>JAJOZX010006645.1:102500-110000 GCA_023014485.1 Bathynomus jamesi | reverse complement strand
GACATAGGGAAGGATAAAATAACGATAAATATATATTCTTTTCGCTTAACATGGCCATGGAATTTTTTAGTAGAAAAACTATATATGAAACTTGTTGTATTCAATAAATACTACATTATTAAACATTAAATGAGTTTTTAGAATGGAAAGAAACAATTTGTAACAGTAAAAAAAAAGCGAAAGTCATTGGGAAAAAGGACGCATTTCGTCAATTGTTGTCCAACTCGAGATTTTTTGCGTCGGCTTTCTTAAAGGTTCTTGCACGAACGGCAACCAATGTATACTATGTATCCACCTGATTACCAATCAAATGCTATAAATAGTATAATAAAATGATTTTGTACAAATTATTAACACATATTGAACTGTTTAAACTTTAAAGTATAATACAGCATTTTCTTCTTTCTTTGAATAGGGAAGCATTGCTTCCCTTGCTTCCATGGACCGCACGCCATGATTAACATATATATCAATAAGCACAATAGACGGATAGCAAATAGGCTTTTTTAATGTTTAAATGTTCGAAATAACAGCCAGCAGCGTCAATACCTTCATGGTTGTGCTGCTTACTTCAATGTTTTAAATGTTCAAAATGTCCGCCACTAGCATCAATACATTCTTCACAACGGCGCGCAACAGATCGGCATACTGTTCGGATTGTTCGGAGTGGAATGTTGGCAGAGGCTATTTCAATTTCGTGTCTCAAGGCCTGTAGTGTCCTTGGTTTTTCAGCATACACAGTGTTCTTCAGAGTGCTCCACAAGTAAAAGTCTAAGGGTAAGTCAGGAGCTCATGGTGGATACTCCGTACGGCGTACATCCCCTACGTCCTATCCATCTTCTAGGAAAACAAACATTGAGAAAATTTCTAACGTCATTGTGGTAATGTGGTGGCGTGCCATCCTGCTGAAAGTAACACTCTTCTTCCAAAAAAGAGCTGTGATTGAAGGTACAGTGTTGTCTTGCAGCATTGATAAGTAAGCAGCACCTGTGACAGTGTCCTCAAAGAAAAATGGCCCTATCAGTCCTCTGAAAGACAGACCACACCACACTGACACTCCTGGTTGATTAAGTGCTCGTTCTTCTGTTACGTTTGGATTTTCGGTGGCCCAGTACACACAGTTGTGTCGATTGATAGTACCATTAAGTTTAAAAGTGGCTTCATCGGACCAAACATTAAAATCAGGAAAAGATTGTTTTTCATCACACATGTGCAAAAACCACTCACAAAATTCTTTTCGAAGATCTGGATCGTCCTCATTCATTGCATGGAGCAGTCTAGGTATGTACGGTTTCCACTTTTCACGTCGCAAAATGCGATGAATGCTGGATTTAGAAACACCAGTCACACGAGAACATTGCCTTGTAGACTTATTTGGAGAGTTTGTGAAGGCCTGTAACACGGTCTCAACACTTTCATTGTCAGTTGAAGTACGACGTCTTCCAGATCGGCCTTTGTTGACGTTTTGCACTGTTCCGTCAGTCTCAAACTTATCACGTAATCTTGTAATTGTTACCCGTGATGGTGGTAATGTTCCAAACTCATTTCTCCATGTATCTGTACCGCAGCCACATTCTCCGTCTTCCAGTAGTGCTTCAGAATCCACTTACGTTGCTCAGACGATAACTGCAATGCCGCTATTTCCTGTAACAAGGGATACTACTGTTATTTAAGTACAATACACCATTACTATACTACTATACTACTATTACTAAGTACTATAAATATACTAACACATCAACGCATATTACTATCATCTAAAGTGTGCATGTTGATATATATATATATATATATATATATATATATATATATATATATATATATAGATATATATATATATATATATGGGTGCTTTTAAAAACTGAAAGTGTGAATTTCGGGTCACGGAACCCAGCAAATGATGAGGTTCCGGGAGCAAATAAAGCACATGATTTTTTTGGAAAATCATCAAATATTTAGAGGTTGCCCAAAGACCCCAAGGTTTTACCCATATGCTCATTTATTTATGCGCCCTTTTTAAGTCACTTCTAGTGTTTATTAACCCATTGATACACAGCGTCCCCAAAATTAGGAATTGCATTTGTCAATTGCGTTCTGATAATCCATATTTCTTTACTTCAGTATACCAACAAATGAATTTTCTTTAATTCTAAATCGTTTTCTCTTAATTACTCACGTCTTTCATGCATTTACGTAATGGTGGCCAAGAAGCATCACAGTTCTCATAACGGTAAGTGTTATTTAAATAATTCATATATTTCAAACGTTTTTTTTTACTTAGCACTGTAATGGATGGTATTATGAATTGTTTGTAAGTATAATGACTTGTTTTACCGGCAATATTTTTGTTTCCAAAAATAGTTATAAGGTTTAATTTTTATGCGTATAAAATTTTGGACGCTCTCTGCTTCAGCGTATTGCAATCATCTTTTTTCGCATCGTCTGAGTGAAATAGTGTAGTGTACCGTAGATTATTTTAAATTTATATATGGATTGGATATACTGTAAATGGTTATGTATGCATGATTTCGCAAAATTATTATAATTTTAATACATATTGTGTTCATGGGTTATCAGCCAATCATTGTTTGAACACAGATTACGGTTACAAAGAGGGTGGCTTATTTCTACACATTTTCCTGAGGTACTTTATCCATGAATGGGTTAAATTAACTTACCAATTTCACTGTTTTGTCTTATTCACAGATAACTGGTGAACGATGGCGGCATGTACAAGATCGAAGAAATCAATCTGGCTTGTGAGGTCATCAAGTCCTACTATTGCCGGTCAGCAATTACCTTCAAGAGGTGATGTATTGAAGTACCTTTTCCATCTCCACAATGAAGAGAAGAAATCCTTAGCTGAGAGTGTGTCCTCGACATCACAAGCCATCATTGAAATCTGGGTGACAGAAGGTTTACCGACGAAACATCCGCACGACGTCAAGAAGCACGTCCGGAAATTGCATGACGAATGGCAGGGTTTGAAGAAGAGAATTTCGCGGAAAACGAAGACCAATTTGGACAACCAGGCTGCGTTCAGGTCAAGCTTGAACAACCTTTTCGACATTGGTCACCAAAATGCCCTAAATCTTATCAAAATTCAGGAGGACAAGGACTTCCTGCTTGCTCAAAGGGAGGAGGGTCGGAGAGGAAGGATTGGAAATGTCGACAAGAAGATTGCCAAAAAAGTCGCAAGGGCCCAAGAAAGAACTGCTCAGGAATTGAAGCGGAAAGACAGGCATGTGCAGGAAATGGAAGAAATCTCTGCTACCGTTGTTATGGAAACCTCATCGTCAGCGTCATCAAGTGAGGAAACAAGTCCCGAAAGAAAGCCAGTTACATCGTCGGCTCCAAAACATCGCCGTGGGACGACGGCAATCAGTTCGGAGGTCGCTGCGGCATTGGACCGCACGCGGATGAGCGACAGGGCAGCTGCTCGTGTTCTCATCCCCTTTGGCATGCAAATGGGTCAGGACATAAGTGAGATGTGCCTCAGTCCAAGTGCTATTCGGGCCAGCAGATCCAGGTACAGATCAGCCCACGAAGCAGAGGTGAGAGCTTCCTACAAGCCTGAATGCCCTCTTGTTCTTCACTGGGATGGAAAACTTATGGCAGACTTAATGGGAAGAGACAAAATCGACCGTTTAGCCATCTTAGTTACCGGGGATGGGATGAGCAAGATTCTAGCCATCCCCAAACTCCCAGACTCCAAGGCAGAAAGGACAGCAATCGTCATCATCGAAACCATCGAAAACTGGGATCTTGGCCAGAAGATCAAAGCTCTTTGCTTTGACACGACAGCCACCAACACCGGCATCCATGGAGGAGTGTGTGCGCGAGTAGAGCAGGCTCTCGGGCGTGAAATGATTTACTTTGCGTGTCGACATCACGTGTTGGAACTGCTGCTTGAAGCAGTATTTTCTTTCCTTGTTGGAGACCTTTCCAAAGGACCTGAGATTACGATTTTACAGAGCTTCCGTAATGTTTGGCCGCAACTGAAATTGAATGAATACTCCACTGCCGCGGACGAAGAGGACACGGCTGCAGTGATCAGTCCCTGGGCTGAGAAGATGATTCATGAAGCAAATGACCTTCTGAAAGTGAAGCATCCCAGAGATGACTACAAAGAGCTTCTTGAACTTGTAGTCATTTTCTTGGGAGGAGTACCTCACGGACGTCGGAGTCCTGTGTTCATGGCTCCAGGGGCTTTGCACCGAGCACGGTGGATGGCGCGTGGAATTTACTCTTTCAAGATTTGGATGTTCAGATACCAGTTCACGATGCACATGAACCAATGTCCTTCAACATCTCGTGGAGCAAGTAGCAGTGACCGCCTGATTTCTAGGTTGCGGGACTTCTGTCTCTTCGTTGCTCAAGATTACGTCCTTCCGTGGTTTTCAGCAAGAGAAGCAGCAAGCGCTCCACGAAGCGACTTAGCCCTCCTTCAAAAGTTGCAAAACACCAACGCCGCTGGGTACAAGAGTTTTAATCGGCATCTCTGGTACCTCAATGAGGTAAACGTGGGCCTTGCACTATTCGATCCTGCAGTCGATGATGATGAGAAGCGGAAAATGGTAGAGAATATGAATTCCGTTGAAGGGTCAGAAGCTCCCCCCCGACGAGTCTGGATTCCAGATCCAAGAGGAAAGACCCTGGCAGACTTTTGCTCTTCCAATACGTACAATCTGTTCACCCTTCTAGATCTTCCGGTCGATTTCCTGTAAGAGGATCCATCAAACTGGGAAAACAACACCAGCTTTGGTTCAGCAAAGATCAGGGTGGATTCCTTAAATGTAGTGAATGATGCAGCAGAGCGAGGCATAGCATTGATTCAAGAATTCACGAAGGCTGGAAGGACTCGGAACGAAGAGCAGATGCAGTTCATGATTCAAATCGTCGAAGAACATCGTAAAGTCTTGCCGACAGCCTCCAAAGCCACTTTGATGAAAAAATGAACGCCAACACTCGAGGTGTCATGTACTTTAATCTAATTATGAATTTAGTGAATATACTCACACGATATATTTGTTCTGAATACTTATTGGAGATGTATATTGGAGATGCAATTTATCATTTAAACTGAGAATTAAAATTTCCATTGCCCTATAAATTGAAAATACCTATCAGCTGTGGACAACCTCTAAATGTTGTTGGATTACAAAGAAATTTTGCCTGTTCTGTTTTCTCATGTATCCTCACAAAATAAAGGGTTCCGCTCCCTTGCATTTTCATTTCGCATTTTTCACCATATACCATAAACACACCCTAATATATATATATATATATATATCACAGCTGAATTACTAAAGGCAGGAGGAAAACCAGTTGCAAAATGGCTTAATGAATTAAATCAACGCATAATGAATGGAGAAGCCATACCAGAGGACTGGGAACAAAGCATAATTATACCAATCCACAAGAAAGGTGACACATCGTTATGTAGCAATCACAGACCAATTATCCTACTACCACATGCATATAAGGTATTGGTCAAAGTGATACAAAATAGAATGCACATGAGAAAAGAGAGGGTGTTGGGTGAAGAGCAAGCTGGATTTCGACTGGGAAGAGGGACTACAGACCAAATATTTAGTTTCAGCCAAGTTTTGGAGAAAATGTGGGAACATGGTAAAGACCCGTATTGTGTTTTCATTGATTTCAAACAAGCATTTGATTCGGTATGGAGAAATGGTATGATACAAGTACTGAGACGATATGGATTTAAGGAGTCGATAGTAGACACTATAGGAAGAGTGTACGGAAACACAAGTGCTAGAGTCAAAAAGGGAACAATAACGACGGAGAGTTTCTCGACTGATAGTGGAGTTATCCAAGGATGCCCGCTGTCACCGCATCTCTTTAACTTGTTCTTAGAAATGGTGATGAGCGAAGCACTGGGCGACTTCGAGGGGGGTCCGAAACTTGGAGGAGAAACTATTAATAATCTCCGGTACGCAGACGACATTGTGCTGATGGCCGAAACCGTAGATGAACTACAACGAATGACTAGTCTATTGGAAGTAGAGTGTATAAAGTACAATCTAAAAATAAATGTAAATAAAACAAAAGTGATGAAATTCGGACGAACAAGAGAAGATGTCGAGGTGAATTTAACAACAGGAAGAATAGAACAGGTTGAAGAGTTCAAATACCTAGGAGTTTGGTTTACACAAGATAGAGACACATCGTACAGTGCAAGAAAGATTGAAGCTTGGACATGCACCAATGAATAGACTCTCGAAGATATGGAAAGACAGAAAGATATCTCAAAGTTTGAAAGTGAGACTATACAAAGCAATAGTATTACCATTTACCAACAGCAGTTTATGGGGCAGAGAGTTGGGTATTAAAACAGAAAGAGAAGAAAAAGCTACTTGCGTTCGAAATGTACTGTTTGAGACGAATCAGTAACATAAGATGGTATGACAGATTAACAAATGAACACGTCAGAAAAATAACAGATATGAATGTCACCATAGTCGAGAGAACCAATGACACACAAAGAAGATTGTTTGGTCATGTCGAACGTATGGAGGGAGGAAGGCTGCCAAGAAGACTATTGTATGCAAGAACTCACGGAACACGACCAAGAGGACGACCTAGAACAACATGGTTGAGGACGGTGGAGAGAGAGAGCAGCGAGTTAAGTTGGCGAGAGCGAGTGGATCTGGCCAGAGACAGGAGCGAGTGGGAAAAGTATCGACGCTCAGACGGGACCCAACCTGGAGACCTCCAGATGGGACATAAGTCAAGTAAGTCATATATATATATATATATATATATATATATATATATATATATATGTTAATATGATGTGTAAACATTTTATTGGGACACCCGGTGTATATATATTAGGGTGGAGTGAAAAATTTATTTTTTTGAATTTCAAAATGCTTGGGGTCGGGAAAGTTGCCGATTTATGTGAAACGTACTGTGTGAAATTTTTTGTAATCGTACGGCTATAATTAAATTGTCACACTGAACTCAAAGTTTTTAAAAATTGGCAAAATTGCTAATATTTCGCCATTTTTATTTTGTTTTTTTTGGACACGTACTGTGTGAAATTTTTGTAATTTTTGTAATTTATGATAATTTAAAAAACTGGCGAAATTTTAGTAATTTTGCCAATTTTTAAAAACTTTTAATTCAGTGTGCACAATTTAATTATAGCCGTACATTACAAAAATTTCACACAGTACGTTTCATAAATGCGCAACTTTCCCGACTCCAAGCATTTTGAAATTAAAAAAAATATATTTTACACTCCACCCTAATAATATATATACACACACACACACTGTGTGTATATATATATACAGGGTGTCCCATACGTCCGGCATCATAGGAAAAATAATAAAAAAAGCAAAACAAAAGCTTTTATTTACAGAACGTACTCAATATGTCCACCATTGCTTTCAATACACAAATTTAGACGATACCCAGTCAGCAAGCACACGGTGAATGATGTCAGGAGTAATTGTGTTACATGCCCCAATA
>JAJOZX010006645.1:37500-100000 GCA_023014485.1 Bathynomus jamesi | reverse complement strand
ACGTGAACATTGCCCACTTATTCAAAGGAGGCAACAGAGCAATGACTAAGAACTATCAGCCAGTAGCTCTGATCTCCCACCTTATAGAGTGCTTTGAACGTGTAATTAGAGGCAAAATTGCTTACAACCTACAAGAAAAGAATTTATTCAATCAGAATCAACATGGCTTTAGGGCTAGAACATCATGCCCGTCACAGTTATTAGACCACCACGAGAAAGTACAAGAAACAGTGTGTCGAGGACAAAACATAGATGTAATATACATACAGTACAGTGATTTTGCTAAAGCCTTCGACAAATGTGTTCGTAGAATTATGGCACACAAATTCAAGAATACAGGAATTACTGGAAAGTTGGAACGACGGATACCTCTTTAATTTTCTCACCAAACGGATACCAAGTGTGATAGTAAATGAAGTTAAATCTGAAGTTTTAGAAGTCGTCACCGCTGTCTCAGAAGGTACAGTATCAGCTCTCTTGCTCTTTATAATAACGCAAATATCAATGACAGTATCGTATTGTGTTTCGCGGATGACACAAAGATCAAATTAAGGTGACAGATAAGTTACAAAACGACACTGAAACATAATTCAGGTGGACGGAAGAACAACAATATGAAGTTCAACGAAGAAAAATTCCAACTTATATGATATGGTAATAAGGAGCTACAGAATAAAGGGTGCAAAACACTGCAAGACCAACAGATAATACCAAACCCACAAGTTAGGGATCTTGGAGTAATACTGTCATCGCATGCCGAATTCAGAGAACACTATAACATTAAAATTACAACAGCTAGAAAAATAATGGGGATTATCTGGAGGAGCTTCTACAGCAGAAAAGCAAACATCATGATAAAATTATGGAAGGGTTTAATTCTACCATTCATTGAGTTTTGCTCAGTACTCACAATCCTATACAGAAAATGAGACGTTGCAAATGTAGAGAGAGATTATGTACTATCCCAGCTGCGGTCGGACAGGGGCCCATAAAAACGAAGATGGAAAATACCCACATAATATGTGACCTAAAACTCTTTAACGTGCTGTCAAAAGAATTGAAGAACCTCCAGCACAGCAACCTGAATAATTTCAAGAACCAACTGGAAAAGTTGTTCTGCAAAATCCCTGCAAAATCTTAGTGGCTGACTACGAAACCAATTCTCTCCTCCACCGAATCCCGCAAATGAGGCGGGATGTTGCAGAGGGGTCGACCGCAGGTTGATCCTGACCCGTCGTTCGAAGCCATCATAAGATATTATAAAGTAAGGTAAGATATAAATATATCACGTGAATTTCACTAATTCGATGTACAGTTTTGGAAAAAAGTTCGCCTAGAAATCTTAAATTTCTACAAAAACATAAAATATTACTAATTAGTAATGGTTGAGTTTTGTTTTTTGAAAGTTTATTAATATCACCAAAAGGATTAATATATTCAAAGGGAAAAAAATATTACCAATAAGTAAATTTTTAGAAATTTTATGTTTGAAGGCGAACACTTTTCCGAAAGTGAGTATCAAAATATTTAATCTTAACTTACTCTAGTGTAGTAAATTAAAATTATAACCCTGCCCAACACCAATTTTGCTGATTTAATTCTAACACCTGTTTTTAGGTAACTTTGGTGTGCTGATTTAAAAAATCACCTTAGTTTTTGCCTATCACGTCAGGTTTTCGAGCAATCAAATACGGATATTTTGGAGATATCGCATTTTGGCAGGGTTATGCCCAATTTTTTTTCTTTTCAAAAAATAAGTTTTTACATACTCAGAATCAGCATGGAAAAGTAAACAATTGTGCAGGGAGTGAGCTTTAATATACAATGGTAATATTGACACATAAAGTGATTAAAAGTGTTTAAATAAGCAAAAAATGAATCCATATTAAAGCAAGCACGGGACCAGTTTTCTTAACATTGTCTTTTTCTTGTTTTCTTACTTTTCAGTGCTGATAAATTTTCTCTTATAGGACTTCCTAGAATGAGAGATGTCAAGACAATCTCTTTGCAGGCTCCAGCAGTAGTCAGCCATCATATGGGTATCCCATCTTCCTTGGTATCGTTCTTCCATCACTTTGATATCTTGGTGGAACCTTTCACCTTGCTCTTCACTAACATCACCAAGATTTTCTGGAAATTTACCCAGATGACTGTTGAGATAGTGAACTTTAATGCTCATGTTGCAACCCAACTGCTGAAAGTTTACAAGTAAATCCTTTACAAGATCTTTATAATTTTCAGACTTTTTGGATCATGACGTCACGCTCACACCTGGGGAAATCACAGATACCCAAGATTTTAATATGTTGTACATGACCTTTAGATTTAATACCCAGATTTGCGTATTCCACAGATAAAATTTTAACAGCAAAACAGCTGTTAACAGGTCTCAAAAATCATCAATTTTGATAAGCGCCCTTCATGGATCACCCAAAATAGGCATATTGCATTGCACGAAAACCTGATGTGATTGACAAAATCTAAGGTGATTTTTGAAATCAGCACATCAATATTATTCAGAAACAGGTCTTAGAATTAAATCAGCAGCAAAAACATTTTTTTGAAGGGGAGGGATATGCAATGAAGGGGGTGGGGGAAAGCTGCAGGTGCAACTAGGGTCGTGGAACTTGGAAGCGGCGTTATCCTCCAAAAGAAAGACAGGAGAAGGAGAGAAAGCAAGAGAGGTGTTCACCTGGCAGGAGCCAAGTGCACACTAAGACTTCAGCCGAGTGGCCGTTGTCTTATAGGCCCCTAATCAGCCAGTTGGCTTAGAAGGAGCCAAGGGGGAGAGGGGAGGTTGAGGGGAAGGGGTCTTCGGGGGGAGAAGGAAGGATGACCTCCCCCCAAAGGGGTTGCCTTAACCTAAGAGAGAAAGAGAAAGGAGAGAAGGAGGAGGGCTTTGGGGGACAAGGTGGGACGTCCTAACCCCCCAAAGGGAAACCTAACCTAAGTCTTAATCCAAGAAGGAAGGAGAAAGAGATCTTTATTCAGCAGCTGTCATCATCAAACTGGCCGCTCCGAAGCCAAGCGTGCCTTATATAGAGGAAGGCTGGATTGCCAGATACCACTTTTATTTTAATTGTTCAGGTATACATTATTAGGGTGAGTTGCTAAACACCACCATTTATTTTAATTCGTTATAGTATACATATCCACCCATTTGGAATAATTAATTGCGACCAAAAGAATTAAATAAAACATTACATCATTCTGTTTATTGTAAATATATAGAAAATAAATATACATTGGAATGATCAAAAATAATAATAATAGTATAAGAAATATAGCAGTACCCGAAAAACAAATAGTTATATTAAATAATTAAAAATATTGAAAATAATAATATACGAAACGTATAATGAAAAGGATATTAGTACAGGAAATAGTAAATATATAGAAAATAAATATACATTGGAATCATCAAAAATAATAATAGTATAAGAAATACAGCAGTACCCGGAAAATATATAGTTATATTAAACAATTAAAAATATTGAAAATAATAATATACGAAACGTATAATGAAAAGGATATTAGTACAGGAAATATATATATACACACAACTAAATAATTAAATACATACACTTTATCTTCTACAGCCCAAAATAAGAAATCGTATAACCATCAATATAGTAGAAATGTATATACACAATTATGTTAAATGTATAAGTACATTTCACTTTTTTCAAAATACTAAACTCGCACTTAAACGAGTCTACAATTACATCATTATTGCTCTGCATTACGCAGTATACGCGGTTTAATAATATTTCACCGCGTAAGGTATAGGGAAATCTGTACTCTATGTAAAGGGCCTTCATATCGTTCAATACTCTTTTTGCGCCCACTTTACAACCGGTTGGTAAGTTATCTTTAAATACGTCTAGAATAAAATCAAAAGCACGCACATTATTAAACACAAGTTTATAAACACGCTTTTCCAATCGAGGGTTTATTTCTACCGACGCGAGCTTTTCAATCGTGAACTCATCTTCACTCAACATAGCTGCAATTGAAATAATCTTCTAAGTCGTTACGACAGCTGCTCGTTATATAAAGAAATAGTTCTTCAGGGTGAATAGTGTAGGTGAGCTCAGCCCTGTACCGATCAATTGCTTTGTACCAAAGTTCATGATATTTCAAAGAGTCTAAACTTTCTAAATAATCCTCCAGTTCTAGACCATTCTCACCTTGTTCAAGGTGTACGTTCAAGGTGTACTCGGTAAACCCATCGATCAGAGCGGTGTATGCGTATTCAAGTACCGTATCAAAATAAAACATATCCGTAACACGCGCGTCTAATATAGGCTTCAGCTTGCGGAATCCGACGATTTCAAACATTTTGTCGAGGATGAAACGGTTTCGCGTAGGAACAAGAGCGTTATTATCAGGAGCATTCTTCCACATCAATCTTATATCAATGCATGGCCGATCGTTATTTATACACAACGTACATACAACGGCGTATGAGGGGGTGTCACTAATCTGCTCTCTTCTTGTACCTACACCTGTATGAATTTTATAACGATCTTCACTTCACTTCTCAACTATCACGAAGATTCTATTCATCTCCTCGACATTTAAATAAACAACATTCCGTTTGTTTGTTTGTCTACAATCCGTTTCCAGTACATAGTTAACGACACCGGAATTATGCCTGAACACGCGCAACGACTTCGTCACGGACACAGCGTAAACGGCGTTCAGAATGCTGCTCAAAGGAAGTTCCATCGTATTCGAGGAGCGCACGTCCACTCGGTTCAAGCTCTGAGATAAATATGAGGCACATGCAACGCGACGGTTCGACGGGAGGAGCGAGTCACACCATAATCTAATGAAACGTGTACGGCGCTGATCCAACATGAATCGTTGTATCCCATTATATTGGGCAGGTGTTTTTTCCGATGCAAGGATTAATTTCGGTTTTAATGTTTTATCACTCCCACTCCCGCGAATACGCACCAGGCATTTTCCTTCAAGGTAATTTTCACGAACAAAACACATTTTATAACGGTTTTAATGTTTTACCACTCACCATTTCCACAAACTAAATGTCTTCACACTCCGGCGCACTATTTGAGAGGAACATATGCCCATATTTTTCCTTTTCGTTTAACAAGCGATACTCGTCTCTAAAGTCTGTTAAAAACTCACGCAGGGCACTAGCCACAACCTCACTACAAACCTCGTCATGATATACATTAATATAGTGATAAAAATACTTAAGATTCTCCATAATGACGAGATTTACATTTTCAGTCGCAGGGTACGAGTACTCGGTATGGTGTAACATGACATAATATCGCTTGTCACACCACCCATCAATAAGACTCACTATCCATAATCGCTGTTTCTCTTCTGCACGCGTTGTTTCTTTTACTTCACGGTATATGTGAGCCTTTATAAAGCTTAGGTCTATAACATACTTCAATACATCGTCTGTGCTACGAAAGCCTACAACGCTCTCACCAGAATAGCCATAGAGTATTTGTACATCTTGCTCCTTCGCACGATTCAATGTAGTCTTAAAAGAGGCAAAGGAGGGGGGGAATAGGAAGTTTTTCGGTATCCACCACATCTGGACACTTTGCAGAATACCATTTCATAAACGTCGAACAAGCAATATTAAAGGTAGCCATTACTATTTTCTGTCTACGCGGGAGAATACACGTCTGATGCCCAGGGCTTACTGCAATCAACTGACCGCGCAGGGAAGCCCAGGTAGTAGCATGACTCACGTTGCTGGTCTTACAGTGGGCAGAGCTTAGAACTTTCACCTGTGCACACACACACATACACACACACACACACACAAACACACAAAGGAGAAAGTGAAACGCCAATTGAAACACGATTTATTTAATATACGAAATAATTCAAGGTGTGTGTATATATATTTACAAATACGTGTAATAAATAAGTTAGCAATAGACACATCAAAGATTATGTTCAAGGTGTATATATATATATATATATTTACAAATACGTGTGATAAATAAGTTAACAATTGAAATTATGTTAATACAAGAAATAACAGAAAACACAAGAAAAAACAAATGCATAGATTTGGTGATCACAAACAACAGTAACCTAATACTTTAAAGAGTACATTCTATTAAATACGTTTAGCCTATGTTCACGATTTAATACAGGTTTTAAAATAGATTCAGTTTCCTCAATTCGTCTCTAAAATCTTAATCTGTCCCGAGCGCACTCTTGCACTCTTCCCATTGTCCCCTTCTACAGCAATCAGCAACAGGGTAAGTTAGAACGTTGTCACAGAATTTTACTTTTGGGGGCTTTGGTGCAACCCAAACGTTTCCAATTTCATCATTCCATCTTTGGTTCACGATTTTTAACTCTTCTGCAATTTTGTCAACGCTGCATCTATCATCACTTCCAAAGTCACTTTCATCAGTGCAAACAATGTTATGATTAGTCTCAGGATTTTTGAGGCAACTTTTTCTTTGTGCTGACAATGAGCTGGATTTAAATGATGATGGTACACGGATCTCTTCCGATACCTCTGAATTATTTATATTTGATGGTTATATACGAGAGAATATGCGACTATCAAATAAAACGGTAAATGATGCAGTTGATATTAAATCTATTTATTTGCTAAAAGAAGGCCATACTATCATATATATCATCCGTAATGTCAATGATGGGATGCTGTACCTCATCGTTATTCACGATTCTGTGGGAGAGGAGAAAAGCAAGACTGTAGAATATAAGGAACGGCACTCAAAATTTGTAATATTTTGTAAATGACACACTTAGGAGTGTGACGTGTTAGAAATGGACTCTGTAGAAAAATTCAGATTCAGGAGCCCATCCACATGTATTATATCTGGACCCACAGGATGTGGTAAGACTGTGTTTATGCTTAAAATAATAAAAAAAAGTGAGAGATGTTCTCAAAATTTGTGCATAAAGTTATTTGGTGCTATTCGACGTATCAATCAGTGTTCAACGAGTACCAGGATGATATTTTGTTCCACAAAGGTGTATATGACGTTAATTCGTTAAAGGGAAATGAACATACAGTCATTGTAATTGACGATCTCATGTTAGAGATGGATTAAACGTTTGCCGAGACATTTACAGTATTTTCCTACCATCTTAACAAAAGCGTGTTCTTCATCAATCAGAATCTATTTTTCAAAAATAGATACATGCGCGATGTGTCGTTAAATACACAATATCTAGTTTTATTCGCACAACGTAGAGATGTATCACAAATTGGGGTATTAGCCAATCAAATGTTCCCGAATCAGCGTAAGGAGTTTTTGGAAGTTTATAAAGAAGCTACAAGCACGCGTAATGGATATTTGCTTTGCGACTTTCATCCGAGAAACACGTTTAGGGTGCTTCTAAGAACGAATATATTTCCAAATGAGCCTGAAACGGTGTATATTCCAGAATGACAAAGAAACTAAAGAAATACCGTGAATTAATAAAAATCTATCATCGACTGCCCCGGGCATTGCAGCAGATGTTTATTAAAAATATCGACTCCGACTTTTTAAAATGCATCTGTGAAATCTGTCTTAACGTTATAAATTGCAATGTATCAATGAAACTACCTCAGAAGGCTCGCCTACGCCGTTACAAGAACATAATACACGCACTCGCTCGTAAAAGTCAAACTGTAGCGAAGAAAAAACGAATTACTGTGCAAACAGGAGGGTCATTTCTCACCATCTTATTTTCAGTTTTGGGTCCTTTACTGACTAGATTAATATAAAGAAGAAAGTGGTAGTGATTCCACACGAGGTGTACGCTTCACTGCAAAGGAATACAGACACGGATCTAGATCCCCGTAAAAGCAGACTTAAAAGAATGGAAAGCGAATTGCTAGCCCTATTAAACAGTGAAAAAACACCTGATGAGAAAAGAATCTTATACCAAGAAGCTCTACAGAAATTTCTTCACGAGTACGAAAATTATAAGAACCCGACAGAGATTCCGGTGGTTATTAGGCACAGCACGGGGAACGATGGACATGGTGACATAGGACCTGTACCCGACGATACAGCTCACCAACCAAAGATTAAGGGATCGGCCACACAACATATCGAGCATGTATTAAAAAGCACCCTCCAACATACATTGAGGAATAAAGGTTTAAGTCTTTATAATCTATTGAATGAGGACCCAGCCACACAATGGACCGATACAGGCGAGATCATTGTGGAAGGATCAAAGGTACAGGGCTCGAATATCGTAGACATTGTCCATGATCTGGTGAAAAAGTGGGATAGGCCCTCACCATCAGGATGGAAGCATATTAAAACAAGACTACAACAAATAAATGTCCCCAAAACAATGATAGGAAATCTGAACAGGTTAAAAGACTTGGAATATGCGACGCACGTGACATAATTGAAGACGCCATCACTCCCGACGGTAACACCTTTGAAGAGGAGAAAGAAGAGGTTAAACAACGGTCAACCCTACCCACGTGCCTGTAAAATACGCAAATGGCTAACGTATTAAGAAGACGTTATTATGACATTTCTAACCCAGCCTCCTACGGCGGCGTAGATAGAGTATACAGAAGTGTTTACGGAGTAGGAAAAAAAGATGTTGAGAGATTTTTGCGAGAGCAGGACGCTTTTACGCTTCATAAGCCGGTGAGAAAAAGGTTTAAAACAGCCAAGACAACGGCTGCCTCGATTGATTCTATTTGGCAAGCAGATTTAACAGACATGTAAGGATATTCTGTGTATAACGATGGTTACCGTTACATTCTATTCATAATAGATGTATTCTCTAGATATCTGTGGCTAGTTCCTCTGAAAAATAAATCACCTGAAACAGTTGCTAAAGCCACCAAAACGCTAATATTAAAAGAAAACAGGGTTCCTGGCTATTTTTGTACGGATATGGGGAAGGAATTTATAGGTCGTGCTTTTCAGAACATGTTGACAGAGTTTAATATCAGCTATTACACAACCAATTCTATACATAAGGCTTGTTTAGCTGAAAGAGTTCAACGTACCTTAAAGGAACGCATGCACCGCTATTTTACACATAAAATCACATACAGATTTCTAGACATTCTGGAATCATTGTCCTCATCCTACAACCTCTCACGCCATCGCACGATTGGGACAACACCTAACGAAGTTTTAGAAAGAGGTACGCTCCTGAGAAGAGATGGATCACCAGCACCACCACACTCTGCGCGTTTCAAAATCAATATTATGTAAGGCTGTCGCGTTCGGGAAATAAATTCGCAAAGGGTTTTGAGCAAGGGTAGACACGTGAGACTTTTAAAGGTAGGGCTATGAGACTTAAAGGTGAGATAATGATGTATTACGTTGAAGATTTGAATGGGGAAGAAATCTCAGGAGGCTTTTACCGCGAGGAGTTGCAGAAAGTGGCATTTAATTTAGGAAAAAATGTGTTTAAAATTGAGAAAATTTTAGGAAGCAAAGGTTCAGGAAAGAGAAAAATGTACCTGGTGAAATGGCTAGGGTACCCAGAAAGCTTCAACACCTATACAAAAGCTGATACAATAATGAAGCTTAAACAGTATGCAACATGGCTCCTAACCATTTCTACGTCACACTCCCGTCTTCCTCGTCCCTGTCTGTACACCCTAACAACACACTAGCCAACTTCGTAACAGAGCTCCACGGACTCATTGAATTGGGTCGTGATATGTATGAGGTGGGGATATGTGAACTCCAGTTAACCACCAAATTTTTAACTCTTGAAAAGGCACAGGTCATATTTATGATCCTTAGAAGCACCGATGAATGCGAAAAATTAGGCATAATCTTAGACAATACTGTACGCTCAACCCTGTGCAGTGAGGGACGGTCCTATAGCATAAATGTTTCGCTAGGAATCGGGCATTATGATACAGCCATGGATATTGTGGAGGGTTTAAACTAGTCTTGAAAATTCGTACCTGACAAACGATTTACTTTTTGAAATCGTAGACATAGACACGCCCGCATGCACATTGAGGTTAAAATCAACGCTTAGTAAAAATATTAGAGATAAAGAGCTGTTCACAATTGCGGCTGAGGGCCGATATAGCGCAGCCTTCCAAAGAGAGACATTTCACGAGGCACAACGTGACTTGTCCAGCTTAATGTTTCAATTGAAGATGGAGAAATTTGCTGAAAGCTCTCAGTCCCCAGACATGTGCTATATTTACAGTAATATAGTGGAGCACCAGTTTGTTGGGGATACCCAGGCACGCCTGCTGCGCACTGCCCACATCCCCAACCATAGAGGAAGGAGTTTGAGTATTACATATGACAGACCCCATTATGTGAATGTCGCAACTAATTTAATAACCAATATCTCAATATATATAAGAACGATTGAGGGTGAAAACTTCCCATTCGGTAACGGGAGCTTAACAGTGAAGCTACACTTTCGACGCACTGAGTTATAATGGATAGAAAGCCTTTCACCGTCTATCGAGGGGGGAGATACCAGCGCAGTAGCGGACTTGGGTCCATTTCTTCATCCATACTACGTACGGCTTTTCCTTTGCTGAAGAGGGGTGCCAGATACCTCGGAAGGAAAGCGTTACAATCAGGTCTTAACACTGTAGAAGACATATTGGCTGGGGCTAAACCTAAAGAAGCTCTAAAAAAACATTTAAAACGTACACGGGACGAAATCATGAAAGATGCAAAGAGAAAAATGTGTGGTAGTGGGAAGAAGAAGAGGGTTGTCCGGAAGAAGAAGAAGGGATCACGTGGCATTCAAGATAAAAGGATATCAAAAAAGAAGTGCTGTAAGCGAATGAAGCCTATGGTTAACCACTTTTTTAACTGATATGAGCTAAGGCCATTGATCTCATGAATCATAGTTTGTTTACTACTTCTCGAGAGAGGAGGCACTATTTCTAACTCGTCATGGCACGCTTCATCCACCCATGTAGTTTACAATGCTGTAAATCAGAGCCATCCCTTTTTGAGATGCCTCCAACTCAAGTTTCTATTGAGCACACTGACTTTATTACAATTAACCCTTTAAACACAATTAGTTCCCAGAGTGCTCCTATAGAATTCGTGATACCCAGATCAGGCCCTTACTTTTTTGATCCAAGATGTGTGCACATGTACGCTAAGCTACGTATAGCCCATTCTCATGGAACGGAGTGCGATGACAAATATGGTGTATACCCTGAAACAAACTTTCTGCACTCCATATTCAACCAGTGTGACGTATATTTAAATCAGGTCAACATATCGGCAGGCACGGGGTACTATCACCGACGAGCCTATGTGTAAAATGTGCTGAACTTTTCCAAAGAAGATATACGAGTGTTTTGGACGTCTGCACACAGATGGCATTGCTTTGGGTAGAACATTGAATACGGACTATTCATCAGACGCTGTGTTACCTCTTTGCGCGAGAGCCTATAGTAATCTGGCCCATATTGCAGGTGATTGTGATGAGCTCGGTAATGGGGTAACGCAGAAAGAATTCATTGATCAGTTTAACCTTTATCCGTTTGACATTACACCTGACTTATCTGCTAGGGTAAATATGCATTTAAGCCCACAACAGAGCGGAAACATCTCAGTGAGGTTGGAATTCACCAAGCCTACAGACGCACCTGTTAGTGTACTAGTATACCTTGAGTCGCAAGCCGTAATAGAAGTAGATAGATTTAGGAGCGTTATCACTGACTTTTAAAATGGATGCGAATACACTTCAAAGAGTAATGAAGAGTGAACGAGTCACACGTTCCAAATTTATCGGCGTGTTTGCAAAGAATGAAACATTGAGTTTGCCAACTACGCGAGAATGCGGTAGTCTTATTGTGAACACAGATGTCATCGGTAATGAAGGGATTCATTGGTTTGCAATCTATTTCGAAAATAGGCACCGCCTGTACTGCTTTGATTCACTCGGCATTCAACCCTGGAGTGACCCTGTTATTGTAAAATTTCTCGCTCAGTTACATATTCCCGAAGTTGTATGGAACCCGTTTCGATTACAAGGCTATTTTAGTAATACTTGTGGAATGTACTGCATTTCATTTCTCATGCATATGTCACGTGGTAAAGACTTTATAAATTTTTAAAAATTATTCGACCCTTGTCACACTCAACGAAACGATGAAATGGTATGAAGACAGATAAAAAGCCGTTTTCCAATTGTGCGTACTCGTTGTATAGTATGATGTCTTGTTCGTATATATATATATTTGTAACGTTAGTTTGTATATTCGGTAGTTTAAGATGGTTATTGTACTGATTTCTTTCATTTAATAAATTGATGAAAATACATTGTTTCTTCTTCCCCCTAAAAAAGAACGAAAAACACTTACATTATTTCGATGTGACATTCATTGGGTTGACTGTTCGGTATATCCTCTGTATTCAGCTCCATGACACGAGGTTCTTCAAAAGATTGTATAACACGTGACAAATCCTCATCGGACCTTAAAGGATAAGGAATAATGTTCATACTGAATCTTTTTAATAAAAACATATACAGAGTATACATATTGTAAGACACCCCATTATGTGAAGATATCTTTGACCCGCTCAGAGAAGTTCATTTAAGAGATAATACCGTATAACAAAAAAACATGCAAAAGATTGCCATAAAAAATTGCGATTTTAGCATAATGGCGAGTATCTAAATGAAGTATTTGACGAGATACTACATCCCTCCATATATATGAAATAATCTTTCTGACAGTTTGTGAATAATTGACTCCAAAAAAATAATATTATTGACACTTACATTTCTATGGTAGTCCCTTGCGCTGGATCGTAAGGAGCGTCATTACAAATATCATCAACGGTTTGCGTTGGAAATAACCCATCACGGTCAATCGCGTTAAAAAGATTAATTGAAGTCAATGCTGCAGTGCCGCCATCTTGATACAAAAACGGAAAAGTGTAAAGTTCGTGATCCATGGCGGAGGGAATGTTTATTCACTGGCGAAAATAGCTACTATAACCCCCAACTGAAAAATATTTCCTTTTATATGCACAATCACCAAGCTCCGCCCTAAAAGACCAAGAGCGGCTGTTCGTAATGATTGGTTGTCAGTGTAACTGGGTGGGACTATGATAAGTTTGTGTACCAATCGTAACACCGGTATAACGGCTCCATGCTTTGGACTACTAATGGCATCTTTATATTCTCTCCGTAGATTTAATGCTCAAAAGATTGAGAGGATGTTCGTAATGATTGGTTGCCAGTGTAACTGGGCGGTGTCTAATTTGTGTACCAATCGTAACACCGATATAACGGGTCCATGCTTTGGACGACTAACGGTGTCTTTATATTCTCTCCGTAGATTTAAAACTCGTATTACCCCTTGCTGTCTCTACCACGTCAAATTTGCATCCATACTTTTCTCCCCATGCTCTCTCTACCACGTCAATATTTGCATCCATACTTTTCTCCCCATGCTGTCTCTACCACGTCAATATTTGCATCCATGTTCGGATTTCCCCAACCTATCCCTTTATGCGATATTGATCACAACAATATTTTATTATTTTGCTACCATACTAAATCGAGCCTCAATTCTCGGATGCAAGTTATTTTGCAGCCATACTAAATTGATCCTCGATTTTTCGGGTGAAAATTATTTGCCAACCATACTAAACACAGCTTTCCCAAGATTCCTGACTTGTGGATTTTTACTTCTCGCATAGATGTGTGAATAAATAACCACCCCGCCAGTGCTGGAGCTTAGTTCGGATTCCACTTTAAACTGTAGGTTTAAGGCAGAGTGAAAAGCTTAACCATTGTTGGAATAAACAATTCGGCGAGGAGTTAGTTATTATTATTATTACTACATAGAAAACTCTACATTGTTTTTGTGCATATCACATTTTGCAGCCACACTATTCCTGGATCAATAATCACTAATGTAATCGAGAGGATTTTATAATAAAGAAATTATAAATATATCCATTCCTTTATTTATTCCTTTATTTTCTAAAAAAGAAAAGAATACACAAAATTCTGTATATATATATATATATATATATATATATATATATATATATACACGAGATAGGTGTACGCCTGGTGTGAATGAATTCTATATTTTAAATGAGTCTAGAGTTTCATTGGTACGTTTTATTTCCCACTAACTGTGTACACGAGATAAGTGTACGCATGGTGTAAATGAACTCTGAAGCTGTTCTTTTTTCATTACAGACCATTGCAGTTCGACGAAAAGGAGTTGGCTATCATTATTACTATTGTAATTTATACCACCCTATATATATATATATGTGTGTGTGTGTGTGTGTGTGTGTGTGTGTAAATATTTCCATTCCTTTATTTATATTTTTAAAAGAGAAAAGAATAAACAAAACTTTCTGTGTGTGTGTGTGTGTGTGTGTGTGTGTGTGTTAATTTTGAAAAATGTATAATAATAATAATAATATATCTTTCTAATTCAATAACAGAGATGTTATCTATGAATATGACACCATACAAATTACGTGTAAATAAAAATAACGGAGTTGATAAAATATAAAACATTTTTTTTTATATGAAAGGAAGACAAACGCATGGAGAGCGAGAAGAGGTGGATGCGAGTCTTTGAGAGAGAGAAAATTCAACCCGAATTCCTTCTCGCCAGTTTGTGGTTTTAAAAAAGTCTCGGGCTGTACCTTTCGCTGGAGCTTTTCATTACCTGCCTCCTCTCGCTGTCGTCTGAACACAATGTTAAAATAAACGTATTTGTAAGAGAATAATTATTTAATACTAGTGTACCCGTGCCGTCAAAAATGACGGCAAAATATATATGAACCACGAAAATGGAGACTGCTGCAGAAATAAGAGGACAATTGGCAAGAGAACTGGGCTATTATTATAATGGGGATAGTGTACCCGTGCCGTCGTTTCGCTGACGGTTAGACAGGCTAAACTACAAAAAAAGAACCCAGCCGTGAAAATTTTGAGCTTCACATTGTGTCAACATTTCTGAATCTGGTATCTCCCGAAACCTCCTCACCATTCATAAAACTTGGGGGCTAACCCACTCCCCATTACCCCCACCCCTCCCCATTACCACACCCATCCCCCATTACCCCCACCACCACCCTTCCCCCTGCCTCACCCTTCCGCCCACCCCAACCCTTCCCCCCACCCCCACCCTTCCTCCCACCCCCACCCTTCCTCCCACCCCCACCCTTCCCCCTACCCCAACCCTTCCCCCCACCCTCACCCTTCCCTCATTGCTAAACTACAGAAAAGAACAGTCATGAAAATCTTGAGCTTCACATTGTGTCAACATTTCTGAATCTGGTATCTCCCAAAACCTCCTCACCATTCATACAACTTGAGGGCTAACCCACTCCCCCATTACCCCCACCCCTCCCCTTTACCACACCCATCCCCCATTACCCCCCCCACCACCCTTCCCCCCTGCCTCACCCTTCCGCCCACCCCACCCCTTCCCCCCACCCCCACCCTTCCTCCCACCCCCACCCTTCCCCCCACCCCAACCCTTCCCCCACCCTCACCCTTCCCCATTGCTAAACTACAGAAAAGAACACAGTGATGAAAATCTTGAGCTTCACATTGCTGCCCGTAATACAATAATTCATAGCTTCTAATTATTCCTATCTAATTCCTTCAGAGCGTGACACAATTCTGCAACAAACAGACAGACATATAAACAAACAAACAAAACTTGGCTATTATTATAATGGGATAATTGTGTGTGTGTGTGTGTGTGTGTGTGTGTGTGTGTGTGTGTGTATAGATTTGACAATATGTTAATGGAACGACTTCTTTTGCTAAGCCAATTTTTTAGTGAATTTTTTAATGTTAATATTGTTTTAATAATTAATTCACTTTAAGGAGAAAATCCGTTTATATATATATATATATATATATATATATATATATATATATATATATATATACAGGGTGAGCGGAAAGTAGCTCCCTATTTTGGATTGGTAAAAAAATACGTATATTATCCATTTATTTCAGAAGAAATAATATGAAAAGGTAGGCATACATGGTAGGTTTTCTCTAAAATTCAATATGGGCTCCAACTCTTTCCACCAGCTTCTGGAGCCGCCCAGGAATGGCGTCCACTGACTTTAGCAGGAACTCCGGCGGGATGGAGGACATGACTTCCCGAATTCGGTCCTCCAGTTCTTCCAATGTCCTCGGTTTGGTGCGGTAGACTTCTTCCTTTACCCACCCCCAAAGAAAGAAGTCGCACGGTTACCGCTGAAAAACGGCAGAATCGGTTCAGTGTAACGGTGTGGTGTGGTATGACCTCAGATCAGGTTGTGTGCCCGTTCCTTCTGCGCAACACCATGAATGCTGAGCGGTACCTTGCTATGTTGCGAAACGAGGTCTGGCCGGTTGTCAGCACATGGGAGAACATCGACGATCTGATATTTATGCAAGATGGCGCCCCTCCGCACTTCGCTCTTGTTGTCCGTGAGTGGCTGGATGCCCACTTCCCTGGGCGTTGGATGGGTCGTCGTGGTCCACATCAATGGCCAGCCAGGAGCCCCGACTTGACACCGTGCGACTTCTTTCTTTGGGGGTGGGTAAAGGAAGAAGTCTACCGCACCAAACCGAGGACATTGGAAGAACTGGAGGACCGAATTCGGGAAGTCATGTCCTCCACCCCGCCGGAGTTCCTGCTAAAGTCAGTGGACGCCATTCCTGGGCGGCTCCAGAAGCTGGTGGAAAGAGTTGGAGCCCACATTGAATTTTAGAGAAAACCTACCATGTATGCCTACCTTTTCATATTATTTCTTCTGAAATAAATGGATAATATACGTATTTTTTTACCAATCCAAAATAGGGAGCTACTTTCCGCCCACCCTGTACTACATAAGGAATGACAAAATTAAATAGACAGTGTACATTCTAAGGTTTTAGTGAAGGAAAATTGAATATCACTCTTACAGAATATGTTAACGCAGTGGTTCCCAAATTTTTTTTGCCGCGGAACCCTTTGACATTATTTAAAAAAGCGTGAACCCCTACCTATATTCAAGAATATTAAAAACCACAAATTGTGGGATAAAAAGAGAACTTATTTATATTAAAAAATAAATAAAAAAATTCGAATAAAAAGCACCTTAATTTTTGTAAATTTGTACATAATTAGTTTAACAAAAATGAAATGAATACCTAATGGGAAGAATGCTTCTGCTTCTTAGACTCCAGTATCCTCTGGAAATTTGGTTTAATGTTGGATAATTGAATTCTCATATCTGGTGCAGCATCCAGTCTGCTGCGATATTCTGTTTTCGTGCTCGCATATCTTGAAAATCCTGATTCACACAAATATGTTGTTGCAAATGGCAATAGCACTCGTATGGCTCGTTTTGATAATTCCGGATATTCGTCACTTAAATTTCCCCAGAAAATAGCTACCGGAACTTCTTCAAACTTGGCCTTTAACTGAGTATCTGAAGTAATTTCTATTAAATTTTCATAATCCACTGCTAGAAATCCTGTTGGCTTTTCTTTAACTTTGAATGGATTCTGTACCCAGTAATGGTCTTTGTTCTTCAAATTTGGAAAATACTCAATTAGAGATTCTGATAAGCTGTTGAGATGATTTTTAATATCATTGAGGATTTCAACATCTAATTCCACTTCGGATTCTTGGAGAAAGTCACTAAGAAGCGGAAAACAGTCAAGAGTATTTTGTTCCACATCTGAGATCCAGTACTGCAATTTACGTGATAAAGATACCATTTTATCTTGCGCTTGAAAAATGTTTACTTCTTTCCCTTGCAGAGATAGACATGTTTCATTCAATTTTGAAAAAATATCTGCTAAATATGCAATCCTTGCTAGCCATGCCATATTTGTTAATCTGTCAGATAATCTAAATTTATGATCAATAAAATAAGACAACAATTCTCTCCTCAATTCAAACATTCTCACAAGAACATTTCCTCGTGAGAGCCACCTAATTTCTGTATGTAAAAGTAGTGTTATGAAGACTACCCAGATCTTCACACAAGGCCTTAAAAATTCGTGATTGCAATGGCTGAGATTTAATAAAATTGATAATCTGCACTGCTTCGTCCAAAACTATCTTTAATGAAGCTGAAATCCTTTTTGTCACTAATGCATATCTGTGAAGAATGCAGTGATTACTGTTGCAGTTTTTGCAACATTCTTGATTCGTGTTACAGCGCCAGCTAATTTTCCTGTCATTGCCTTTGCTCCATCGCTGCATACTGAAATACACTTTTCAAAGCCTATATCATGCGTTTTCATAAAATTATCAATGCAATTAAATATATCATTTCCTGTGGTATGCAATTCTAAACTTTTGCAAAAAAGCAAATCTTCTTCAATTTTCTTATTAAAGTCATATCTAGCAAACACAAGTAAAATTGCTAGTCCAGCAACGTCTGTGGACTCATCTATTTGTAATACATAAGCATCACATACACGCAATCGTGAAAAAAGTTCATTTTGAATGTCATTAGCAATATCATTAATACGTCTTGACACCGTATTGTTGGAAAGAGATACAGCCTCAACTTTCTGAACAGAATCTTCATTAAACACGCAAGATATTATATCTTTTAATAAAGGTTTTATAAGTGATTCACCAATAGTATGTGCCTCACCAGCAAGAGCAATGCGGTAACATGCTTTATATGACGCTTCTGTTGCATTTTCATTGTCTGTTTTACATTTTTTTAATAAGACACTTCTAGAGCTATTCAGACTTTCAAGTTTTCTTTCAAAAAAATAAATATCTTTATTTTTAAAAGTCTGATGGTTTGTTTCCATATGTCTCTGTAACTTTGCTGGTGCTAAAGAACTGTTTGCTAATATTTTGTTACAAAGTAAGCAAAGGGCATCTGGGGCTTCTTCGTCATCAATACTAGTAAAACCATATAACAAATAATTAGGATCATATTTACGTTTTTTCATAGATGTCTGCACAGAATCGGAGGAAGCAGATTTCTTTTTTTGTGGATTAATCACACTAGAAGTTGGTGGTTGTGCAGCTTCTGCAATTTCTGTATCTTCTATAGATGCTTTTGTTTCACTAGTTTCTGCATTACTAGTAATTTCAGTTTTTTTACGAAACCCATATTTTAACCATCGATCCATTGAAGGGTTAATTTTCACTAATTTTGAAATATTACAATTACGAAAAATGAATAATAAAAAGTTCTAACCAAATTAATTCACAGAGGACAACGATTTCAAAGATTGCACTAACGAAGTGTTTATCAAGTAGGCCTAGTAGGTAGAGGCAAGCAACGTTGCTGCACAATCTTCTGCACTTTAATTATTCGTTAGGCTTCACTTAGGCCTGTTAGCGTCTTGTAAACAGATGCACAATATCCCATGTAAACATTAGGAAAATACTGATATTTTTACTGCGCATTCTGCTGCAGTTAATAAAGTCCTTTTGTATAACCACCTCAGATCACTTCACTTCCAAAGCTTACAAAACAAACTGATAACGCACGCTCGAGTCGAGTACCTCGACTACTATAGAAATAGATTATGACAAGTTCAAAACATGTTGGCTACGTCTCCAAACGCAGTTTACATCATTTTACATGCAGATTATGTACTAATATTAATAAATGTTTTCCATTAATGATAATTTAGTTGCTATTTATGGAAATTTTCTTTTAAAAAGTAAATCAAATACGCAAAACATGATAAGTATGGCCAAAAAAAATTGGCAACTCTTACAGAGGGCGCTGCTGTTACGTTCGAAATGTTTCGTTCAAGCCTATTGCCGTTTCTAAATATTTCGCTGAAACCATACTTATGCTTTATTTTCCTTCGTGCAGAATTTCATATTTTCTTCGCTAGACTTATTTTTTTGAAAATGAGTAATTTATATTTTTTTTAAATAAAATATTTTTTATTTTAAACTTTAGCTCGCGGAACCCCTGAATTTTTTCGCGGAACCCTGGGGTTCCGCGGAACACATTTTGGGAACCACTGTGTTAACGGAATGAATTCTTTTTTATTTTTCTGATTTTGTGCAGTAGAAAGGATAGCCAAAAGAAAATAGGCACAGTTTGAGAAAGTAGGTCAAATACAATTGTGTGTGTGTGTGTGTGTGTGTGTGTGTGTGTGTGTGTGTGTGTGTGTTTCGTCTGAACTATTATTTTGACGATTGTACGTTCCGTATTATATTATTTTTTGTGCAGTAGAAGGTAAATTCTATTTATTTACAATAATTAATAAACAGTTTGAATTTTTTATTGTTGATATCGGTTTTCGTCTAACTCTCTTATAAGAGAAAGTACGTTTGCTTTGGTAACGAATTAAAATAAATGGTGGTGTTTAGCAACTCACCCTAATAATGTATACTTGTACAATTAAAATAAAAAATGGTATCTGGCAACTCAACCCTCCTCTATATAAGACCCGCCTCGCTTCAGAGCTGGCAGTTTGATGATGAATGCGGCTGAATAAAGATCTCTCCTTCCTTCCTTCATAGGAAGCCCTCCTCCTTCTCTCCTTTCTCTTTCTCTCTTAGGTTAAGGCAACCCCTTTGGGGGGAGGTCATCCTTCCTTCTCCCCCCGAAGACCCCTTCCCCTCAACCTCCCCTCTCCCCCTTGGCTCCTTCTAAGCCAACTGGCTGATTAGGGGTTTATAAGACAATGGCCACTCGGCTGAAGTCTTAGTGTGCACTTGGCTCCTGCCAGGTGAACACTTCTCTTGCTTTCTCTCCTTCTCCTGTCTTTCTCTTGGGGGATAACGCCGCCTCCAAGTTTCATGACCCTTAGTTGCACCTGCAGCATTCCCCCATCCCCTTCATTGCATACCCCTCCCCCTTCATTGCATACCCCTCCCCTTTGCAACATACCCCCACCCCCATTTGCAACATTGATCATTATATCTTGCAACATTCCAACATTCTTGCACTCTAACCTTTTGCGGCTATACTTCTAGGTTCTACAGAGTGGCCACAAGGTCCCTTTGCAGTGAAATTACAGCATATCTGTACGTTGCCTTTGTTTTTCGTGCAAAGGGACTTTGTGGTCACCCTGTATATTCTGAGGTATGTATTACGAAATTATTTTCTGGTTTTGAATCTGTTGTTCTTTAATGAAATTGAGTAAAATGAACAAATGTTTGTGAAATAAATGACATTTGAAAACGTGTAATGTGCGTTCATAAATTTTATTTATTCGGGCTCTGAACTTAGATGAGTTTGTATGGTTATTGCACTGTCTACGGATAATTTACTTACTCATTGTAAAGGTGGATGTCACTGGATATTTTTCTCAGGTAATCTGCCAAATGGGCGACAGATTTAAAGTCTTTTGAGTCGATATAAGACTTTGGGGGTGCAAATGAACTGTAATTTAAACCCCCAAATACCACTGGGACGATGCCCAGTTGCAAGGAACGGTAAAGCTTCTCAGTCACGTAATCTTTACCTGTTAAAGGGTAAGGGATTCAGAACCTGAGATTATATATATATATATATATATACATATATACAGGGTAGCGCAACAGTCGCGCATCATAGGAATTTAAATTTAAATTCTGTACCGATTCATCGATTTAATGTACCTGGTATTCCATATATTAAAACCAAGCTCACCTTTCGTCTATTGTTAATTTCGCAGTCATCCCCTACGTAAAAGAAAAAAAAATTATATATTAGTCAACACTGAAAATTCCTATGATGCGCGACTTTTGCGCCACCCGTATATATCCCATATCAGGGTACCAGCAGCTCGCAGCAGCACTACCAAGCAAACAGAGGGTCAATGTACTGATGAGGCCTCCATACGTAGTTCATCACTACTGGAAGTAACACTGCTCCGTGTTATCCCAGTTCAAAGAACATCCAAATCCGTATTCGTTTTGTTATTATCAGTCCAGGTGCATGATTTTTCACGAGCAAGATGCACCATAAATTTGTGTTTCCTCCCCAAGGCAGCACAAATTTACCCGTATCAATCACAGGCATACTCGTACTACCTCACGCTTGCTCTACACAAACTGGACCAAAACCCACAAGTATCTGCAATCGCAAACCTTCCGTATTTTAACATATTCATATTTTTTATTTTATCATCATCAGAATTCACTCGGTTTTTCTCTTCGTTGAATCTCGTCATTAAAAGATTCTAATTTTCTAATTTATGTTGTTATTTTTTAATTTTAACTTAATCTAGTTTACAGGAAGTAGAGTTACAGACACAAAATGGAGTAAACCTTAGAGAAGAAGAATTATTGAAGAATAATGCCTGTTCTTTATATATCTGTAAACTCGTATATGTTACAGGGAAGTTGTGTAACTAGGGATTTCATGAAATCCCTAAAATGTTCAGGGATTTTATGTGAGGTTAAGTCGTGATATTTCTTGAACATTTTAGGAATTTCATGAAATCCCTAGTTACACAGATTCCCTGCAATATATATACACGTTATTCTTCTCACATAAAGCGTTTTCCAAAGCCATGTAAAAGGAATAGTTTCGGACCAGTTCATTACAAGGATCATCTTCAACTTTATTCACGGAACGAATAAAGGTTGGATTACCACATTTCATCTTTCCACATGAACCATAAACATCAATTGGAATGTATCTAAAAATAAAGGTATTTTTTCACGAACTTTGGTAAACAAGGTAATAAGATATACTGTATGTATTGTAAGGGGTTCCAAAAAACCTTAGCCCCCCATTTGCAGCTTACATGTTTACTTATATCGAAATAGTTTTTAGTGATTATAAAAATATATAAAATTCTTTATTTATTACAGGTATTAAAATTACTCTAGCTGATAAAGTGATAATATAATGGCTTCTCAATTAATTGGTGATTCGGAGAGGCAACGTGTGATAGATCGCATACGAGCAATAACATTTCGGGAAGCTCGTGATGCTGGAGCCACCTTTATAACACGTTCATGGGTTGCCAAAAAGTTGCGAAGAAGTGAGGACTTCGTCAAAAGAAATTGGAATAAAACTTTGGATGAATGTGAAATGGATACAACCAAATCTGGGCGCCCAAATTTGCCACTCTCTCAAGAAAGAAAGGACATCATTGAAAGCGGTACGCGTAAGTGGAAAAACAGCTGTGCTAAACTTTCTAGAGAGATCGAAGTGTTGAGAGGAAAGATCATTAGTAGTGAGATCATTCGACTGTACCGTCATAGGCAAGGTTTAAAGCTTTGGCATGAACTTCCAAAGCCAAGAAAAACTCACTTCACATCGATGACAGAATGTGGTTTGCCCATTATCTTGAAGATTGGGATGTGGATGATTTCATGCATTTAGCTGTCTCCGATGAATTTTTTGTTTACATAACACGTCGGCCTAACTACCAAAATGATCGAGTGTGGGCCACAACACCAGATGAAATCGATGACAGTGAACATTATCGCGAATTATTAAAAAGTTCAGACTGTGTTGGTGTGTTTGTTTTGTTCACTGCAAAGAAGCTCATGTGGGTGCTGAAGCCAAATGGTCAGAGTTGGGATGGACAGTATTTTCGTGATATTATTCTATCCCAGCATGTCATTCCTTTTCTAAGAAACCCAAACAATGTTATGGATGTCGATCAGGTCACACTTCTGCACGATAAGGCCCCCTGCTTTAAGGCATTAGCCACTCAACAGTTGTTGCGGAACCATGAGATCGATTTTTTTTGGAAATGAAGAATGGCCAGGAAATTCTCCTGACCTGAACGTCTGTGAACACATTGGATCAGTTATAAAGGACAAGGTTGAATATGTCTTGTTTCAAGAACCTGCAGCAAATCAATTTTCGAAGGATACAATGACGCAACACATTGAAACTGTTTTAGCAAATTTGCGTAACGATCAAGATCTATTCACGTCACTTTTGGCAAGCTACCCAAAGCGAATTTAGGCTGTCTTGGAAGCCAATGGCGGGAACACCAAGTTTTAATTGTTTCTCATTAAATGCAGGATTAAATTCTCTTTTGTAAGGCATGTTTAGTTTTACTGTACCTCTAATGGTTTAGTCCATGGGCGGGGGGCTAAGGTTATTGGCGTATATTTACATCATTGTAAAATAATTGATATAATGATCTCTTACTTTTGCAGCTTTTGAACGAAAATTTCCCGCTTTGACAATGTTGGACAATGGCTCACCATCCAAACAGCCATTTTTTTCTTCTGTAGCTCCTCCTCAGTAACGTAATTCACCTGATTTTGGGGTCCTGAAAGGGGCGTAGTCAGTAAAAACCTTAAGAAATATTGTGTAAGATAGAAAAAATCTATCCAAGGATGACGAGGAACAAGAAGGAGATGCCTGTATATACAGTATATATTGTGTATACTATATTTCACGTGCTGAATCTGGAGTTCCCTCTTTATTCTTACATCCTCTTTGCTGGGGAGAGGGATCATAACATCATAATTTGATTACACAATTGGGCCTTGCAAACTTGGGCCTATCAGCATACGTGTTATTAGGGTTCCGTTGGGGTACCATTTGATCAATTACCACCAGCCTGCTCCCTCAGAAGAGTAGGTACGGCGTTGTTCGGGGTTAGCCGCGCCTTTATTTTGGAATCTGGGCCTACTTCTATTTTATATACACTTCATTTCCAATAAAACAAATTAAAAAAAGAACTACAGTCCTAACTGCAATACTCGTTTTACCACTTTTATACTTTGGGGCCAGCATCACTAATTCTTGAATCTTTAATTTTCAATAGGCACTCATTACACGGGTCGTGGGTTAGGGCAAAACGACCAAAAAAAAATTATAAATGTTATTTCTCAATTACAGTCCTATCAATGGGTAAAAATTGGTCTGAAGGCAGTAATATGAAATTGAAAATTTAAAATTTTGTACTATTAATTTACGGAAGAAGGGAGGACCTAAAACCCATGGAATACTAGTGTTCCATTAGTTGTGATAGCCATGATCTTCCTGACCGGAATCCATGTTGGTTATCATTTAATTTTTTCCGTGTTTCCCAAAAGTCTTAAATATTTTCTCTAACTATAGAAAATAGTATGAATACACCATTAATAAAAATTGGTTAGTAGATAAATGGGTATTCTGGGTAGTCTGGTGGTTAAAACGCCGAGTTGCTGATCGGGAGGTCGTAATATCGAGTCCGGGCGAGGACTTTCTAATTTCTGACCACTCGTGGTGAGTCGTGGTTTAGATTCCACGTTAAGCTGTAGGTCTAAGTTGGGGTAACAAGCTTGACCTTTGTCAGAAAGAACAATTTGGGCGGAAGCAGAACCAAGGTTACCAAGATATGTTTAAATTAATCACTATTTCTTTCGTTTGAAACGTTTTAATAATAATAGTCACTTTTTTGTGAAGTAACACTTTTGGTACCTCGGAACATTAAAAAATGTATGTAAACATCTAAAAATATTTTTATTGTCGGGAAAAAATATGTTGATCCTGATTAGGTTAGGTTAAGCTAGGTTAGTTTAGTTAAAGTTTGGTTAGGTTAGGTTAAAGTAGATTAGCGAGTACCTTACTATTTAATTACTAAACAAAAAACACCCTTCGAGCTTTCATTTGCGTCTGAAACACTTATATACGCCGCTTTCTCACTACGATGGCACTGAGATTAAGTTAGATTAATCCATTAGTGCCCACGCCCGACGATTTTATTCAGTCTCGGAAAAGGCATCCGGGCACTACTGGGTTATATTAAGTTTGATTAATTATTTTTTAGATGTGTGTGGATTTAAAAAAATAGATACATCTTTTATGTGCAGATACGCACGGGTGTGTGTGTGTATGTGTGTGTGTGTGTGTCAACCTACATGCAGAAATGAATGGAATTATATAATTGATACCATCTGATGTGTGTTCACGCAATAACATAAAAATTAAGAAAATGCGTACTTACGTTTCTTTTTCCTTTGAATCACTTTTCCATATGGGACCACAATGTCCGAATCCATGCGATACGTCATTGTCCAATTGAAAAAATTTGTGTAGCTGTCCCATTTTGTTTTCCAATGAGCAACACCTATATATATATATACACACACACATATATATATATATTATATATATATATATATATATATATATATATACAGGGCCTATCAGAGGGGGGGTTAGGAGGGCCATTTGGCCTGTGCCTCAAGCTTAAGGGCGGCCTCAAATTTAAAAACTTTTAGGTTTGAATATAATGTTTTGCAGTGAAAGTAATATTTTGTAACAAGCATTTGCCCCCCGTCCCTCCTTTTAATATCAAATTCTTTAAAAAAAAGAAGAATTGGGTTTAATATGTTAATTTAAGAGAAATTATTATAAAAAAGGTACATAGATGTAAAATGTTTTATTTTTTTAGTGCTTATGATTAATGTCATTAATAAATTTGTTTTTCTTGATGTCAGATTTAATGAAAAACATTTTTAATATGAAAGCTTAAGCTTAAGTTTTAATGTTGATTTATACTCCAAGTTTAAAATTTTTGTAAAACTTCTAAATGTTTGACTTTAAAATATTAAGCTTTCAAATTAAATAATGTATTCTAATTTAAAAGCATAATTTAATTAGAAATTAAGCGGGTTATAGTTGTTAATTTATATTATAGTCTCTTTACGTAAAACTTTTAATAAAAATCGTTAAAGTATAAAAATTGTATTTTATTTTTTAATTACAATATTTGGTAGAATCGGACCTAGTATGTTTCATGGACTGCTCTCGATTTTCCTACAAAGTTGCAAACAAGGGCAGTCGATGACCCTGATTTTGTTTCTGCAATCGGTTTTTTTGAGAAACCTAACCTAACCTAACCTAGAAAAATGTATACTAGAAAAATGTATTTTTGACTAAAAAAGTGCATAACTTAACATGTTATTACATTATCATTTGTATAATTTAGGTCTCGGGGGTACGGGGGCGGAGCCCCCCGTAAAGATCATGCATCACAAAGTGAACCTTATACCGATCAATTCGTGATGCGTGATCTTTACGGGGGCGGAGCCCCCGTACCCCCGAGACCTAAATTATACATATGGTAATGTAATAACATGTTAAGTTGTAATAACGTGTTAAGTTATGCCCTTTTTTAGTCAAAAATACATTTTTCTAGTATACATTTTTCTAGGTTAGGTTAGGTCAGGTTAGGTTAGGTTAGGTTTCTCAAAAAAACTGATTGCAGAAACAAAATCAGGGATCATCGACTGCCCTTATTTGCAATTTTGTAGGAAAATCGAGAGCAGTCCATGAAACATACTAGTCCCGCAGAATCATTTAGAAGTTAAAAAAGATTTTTTTTTCTAATTATAATATTTTTATAAATAAATCTATTAAAAAGTTAAGAAATAAAAAAAGGTTATTTTCTACTCAAGTCTCATAGCCTAGATTACCGCACATGACGTCACATTGCATTAGTGCCCTTGTTGCTCACAAAGTAGAAGCGAGGTTCAGAGTCCAGTTTTAGTAGATTTCGAAAAGAATTTTGACCCTAAAACCAAGACTTTTGCTGTCATTTATTTTCGCGCCAAAATGATGCAAAACTTCAAAGGGAAGTTCACAGCGTCCTCTCACTCTCTTTTCTGTTCGCATTTAGTACGTTAGTACCTTGCTGCTTTTTATGATCGCAATTAGCTTCGATACTTATTGTTACTGCAGAACTTTCAAAAGCGACATTTTTGCTCCTTATATTGTATGGGATTGTTGCTCATGATAATTTAGAATATCTTATAATGCCATAGCAGTATTAACTTTACTACAATCGCCATTTACAATTTGAGAGAACATTTTTCTTGCATTGCAAAGACCAGTGAGTCTTAACATTAACCACCGCATATATTTGGTGGCTAAAATATATTTAATCTATTCTGTTGCCTAGACCTTACGACCAGCGCGATATTTCATATTTGGATTTCAGACATCAAAATAAAGAGCGTGAGTAGGCCTAACTGAACCATAGATAGGCCTCAGCCACCTCCCTTTCTTTCATGGTTTTTCTTCCGAGATGTGGCAGAGAATTCCCACATATGCTTCGATTAAAGCAGATCCCACGATTTTTTATATATTTTTAAAGAAAAAAATTTAACCCTTTAATTTTCAAACATGATGAAGAGGAGATCTGAAAGTGGTGCAAGCAAAAGACGGCGAAAACAATTGAGTGAAGCAGCAGCCAGGAACTCGAAGTCAATAATGTCATTTCTCAAACCGTTAGAAAACATCCGTTACTCAACAAACAATGCTACAGATAATGAAAATTACCCAACTTCTACAGGTGATACATTAACTCAAATACCTCAACATGAGGACGATATTCAAGATGCACCAATAGCATCAGATGCTAGTGCTACAGAAGATTTTGAGTGCAACCAAGAAACTCCCCATAAACAGGAAGATATGGATGTTACGCAGCAAGAGCAATTCATTAGTAATACAGATTTGGCTGCAAATGATATTGGAATTATTGACAAAAACAATGCTGCCCAAATTCATTCTTTTCTTAAAATTAGTTGTTTTGAAATTCCAAACAACATTCCACGAGATGCCGAGAATCAAGCTTTCCCTACTCGTTTGCTGACAAAAACTCTTCCAAATGGCGAAACCTGCACTAGAGACTCGTTATGTTGGAGTACAAAACAGCAATCTTTGCACTGTGCACCTTGCTTCATTTTGAACAAAAGCTCCGCAAATTTATCAGTTCTCTTTGATCAATCAGGATGGGATATCAGCAGAGGATGGAGGAAGTTGAAAGACCGAGTACCAGCACATGAGAGTTCAACGCTACACAAAGAAAACTATGTTACATGGAAATTGGTTTGTAAAGCAGCATCACCAGAAAGTACAGTTGAGAATTTAATTTTGACTGAATTCACTACAGAAGGTAATAAGTGGAAGAAACTTCTTGAACGCATCCTGGATGTCATCCAATTTCTTTCTGAACGGGGGTTGGCTTTCTTTGGTGCCAGTCAACGTATTGATGAGCCTGGAAATGGAAACTTTCTTGGCATAGTCGAGCTTCTCAGTAAATATGACCCAGTTTTATCAGAACATGTTCAAAGTGTTTGACAATCCTCCAGACTGTTCTCACAAAGAATCATGCAAGGAGGCAATTGCTTTCTTTGGAAATATTCAGCAAATGTATAATCTTTTTAGTAGCAGCCCACAAAGCTGGGAAATTTTGGAGCAAAATCTTTCTGTTTCACTGCATGGGATGTCCAAAACCAGATGGTCTGCAAGGTTTGATGGTGTTCAACCAATTGCTCAGCACTTAAATTCAATAAGGAATGCTTTAAATGAACTTGAATCTCTCGATCTCACTGCACAGGCTCGAACTGAACTTAAGTCTGCTATGCACTACACGTCCAAATTTGAATGTGTTCTAATGTCATCTTTGTGGATGAAGTTGCTTACAATGATCCATCAAACTAACCTGGTAATTGAAGCACGCAATGCTACGCTTCAGATAGCGAGGAATAATATTGAAAGTCTTATGGATGATATTCGTGAACAATGGGATGCAATCCTAACTGAGGCCAAATTCGTAGCACAGAATGTTGGCATTTCATCTGAGTTTTCCACTACTGCCAGTCGCAAATTACCTACTGAATCCGATGTGGAGAAGCAATACAGGATCTCTGTCTTCTTTGTAATTAGTGACTCTATTATATCACGTCTTACAAGTCAATTTGAGTCTCTTCGACAAAGTTGTAACCTTTTTGAATTTCTCTGGCAGTTCAGCAAACTGAGTAATGAAGATCTACTTACTGCAGCTGCACAATTTCAGCTACGGTATAACAAAGAAATCTCAAAAGATCTTATTGACGAAGTTTTCTTTCTCAAACGAATATATTCTACGAACTTTAAATTGGATTGCAAGCCAAAAGAATTGCTTCAAGACATACTCCATCTAGAACTCTCAGGGTTGTTTCCTAATATTACAGCTGCGTTGCGAATGGACTTGCCACGCTTAATGTCTGTTAATTTATTTATTTGTTGGGTTCAAAATCCCAGCTGAGCCGTGAACGGCCAAATTCTAAAGGGCCAGTTCTACCTACAGCCCAAGTTAGGCTAAAATTAAAACTTACGGATTTGAGATCCTATTAGGTCCTACCTCAGGGCTGCTGACTCGATGCGGGCCTACCTTAGACCTTTGTTACATGAATTTAATATAAACAAAAGGGGTACTATTTATGGTCTTCTTTCTCAACCTTGCAACAACAACGCAACCTGGACTATTGCACGATGCAACAATCTTGTATCTAAACAACCAAACTGAATTGCAAGAGAGCTCTCTTCAAGACCACACCCTGTAAGTACGACGTCCCACAAACGAGTAGAAAGAACGCGCAGCGCCCCAAAATGATGCCAACAGTGTGACCAAACAATGATGCCACAAGAGCTAAAAAATGCTAGCTCTAAATTAAGTTAATTTTTCACTAACCTTACAATTATGAGATGGATATATATACACCTTAACTTAATATATACAAGCAATGCTGCATCAATCAGCTTAGTCATCATATCGCCTTGGGACAACAATGGTTCTTCCTCTTCTAGATTTTCTAACAATGTCAACTATGACATTGCACGAAAGCTAGATTTTTCCTCAATAATTTATAGATTTTTACAACAAAAGGCACGAAAAGCATTTGCTAAATAAAAGCAATATTCAATTGATGATTCAGTTTTTTGGTATACTTATTTTTTTTTCATGTTTTTTTTATTATGGCTATGAGCTTCGAAAGCTGGAAGTGGTCCGGGCCTCTCTGGACCTTTGAGAGGGCCTGTGTATGTATATAATATATATATATATATATTATATATATATATATATATATATATATATGTGTGTATAATAATATATATATATATATATATATATATATATATATATATATATGAAAAAGAGAGAGAGAGAGAGCGAGAAAGCGGGCAGTCGTAAAAATTAATTTAATTTTAGGTTAGTCATGCATGGATTTACGTCCTCATGAAAGAAAATATTAAAATATTTTATTTTAATGGGAAACTAGGGAAAATTCTTCACTTATTTAAAATTGCAGGAAATATATAGGAAAAACGTTTACTATTTTTTACCATTCGGCGCTTCCAAACTAAAAAAAATGTAAACTTGATTCGCGTTTCGAAATACATTTTGTAGTTTGGACTTCGTTGCATCTCGGCTGTGGGGACGCTTTTGCAAATCATGAACATTAAAGATGACAGCATCCGCCTTCTGGATGTATTCTTTATTTAAATTTACGTGACATCTGTTCTCTTCGCACTCATTGAGAATTTGCCTAACAGGAAACAATTGTTAACAGTTACTGCTGCAATGAATAAATATTAGTATTCATTTTACAAACCACGATAACAGTTTTTGTAGAAAACATACTTTTTAAGTAAAATAATATAAATAAAAATAAAAAAACATAATTGCGTGCTTATCATACAAAATTTATATATTTGATGAATCTGAAATTTTTTTAAATGAGTTCGTCCTAATATTATTTTACGATATTCTTTTCTGATTGGTTATATTTTTAAAATGAATAAATCAATTTCCACCTGATAAAAACTGCTTGTATTTTCTTTGTCACCCTGTATATGAGGAGGAAATTATAGACACTAATCGACCAGGGAAGTACTTCGGAGTGGACGTTAGGCAGGAGACAGGGAGTGCTGGAATTCATGTTTCTCTTGTCACTGTCCTCTTTAGCTGATCTTTTTTCGTGTCTCATCTACTCTGTGAGCAGTCCAGCATGCTCTCAAACACACACTTCTCCATCTATTCTTCCCTACACATACATGCATTTTACACACCACACAATCTTCTCAAAATTTATAAAAAAAAAAAAATAGCATTGAGCCTCGGAGACCTTGATTTTGGCGCTTTCTTATAAAGGCGGGCATTTTTGCAGGCCCGCTTTGGCCCGTCCTTTCTATATAAAAAATAAATAAAAAAATATGAAGTGATCCATTTCAAAATGCCTGAAAAGCCGTGTAGTTTATATGCATTTCCTACAGATATATTGTAGTAATATGAGTCTTAATTCATTTGAACATTCATTTGAAGCGACTGTATCGCGTTTCATAGTGTCGCAGTTCATAATAATCTTTAATTAATTTGATGGATTGGAATAATCCAGAATCCAGATATCCCAAAAGACTTATTTGGAATAATGTAAAAACTACCAAAACAACAACATGAACTTGGATGTCGCTTTACCATGAGTTGTACTGTTCATTTCCACACGATATTCAAATGAATGTATTTTGTAGTATGCTCGTACCTTTTAAATACTTTAGTCCACACTTCAGTTGGTCCATTAAGTCCAGTCCACATCACGATAGTCTTCCACTCATTTTCTTGCTTCACATTTTTCCTGGACTGCATCAAGTCTTCTTTAAAATTAGAACTAGAAATATAATACATTAAAAAATAAGGAAACTTTCATAAATTCAAAGTAACGCATTTAAAAATATAAACTATTTCCTCTTACTTACTTGAATATAACGATAAGATTGGAATATTTGAATTTGCACAAAAATATTATATACCTCTTTTAACCTCTTTGCTGTTTCGTGCGTTGGTCTCTCTTCATACGAAGGTCAAGTTGGTGGCCCCGCCTCTAGGTCTGGCTTGGTGGAGGAACGAGTTGCTTTCTTGCGCTCTCCACCGTATATAGCTAGGTACGCCCGGCTCATCTGGTACAGTCCTGAGCCAGGCATCTAGTCTTCTCTTGAAGACTTCAACTTTGAACCTTGTAACGTTTCTGAGGTCTTTTGGAAGCTGGTTAAAAAGTCTTGGCCCCCTGATAAACAAGCTATTTTCTTTCAGTGTTGAGGAGGTCCCTTGTCGGGCCTTTAATTTTGGAACACTACACATTCTGCCTTTTCTATTTTCCAGTGTTGTTTGAATGGTAATTGGGTTTAGTTTTAGGTTTGGTACCAGTTTTTCGATCATTTTCCATATGTAGATTATGGTGTACCTCTCTCTTCTTTCTATATATATATATGTATATGGAAATGTAGTAAATGTCGGACCTTCTATTCATATGCAGTAACTAGCAATTTTACTGTGAAATATCTTCTTCATACCAAAATATATGAACTCTCAAGAAAATTATTTTTGTGGTAAAAAATAAGTAAATAAAATGCTTGATATAAATATCTCGGTTTTTAAAAAACGGAAGGACGGAAGGAACCTCGAGTTGAAAGTAGGCCAAAATTTGACTAAATTGATATTTACTTGACCTTCGTCATGTCAAGTTCGTGAAAGAAGAGTAAACTTTTAGAAGATACAAAATAACATGAACGTTATTTTCATTTCATGACATAAATAATTGTGAATTGTGCAGATAAAATATGTTTTAGCTCAAGTAATAATCATAGAGTAGCACTAATTTTCAGTAGTCTAAAAAATGCGTTCTGAAATAAGGCATATCTTTTTGGTATGAATAATAAGAAACCTTGAAAAGAAATTTACAATAATAACGTACAATCCTAAGACGAAGTAAGTTTATTATTGAGTACAGGTAACAGAGGAGTGGTGAGCCGGCTGCCCTATTTCACCATTGAAACCCTATGATAGAGTCAACTTCGGCGTTAAATTCACCGTAGTGAACAGGGTGGTGGATGCGCAGAGGAGATGGTACGGCAATGTGGAGAGGATGGGGGAGGACCGACTTTTGAGAAGGCTGATGTACGGAAGAATAGTGGGATCGAGGCCCCGGGGACGCCCAAAGACGACGTGGCTCAAGATGGTAAAAAGAGAGAATCTGGGTTTAACCTGGCACCAGAGAACACATCTGGCCAGAGACGGGGCGCAGTGGCGAGTTTACCGACGTGGGAAACGCATCGCAAGGGACCCAACCTGGAGACCTCCAGATGGGAACTAAGTCTAATATATATATATATGCTATCTTATCGATGCCCTTGGTGGTGTAGTGGTTAGCGTCGCTGACTACGAATCCATCGGCCCCGGATTCGAGATCCGGTAACGGCAACCGGCGCACAGCAAAACCCAGCTATACATCCTTCCACACAATAAAGAAAGTGGTTAGTAGATAAATGGGTACACTGGGTGGCCTAGTGGCTAAGACGCTGGGCTGCTGGTGGGGCGTGGTTCGGATTCCACGTTAAACTGTAGGTCTAAGGTGGAGTGAAAAGCTTCACCTTCGTCAGAATGAACAATTCGGGAGGAAGCTAACCAAAGTGTGTGTGTGTATATATATATATATATATATATATATATATACGCCTTTCTTTTCAAATGTTCCGTGAGATGATTCCTCATTTCACGATGGTCAAGCTTGTCGCCTCTCCTCTCGAGTTGGACTGGTGAAGTAGTGAGCTGGTTTCTTGTACTCTCCATCTTACATAGCCAAGTACCCCCGGCTCATCGGAGATTGTTCTGAGCCAGGCGTCTAATCTTTTTTTGAAGATGTCCACTGCAACACCACTCGTGTTCCTTGGTTCTTTGGGCAACTGATTAAACAGTCTTGGTCTTCTCACAACAAAACTATTTTCTTTCAGGGTTAAAGCTATTCCCTGTCTTGCCTTTAATTTGGGAACACGACACAGTCTTCTTTTTCTACTTTCCACTGTTGTTTAGGGAGTTATAGGGTTCAGAGTAAGATTAGGGACTAGTTTCTCCATTATTTTCCAAGTGTAAATAATGGTGTATCTCTCTCTTCTCCTTTCCAGTGAATATACGTTTAATTCGCTAACATTTCCCAGTAATTTAGTTCTTTGCACCCATTGCTCTTGGCTGTGAAGCTTCTCTAAATCCCTTCTAGTTGTCTAATGTCTTCTTTTTTATATGGGCATGTTAAGACCGAGCAGTATCCCAATTTGGGTATGATCAGTGTTTTCAGTAGAGGAATCATTATATTCCTACCCCTTCGTTTAAAGGTTCTCAGTATCTGCCTAGTTATTCTCTTTGCTCTGTTTACTGCTATCTTATTTTGTGTTTCAAATTTCGCATCATCAGTCATTACAACCCCTAAATCTTTTGCTTTAGAATTTCTCTGAATTTCCTGTCCATTTGGGATATAATATTTAATAGATTTTAGGTCTTCTCTTTTTCCATACCGTAACAGCTGAAATTTCTGTGTTAAACTTCATATTGTTGTCTTCCGTCCACTTGTAGATTCTGTTCATGTCGGTTTGTAAAGATCCTATATCTTCTGGGTTTCTTATTTTTCTACTGATCTTTATGTCATCGGCAAAGGATGTTACTGTTCTGTCTCTGGTAACGTCCTCATCTATGTACGTTAGCATGATTATGAAGAGTAGTGGAGCTAATACTGTTCCTTGTGGTACTGAGCTGAGGACCTCTGATTCTGATGAAGATATTCCTTGTACTGTAACGACTTGCCGCCGCTCACTAAAGAAAGTATACTATATCCATTTCCCTACTTTTCCTGTTATTCCGATATATTTCAGTTTATGTATTATGATTCCATGGTCACACTTGTTGAACGCTTTGGCAAAGTCTGTGTATATTACATCATAGTTTTCATTACTTTCCAGTGCATCAATAATGCAGTTGTAGTGTCCCATTAGTTGTGATAGGCATGATCTGCCTGACCGAAACCCTTGTTGGTTATCATTGAATATTTTCTGAGTTTCCAAAAAGTCATAGATTTTCTGTCTAACTATTCTTTCAAATATTTTAGTGGGATGAGATGTAAGCGACACTGGCCTATAGTTTTTGGTCTCGGATCGATCTCCTCCTTTATATATTAGGACTAGGTTCGCGTTCTTCGGTATTTCTCCCGTGTCTAGTGATCGCCTTCATATCCAATATGGGGGCTCAGCGATTGCATTCTTGCAGTTTTTGATCAGTGTGGCATTCCATTTGTCCGGTCCTGCCGCTGAGTGTGCTTTTAGTTTCCCTATAGCTTGCGTAATATCATCTGTCGTAAAGTCGAAGTCTGTTATACTTTCCCTTGTAGTTCTTCTTTAAAGAACGCGTCTCTATCGCATATCAGTTTGTCAATTTTTGGGATCCTGAAAGATGATTCGTACTGAGCTCTTAATATGTCAGATACTTCTGTTAGATCATCAGATAAAGCACTGTCTTCGTTTTTCAAAGGTCCGATAGTCGTATGGTTTTTCGACTTCCTTTTTGCAAAATTATAGAAGTACTTTGAGTTAACCTTTATCGCTTCCATAGCGTCGTCTTCTTTTTTACTGTATACTTCTCAATTAGTTCATGTATGACGCAATCGATACTCTGCAGCTTATCATTTAATATTTTTCTGATGTTTGTTATCTTTACAGTTACTTAATTTTGCAGTCACTCCTTTTCTCTTTCGGAACAATGATCTCTTTTGGCTCTTGAACCTGCTTCTCTTTCCTCTTTGTTGAATATATATATATATATATATATATATATATATATATGTGTGTGTGTGTGTGTGTATTCAACAAATATATATAACAATATCAGTGGTGGGCACCGTTAACCAAAAAGTTAACTTCGTTAACCGCTAATCCGTTAACCAAAAAGTTAACTTCGTTAACCGTTAATCCGTTAATTCGTTAAACATGTAACGGAAGTTACCGATAAACCGTTAACGTTAACTTTTATTATAAAAAAATGAAAAACAATATATATATAATTTAATTTTCCCTCTTCTTCTCGTTCTCCATTTTGTCCATGAGATGCATGTTGCCCTTCATGAAAATTAGCATATCAAAGTTTTCATCAGACTGGGATGATCTCTTGGCCCTCAGGATGTCCTTGCCCATAGGGAACAAACGCTCCACTGCAGCACTGGAGGGGATGGCTGTGTTGAACTTGATGAACAAGTCCACCAACACTTGCTCACCCAAGAAGGCAGCATCTGTCAGCAAGTCCTTGGAGTTGGTCTCCAGCCAGGTCTTGACCAAGTTCTGGGCCTTGCCCTTGAGTGACCTGTGGCTTCTGCTGCTCTCTTTTGTCTGGATGACAGCACTGAAGAAGTCATCCTCCTCCTCCTCCTCCTCGTTGTTGCTGCCTCCACTGTTGCTGCCCACTTCGTTGGACTGCTGCTTCATGGCCTCCTCGACTGTACCCTCCATGCTTTTCCTCACCCTGGCGACCTTGGTGTTGTCATACTTGTCCAACCAGATGAGGCGAAACCTGGGATGGAAGGCAGCAGCCAGCTGGCATTCGTCATCCTCCAGGAGGGGCCCAAACTTTTTGTCGATGCCTGCCAAAAGTGCGTCGACCAAGGCGCTGCAGTAGACGAGGCCCTTGGACTTCAAGTCCTTAAGCCTGAAGATTGTCGCAGCAACTGTTGGCAGCAGAGTCCCAAGGTAGGCTTGTTCCTCCCCCTGGATCTTGTCGAGTGCTTTTGCACTGCGGAAATGGAAATTCGTTCATCACTATTAACAGTGGCGGATTAATTGCGCACCTGCTCAGCACTGAAAATAATAGAAACTTTTAAACGTTTATTTATGAATTTTTTGGGTTAACGGACTTGAGTTAACGGAAGTTAAATGTAACGGAAGTTAATTAGTCCGATAATGATTTTCAAAGTTAACTTAAAAGTTAAATCGTTAACGAAAAAGTTAACTTCGTTAATTAACGATTAACGGATTAACGGTTTGTGCCCAGCTTTGAACAATATCATACATGTACTTGAAAGCAATGAAAACTGCGATGTTATATACACGGATTTTGCTAAAGCGTTCGACAAGTATGATCATGGTATAATAGCACATAAGATGAAACATATGGGAATAATAGTAAAAGTGTGAAAATGGATCTATAACTTTTTCAGAGGACGTCAGCAAGTCGTAAAAGTCCAAAATATATCATCATCAGAATCGGAAGTACGCAGCTAAGTACCACAAGGCCGCACTCTTATTCATTATCTTGCTAAAAAACATAGACAATGAAGTAACCAACAACAGTATAGTAACGTCCTTTATGGACGATATAAAAATCAGCAGAAAAACAGTAATGCAGAAGAGACGGAGGCCCTACGGAGGGACACAAACATAATATACAACTAAAGAGCCTCCAGCTCTTAAGATATGGAAGAAATAAGGAACTTAACCAGACAGCATATTATGCCCCAGACAGACAGGAAACTCAGAGAAGCAAAAAAGCAATAGCTGTAGAAGTTATAATGACCGACGATGCGAAATTTGAAAACACAAAATCAAATAGCGATAAAGAAATCAAAGAGTTGCGGGGCAGGTACTGTGGACCTTCAAAAGAAAGGACAAGAAAGTAATGATTCCCCTGCTGAAAACACTGATCGTACCAAAACTTGATTACTGCTTAGTCTTGACATTCCCATATAAAAAAGAAATTAATAAACTACAAGAAATTCAAAGAAATTTCACAGCCAAATTGATGGCCGCAAAGAACTCAACTTTTGGGAAAGACTTCCTAAATTAAATCTACTCGTATATTCACTGGAAAGAAGAAGAGCGATCCACTATAATTTACACGCGGAAAATAATCGAAAAACTGGTACCTAACCTCAAGCTGAACCCACTAATCTCCCAAACAACTCTGGAAAATAGGAAAGGTAGAATGTGTAGTTTTCCCAAACTAAAGGCCGGAGAAGGGACACCCTCAACTCTAAAGGAAAATAACCTCGTTGTTAGGGGACCAAGACTATTCAACCAGTTTCCGAAGGAGATCAGGAACATCACTGTTGTTACCCTGGAGTTTTTCAGAAGACTAGACGCCTCGCTCAGGACGTTACCAGGCGAGCCGGGTGTGTCCAGCTTTGTGCGATGGAGATCACAAGAGAGCCACTCGCTCCTCCACCAGGCCAGACCTAGACGTGAGGCCACCAGCTTGACCTTCGTGTGAAGGAAAGTCAACTCACAGAACTACTTCGAAGTTACGAAGTATGTATGTGTTTTGTGCGAGTAGCGGCTAGCGACACTAGCGGTGTTGCCATAGGTTCAGACGCATTTTTTTTAAATTATCATATAAATATGATGAAAAAAGGAACTATAATAAAGGTTATACTAGGTTAAGTCAATTAGACCCTTTAGAGTAGGCTAAACATCACCATCGACAAATAAAAATGTGAACATATGACACTTTCATAAGTAACTAATCATGTGTGTGTGTGTGTGTGTGTTATGTGAACCAAATCTCACTTACACTGAATGCTGATTCTTTTTCGATATAAATTTTAGTTGTTGAATTTCGTTGGCAATATTTTTTTTTCGAAAGTAAAAATGACTGAAGAATGAATAAAAATATTGTAAGGATAAAAAATGGTTTCATTATTCTGCTAAATTTCGTTCTCATGTTTTTACCCTAAATTCAGGCAGAAATCAGATTGTCTTCATTTAAACATCACTGCAGTATTTAATTTAATAAATTATATATACAGAGTGTCCCATAAGTCCGGTCTCATAGGAAGATTTATTTTAAATGAAATTTACAAAAGTAATTCATTACAACTAAAACAAATGTTAAAATTAGTGGCTTGTTTTGGGACCTTTTGTTTTGTTGCAGGAGGATAACACACATTGGCTAATATGGAAGTGAGTTACACTCGTGAGGAAAAGACCACTGGGGGCCTTTTCCTCACGAGTGTAACAACAACCCCTAAATAATTGCTAATTTTAGTTAGTGACGTAGAAAAAAGAAACAAACAATATAGTTTTGATGTAGTTGATACCATCTATTTAGGAACTGTAATGTAAAAAATGGAATAAAACCTATTATTATTGTAAACGTATATTAAATCCTATAAAATAACACGAAATAATTTTTCTCTCAAACGGTTTTTATCAAATGAAATTATTTCGTTTTCAGCTTTGAGCTGTAACCTAATTTTGTTGATTTACTACCGACTTCTGTACAACAAATCCAGCACAGCTATAATTTAAAACACACACACACACACAATATATATATATATATACTGTATATATATATATATATATATATATATATATATACTGTATATATATATATTCTGATATTAATTTTCAAATTAAATATATTGTTTTTGTTCTTTCACAGAAGGTTGAAACTTCACTTGAAATTTTCACTGCAAACGATATATATATATATATACACACACACACACACATTTCACTTCTTTTACATATAGTTAACTAACGTAATCTTTATAAACGATATTAAAATTCAAGTTTATTTCTGGATCAGATACTTTCCTTAATCTCTCAATGCGGCTAAAAATAGACATACAGAGTCAATTTCATTTCGCCACGTCCACACCACACATTATATATATATATATATATATATATATATATATATATATATATATATATATAGAGAGAGAGAGAGAGAGAGAGAGAGAGAGAGAGAGAGAGAGAGAGGGCCAAAAAATCTATTACCCAACTTTTGAAAAAATATTGTGGCTCACCCTGTATATTGATCTTACTGCTAAGGCCGTATGTTGTACCCACACTTTTACTCTTTCAAACGCTGGCTTTGAATCTAGATTCAACGCCCCAGGAGTAGAGGTACAGGCTCACAACTGGAGGGAGGTATCAGAATATGGTGCTCAATTGAAAGGCGGTCAAAGTCAGCAACTGATACTTTCAGATGACAGTCAGTTTCTCCATAAATAATTATAATTAATTTTCCTAATTTTTACACAAAATAATTAATTTATTTCCTTTTTCATTTCAGACCATCATTCTGCTATAGTTGGCGAAGAAGTTATAACAATGAAATACTCCTTTGAAGATGAAGCATCGATATTGAACCTGAGTAAGGAGAAACACTGGGGTGCAAAACGAATGAAGAAAGAGTTTCTAAATAAACGATGGACGATATCTGGACTTCAGCATCTCATAAAGAAATTCGATATCACACGGTCACCCAAACGAAAAGAAGGCAGTGGAAGGTCAAAAACATCACGTACTGAGGAAAATATTGACATGGTTTCATCCATGATATGCAGTCAAAAAGAACGGCCCAACATCCACAAGTCCGTTAGAGAAATTTAAAAACTACTGGTATTTATCGCTCTAGTGTTCGTCGTATAGTAAAGATAATCTGGGTCTTAAATGTTTTAAAAGAGGAGAAGTTCATAAACTCTGTATCAAATAAGGAAGCAAGAGTTGAAAAATGTCGTGCTCTGTTAGATCGATTCCCAGACAGAGAAGTGTCGAAAATATGGTTCAGCGACGAGAAGACCTTTACGGTTGCTTCAACAATAAACACACAAAATGACCGAGCTTATAGAAGACAGGACAAACAATCTATCAGTCTAGCTCGACTTTGCAGGGAACGTCCGCATTTTTCTCAAAAAGTCATGGTTTTCATCTTTATTTCAAAGTTAGGGAAGTCAGAGATTGTTTTTGTTGATCAAAATGCTAAGATCACTGCTGCTTATTACTAAGAAAAAATCCTTGATGCGGTACTGCCGTCGTTAAGAGAGAAGTCAAGGTTGCAAGCGTGCACTGATAATGGAGGAGGGCACATTCCGCATAATCTTGGACTCAATTAGGTAACTCTATAGAAACAGAAAGTTTTTCTACCCGGGTCTGTATAACAGCGAATTACGAAATAATGGTTACAGTTAGCAAAAATCCAACTTCACTACGAGATAGACCACGAAATTCTATACAGGACACGTATATTGATTGTACAAATAACATTTGATAAAGGTAAAATTATGTTGTTCAAAATTAGGGTAATAGTTTTTTTTGGCCCCCCGGTATATATAGTGTGGTGTGGAGGCCTTTTCTCCTCAGGAAAAGACCTCCGCCTTTTCCTAAGAAATGTAACTCACTTCCATATTAGCCACTGCGTGTTATTTCTACCTGCAACAAAAAAAAGCCGCCAAAACAAGGCGTCAGTTTGAACATTTGTTTTAGTTCTAATGTATTACTGTTGTAAATTAAATTTTAAAATTTTTTTTTTATGAGACCGGACTTATGAGGCACACACACTATATATATATATATATATATATATATATATATATATATATATATATATATATACTTCTTACTCAGAATAAGCATTTATTGATAAATAATCGTTTACTGTTGAAAAAATATGCAGCAACAAAGGAGACTATTACTCAGCACAACAGAAAATGGAATAGCAAATAGTTTCAAGCGGTAACTAAAGAATAATGAACTTTTGCCCTAAATAATTTGTAAACATTTGTTCACGCATTACATACGTACATATTTATGGCAGTCTCTCTTTTATTTACATGAGTTTCATGAGTTTTATATTTTATATTCTTATACGTGACTTTTGGTACAAATTACTTCAAAATCCTGAAAAAGTGCAAACTTCAGATAATAGGCTACGTCGAAACCAATGTCGTAACACTGCTTCCCGTTGATCAGAGAAGTGAAGTGTCATTGGGTCTAGGTTGTAGTTGGAAGGGGGATCGTCTTCCGGGTCCAGATTATGTAGCGACCCATATTGCGAAGGAAGTTTCAACCAACCCCATCAACGCCCCCCCCCCATAAAAAAAAACTTCCGTTAATTTTCAGCGGATTTTAATTCAGTCTTTCAGCATACACGGTGTTCTTCAGAGTGCTCCACAAGTAAAAGTCTAAGGGTGTTAAGTCAGGAGATCGTGGTGGATACTCCGTACGGCGTACATCCCGTACCTTCTATCCATCTTCTAGGAAAACAAACATTGATAAAATTTCTAACGTCATTGTGGTAATGTGGTGGCGTGCCATCCTGCTGAAAGTAACACTCTTCTTCCAAAAAAAGAGCTGTGATTGAAGGTACAATGTTGTCTTGCAGCACTGATAAGCAGCACCTGTGACAGTGTCCTCAAAGAAAAATGGCCCTATCAGTCCTCTGAAAGACAGACCACACCACACTGACACTCCTGGTTGATTAAGTGCTCGTTCTTCTGTTACGTTTGGATTTTCGGTGGCCCAGTACACACAGTTGTGTCGATTGATAGTACCATTAAGTTTAAAAGTGGCTTCATCGGACCAAACAATGAAATCAGGAAAAGAATGTTTTTCATCACACATGTGCAAAAACCACTCACAAAATTCTTTTCGACAATCTGGATCGTCCTCATTCATTGCATGGAGCAGTCTAGGTATGTACGGTTTCCACTTTTCACGTCGCAAAATGCCATGAACGTTGGATTTAGAAACACCAGTCACACGAGAATATTGCCTTGTAGACTTGTTTGGAGAGTTTGTGAAGGCCTGTAACACGGTCTCAACACTTTCATTGTCAGTTGAAGTGCGACGTCTTCCAGATCGGCCTTTGTTGACGTTTTGCACTGTTCTGTCAGTCTCAAACTTATCACGTAATCTTGTAATTGTTACACGTGATGGTGGTAATGTTCCAAACTCATTTCTCCAATGTCTCTGTACCTCAGCCACATTCTCCGTCTTCTAGTAGTGCTTCCGAATTCACTTACGTTGCTCAGACGATAACTGCAATGCCGCCATTTCCTGTAACAAGGGATACTACTGTTATTTAAGTACAATACACCGTTACTATACTACTATACTACTATAACTGAGTACTATAAATATACTAACACATCAGCACATGTTACTATCATCTAAAGTGTGCATATATATATATATATATATATGTTAATATGATGTGTAAACATTTTATTGGGACACCCGTATATATATTAGGGTGGAGTGAAAAATTTATTTTTTTGAATTTCAAAATGCTTGGGGTCGGGAAAGTTGCGTATTTATGTGAAACGTACTGTGTGAAATTTTTTGTAATCGTACGGCTATAATTAAATTGTGCACACTGAACTCAAAGTTTTTAAAAATTGGCAAAATTGCTAAAATTTCGCCATTTTTATTTTCAGTTTTTTTGGACACGTACTGTGTGAAATTTTTGTAATTTTTGTAACTTATAATAATTTAAAAAACTGGCGAAATTTTAGTAATTTTGCCAATTTTTTAAAAGTTTGAATTCAGTGTGCACAATTTAATTATCGCCGTACGATTACAAAAATTTCACACAGTACGTTTCACATAAATACGCAACTTTCCCGACCCCAAGCATTTTGAAATGAAAAAACATATATTTTACACTCACCCTAATATATATATATATATATATATATATATATATATACAGGAAAAACACCCTGCATAAATGCGAAAAAAGCTGTGAAAATTGCATCGAAGACACTAAAATGACAATAAAGAACTACAACACATACAGAGCGGATAGATTTGTGAGAAAAGGAGGAGGCTGTTACGTTACATTTACATGATAAACATATACTGTACACATGTGAACTGAAAGTGAAACAAATCAAACGCCACAGTCGAAATGTTTCTTGTACAGTAGAAGTAAAAAACTGAACCTAATCATTATGAACATGTACAGACCACCAAACACCACAAAAAGTTAATTTCATTTCGTTACAAAATGAAATAGAGGACATGTTAAAATCACTTAAAATCCTAGCACCAAATATTTTAATTTAATTTCTGGGGATTTTAAGTTTCTACTCACAACGTGGAAGAAAAATGACGAAGTTATATACGAGTATGTCGATAAGTTCCATTGTAACGTTAGTAAAGATGATAAAGCCCAGGCAATAATGCTATTAGATATTATTGAACATTATGCACTTACCGAGGAAAGCTGTGAAGCGACTCGAAAAGAGAACGTGTTGGATTTAATTTTGACAAACAACAATGATCTAATAATAAAAAAAAGTAACGCATACAAATTTCTCTGACCATAACCTAATCAATATACAAATAAAGTCAGTAACCAGGAGACCTTAAACGCATCCCAGAGAGGCAGAAGGAATATTTGAAGGTTTAAAAATTAATTTAAAGATAGTAGATTGGGAAAGTGTAAATGCAGATTTTAAAAAGTAAATTGGGGATTGCTACTTCACGAAAGACTCCAGAGGAAATACTATCAATAATAAAAAACGAAATTAAACCCATATTGCTGAAACATGTTCCGAAGAGAAAAAAAATAGCAAACTCGAGAGAAAAATCAGAATATTATTTAGACAGTGGAAACAAACCGTAAAAATATCCACGGATACAGAACTGAAGCGAAATAGAAATGGACACAAAACAAACATCCATCCACAAGATAAACGAGGAGGAAAACAAGGCAACGGCAAACCTTAAAAACAACCCAAAATACTCGTACTTCTACACGTTTGCGAAAATAAAATGCCATGTAAAGAGAGTATTGGTCCGTTAAAGAATGGGGCTATCGAATACACAAATGACTCAAAAAAATAAGCGAACTGTTTAAGGAACAATTTAATTCTGTATTCAGCACGCATAAGTCGGAGAAGAAGGTAAAAAATCGAAGTAAATTCTTTGGCATAGATTCAAATCAGTGAAAAACAAGTTTGGACACGAATCTATTAATGGATTTGAGTTCTTGGAAGGAGACTTAATTAAGGATTCATTACAAATACAAGAAAATTCAGCACCAGGGCCAGACACATGGAGCGACGTGTTTTTGAAGAAATATAAATACTTACTATGTAGAAAATTACTGAACACAAGACAAATTCCATTGCATTTAAAGAACGTGAACATTGCCCACTTATTCAAAGGAGGCAACAGAGCAATGACTAAGAACTACCAGCCAGTAGCTCTGATCTCCCACCTTATAGAGTGCTTGAACGTGTAATTAGAGGCAAAATTGCTTACAACCTACAAGAAAAGAATTTATTCAATCAGAACCAACATGGCTTTAGGGCTAGAACATCATGCCCGTCACAGTTATTAGACCACCACGAGAAAGTACTAGAAACATTGTGTCGAGGACAAAACATAGATGTAATATACATACAGCACAGTGATTTTGCTAAAGCCTTCGACAAATGCGTTCGTAGAATTATGGCACACAAACTCAAGAATACAGGAATTACTGGAATGTTGGAACGACGGATACCTCTTTAATTTTCTCACCAAACGGATACCAAGTGTGGTAGTAAATGAAGTTAAATCTGAAGTTTTAGAAGTCGTCGCCTCTGTCTCAGAAGGTACAGTATTAGCTCTCTTGCTCTTTATAATAACGCAAATATCAATGACAGTATCGTATTGTGTTTCGCGGATGACACAAAGATCAAATTAAGGTGACAGATAAATTACAAAACGACACTGAAACATAATTCAGGTGGACGGAAGAACAACAATATGAAGTTCAACGAAGAAAAATTCCAACTTATATGATATGGTAATAACAAGGAGCTACAGAATAAAGGGTACAAAACACTGCAAGACCAACGGATAATACCAAACCCACAAGTTAGGGATCTTGGAGTAATACTGTCATCGCATGCCGAATTCAGAGAACACTATAACATTAAAATTACAACAGCTAGAAAAATAATGGGGATTATCTGGAGGAGCTTCTACAGCAGAAAAGCAAACATCATGATAAAATTATGGAAGGGTTTAATCCTACCACTCATTGAGTTTTGCTCAGTACTCACAATCCCATACAGAAAATGAGACGTTGCAAATGTAGAGAGAGATTATGTACTATCCCAGCTGCGGTCGGACAGGGGCCCATAAAAACGAAGATGGAAAATACCCACAGAATATGAGACCTAAAACTCTTTAACGTGCTGTCAAAAGAATTGAAGAACCTCCAGCACAGCAATCTGAATAATTTCAAGAACCAACTGGACAAGTTGTTCTGCAAAATCCCTGCAAAATCTAAGTGGCTGACTACGAAACCAATTCTCTCCTCCACCGAATCCCGCAAATGAGGCGGGATGTTGCAGAGGGGTCGACCGCAGGTTGATCCTGACCCGTCGTTCGAAGCCATCATAAGATATTATAAAGTAAGGTAAGATATAAATATATCACGTGAATTTCACTAATTCGATGTACAGTTTTGGAAAAAAGTTCGCCTAGAAATCTTAAATTTCTACAAAAACATAAAATATTACTAATTAGTAATGGTTGAGTTTTGTTTTTTGAAAGTTTATTAATATCACCAAAAGGATTAATATATTCAAAGGGAAAAAAATATTACCAATAAGTAAATTTTTAGAAATTTTATGTTTGAAGGCGAACACTTTTCCGAAAGTGAGTATCAAAATATTTAATCTTAACTTACTCTAGTGTAGTAAATTAAAATTATAATTAAACAAAGCGTGAAAACAGCAAACTTAAACACTAAAAAAAAGGTATTAATTAGGTTAGTAGTATAGCCGCAAAAGGTTAGAGTGCAGGAATGGTGCAATGTTGCAAGAGATAACGATCAATGTTGCAAAGGGGGTGGGGTTTGTTGCGAAAGGGCTGCAATGACCGGGGTGGGGTATGTTGCAAAGGGGGAGGGTTTTGCAATGAAGGGGGAGGGATATGCAATGAAGGGAGGTGGGGGAATGCTGCAGGTGCAACTAGGGTCATGAAACTTGGAAGCGGCGTTATCCCCCAAGAGAAAGACAGGAGAAGGAGAGCAAGAGAAGTGTTCACCTGGCAGGAGCCAAGTGCACACTAAGACTTCAGCCGAGTAGCCGTTGTCTTATAGGCCCCTAATCAGCCAGTTGGATTAGAAGGAGCCAAGGGGGAGAGGGGAGGTTGAGGGGAAGGGGTCTTCGGGGGAAGAAGGAAGGATGACCTCCCCCCAAAGGGGATGTCTTAACCTAAGAGAGAAAGAGAAAGGAGAGAAGGAGGAGGGCTTTGGGGGACAAGGTGGGACGTCCTAACCCCCCAAAGGGAAACCTAACCTAAGTCTTAACCTAAGAAGGAAGGAGAAAGAGATCTTTATTCAGCAGCTGTCATCATCAAACTGCCCGCTCCGAAGCCAAGCGTGCCTTATATAGAGGAAGGCTGAGTTGCCAGATACCATTTTTTATTTTAATTGTTCAGGTATACATTATTAGGGTGAGTTGCTAAACACCACCATTTATTTTAATTCGTTATAGTATACATACTGTATCCATCCATTTGGAATAATTAATTACGACCAAAAGAATTAAATAAAACAACATTACATCATTTTGTTTATTGTAAATATATAGAAAATAAATATACATTGGAATGATCAAAAATAATAATAATAGTATAAGAAATATAGCAGTACCCGAAAAACAAATAGTTATATTAAACAATTAAAAATATTGAAAATAATAATATACGAAACGTATAATGAAAAGGATATTAGTACGGGAAATATATATATATATACAACTAAATAATTAAATACATACACTTTATCTTCTACAGCCCATAATAAGAAATCGTATAACCATCAATATAGCAGAAATGTATATACACAATTATGTTAAATATATAAGTACATTTCACTTTTTTTCAAAATACTAAACTCGCACTTAAACGAATCTACAATTACATCATTATTGCTCTGTATTACGCAGTATACGCGGTTTAATAATATTTCACCGCTTAAGGTATAGGGAAATCTGTACTCTATGTAAAGGGCCTTCATATCGTTCAATACTCTTTTTGCGCCCACTTTACAACCGGTTGGTAAGTTATCTTTAAATACGTCTAGAATAAAATCAAAAGCACGCACAAAGAGTTCATCGTTTGCCACATTATTAAACAAGTTTATAAACACGCCTTTCCAATCGAGGGTTTATTTCTACCGACGCGAACTTTTCAATCGTGAACTCATCTCCACTCAACATAGCTGCAATTGAAATAATCTTCTAAGTCGTTACGACAGCTGCTCGTTATATACAGAAATAGTTCTTCAGGGTGAACAGTGTAGGTGAGCTCAGCCCTGTACCGATCAATTGCTTTGTACCAAAGTTCATGATATTTCAAAGAGTCTAAACTTTCTAAATAATCCTCCAGTTCTAGACCATTCTCACCTTGTTCAACCCTACACTCGGTAAACCCATCGAGCAGAGCGGTGTATGCGTATTCAAGTACCGTATCAAAATAAAGCATATCCGTAACACGCGCGTCTAATACAGGCTTCAGCGTACCTCCGCGTACGACGAGTGAAATTAAGTTCACCAAAACACCTAGAAATTGAGAAAAATTTACTAAACGCTACAGTGAAATACCCTATTAACAGAGTACAAATCAAACTATATACGGTGCCTGCGGGGTTGGCGTCGAAGCAGATAGAAAACGTCGCCCAGGGAAATCTTCCTAAAAGGATATTAATCGGAATGCAAGACCATGCTTCGGTGAATGGAAAATATAAAAAGAGTGCCTTTAAATTCGAGAATTTCGGACTTAAAATATAACTCTATACGTTAATGGCATTGCTTTGGGTGGAACATTGAATACGGACTATTCATCAGACGCTGTGTTACCTCTTTCCGCGAGAGACTATAGTAATCTGGCCCATATTGCAGGTGATTATGATGAGCTCGGTAATGGGGTAATGCAGAAAGAATTCATTGATCAATTTAACCTTTATCCGTTTGACATTACACCTGACTTATCTGCTAGCGTATATACGCATTTAAGCCCACAACAGAGCGGAAACATCTCAGTGAGGTTGGAATTCACCAAGCCTACAGACGCACCTATTAGTGTACTAGTATACCTTGAGTCGCAAGCCCTAATAGAAGTAGATAGATTTAGGAGCGTTATCACTGACTTTTAAAATGGATGCGAATACACTTCAAAGAGTAATGAAGAGTGAACGAGTCACACGTTCCAAATTTATCGGCGTGTTTGCAAAGAATGAAACATTGAGTTTGCCAACTACGCGAGAATGCGGTAGTCTTATTGTGAACACAGATGTCATCGGTAATGAAGGGATTCATTAGTTTGCAATCTATTTCGAAAATAGGCACCGCCTGTACTACTTTGATTCACTCGGAATTCAACCCTGGAGTGACCCTGTTATTGTAAAATTTCTCGCTGAGTTACATATTCCCGAAGTTGTATGGAACCCGTTTCGATTACAAGGCTATCTTAATAATACTTGTGGAATGTACTGCATTTCATTTCTCATGCATATGTCACGTGGTAAAGACTATAAATTTTTAAAAATTATTCGACCCTTGTCACACTCAACGAAACGATGAAATGGTATGCAGACAGGTAAAAATCCGTTTTCCAATTGTGCGTACTCGTTGTATAGTATGATGTCTTGTTCGTGTATATATATATTTGTAACGTTAGTTTGTATATTCTGTAGGTTAAGATGTTTATTGTATTGATTTCTTCATTTAATAAATTGATGAAAATACATTGTGTCTTCTTCCCCCCAAAAAAGAACGAAAAACACTTACATTATTTCGATGTGACATTCATTGGGTTGACTGTTCGGTATATCCTCTGTATTCAGCTCCATGACACGAGGTTCTTCAAAAGATTGTATAACACGTGACAAATCCTCATCGGACCTTAAAGGAGAAGGAATAATGTTCATACTGAATCTTTTTAATAAAAACATATACAGAATATACATATTGTAAGACACCCCATTATGTGAAGAGATCTTTGACCCGCTCAGAGAAGTTCAATTAAGAGATAATACCGCTAACATAAAAAAACTTGCAAAAGATTGCCATAAAAAATTGCGATTTTAGCATAATGGCGAGTATCTAAATGAAGTATTTGACGAGATACTACATCCCTCTATATATATGAAATAATCTTCTTTCTGACAGTTTGTGAATAATTGACTCCAAAGAAATAATATTATTGACACTTACATTTCTATGGTAGTCCCTTGCGCTGGATCGTAAGGAGCGTCATTACAAATATCATCAACGGTTTGCGTTGGAAATAACCCATCACGGTCAATCGCGTTAAAAAGATTAATTGAAGTCAATGCTGCAGTGTCGCCATCTTGATACAAATCCGGAAAAGTGTAAAGTTCGTGATCCATGGCGGAGGGAATGTTTATTCACTGGCGAAAATAGTTACCATAACCCCCAATTGAAAATATTTCCTTTTATATGCACAATCACCAAGCTCCGCCCTAAAAGACCAAGAGCGGCTGTTCGTAATGATTGGTTGTCAGTGTAACTGGGTGGAACTATGATAGGTTTGTGTACCAATCATAACACCGGTATAACGGCTCCATGCTTTGGATGACTAATGGCATCTTTATATTCTCTCCGTAGATTTAATGCTCAAAAGATTGAGAGGATGTTCATAATGATTGGTTGCCAGTGTAACTGGGCGGTGTCTAATTTGTGTACCAATCGTAACACCGATATAACGGTCCATGCTTTGGACGACTAACGGTGTCTTTATATTCTCTCCGTAGATTTAAAACTCCTATTACCCCTTGCTGTCTCTACCACGTCAATATTTGCATCCATACTTTTCTCCCCATGCTGTCTCTACCACGTCAATATTTGCATCCATGTTCGGATTTCCCCAACCTACCCCTTTATGCAATATTGATCACAACAATATTTTATTATTTTGCTACCATACTAAATCGAGCCTCAATTTCTCGGATGCAAGTTATTTTGCAGCCATACTAAATTGATCCTCAATTTTTCGGGTGCAAATTATTTGGCAACCATACTAAACACAGCTTTCCCAAGATTCCTGGTTTGCGGATTTTTACTTCTCGCATAGATGTGTGAATAAATAACCACCCGCCAGTGCTGGAGCTTAGTTCGGATTCCACGTTAAACTGTAGGTTTAAGGCAGAGTGAAACGCTTAACCATTGTTAGAATAAACAATTCGGCGAGGAGTTAGTTATTATTATTATTATTATTACTACATAGAAAAATCTACATTGTTTTTGTGCATATCACATTTTGCAGCCACACTATTCCCGCATCAATAATCACTAATGTAATCGAGAGGATTTTATAATAAAGAAATTATAAATATATCCATTCCTTTATTTATTCCTTTATTTTCTAGAAAAGAAAAGAATAAACAAAACTCTCTCTCTGTATATATATATATATATATATATATACACAAGATAGGTGTACGTCTGGTGTGAATGAATTCTGTATTTTAAATGAGTCTAGAGTTTCATTGGTACGTTTTCTTTCCCACTAACTGTGTACACGAGATAAGTGTACGCATGGTGTAAATGAACTCTGAAGCTGTTCTTTTTTCATTACAGATAAGGACAAGAACTACCACAAGAAGTAATGCATCCCGTGAAATTTCTGCCCGCCCTTGCTGCAGTTTAGTTCGGTTTCCACGTTAAACTGTGGGTCTAAGGCGGAGTGAAAAGCTTGACCATTGCAATTCGACGAAAATGAGTTGGCTATCATTATTACTATTGTAATTTGTACCACCCTATATATATATATATATATATATATATATATATGGAAACTGACTGACTGAAAACTGGCTGTGTTGATCCAACTGGATTCAACAACTGGAACTGATTACCCTGGGGTCTGATTTCTGGAGCGGTTGTCCCTCTGGATGCAACCGGCTGACTTGATCTGCTATCAAGTAGAGGGGGTTTCCTATTTCTTTCGGAAATCTGAACTGAGCTAAGTCTATTAGCATTAAGTTGTGTGTCATTCTCGCGGAGATGGTGTGTCCTATTTCGACACTTTACTAACTTTCCGGCTGGGTAAATTTCCCATTGATTCCGGTTAAAAAAATCCATACCTAGTAGGATGTCTGTCTGAAAGGTGGCGACTGTGTCCACTATACAACATTTCGCGGGGTATACCGCGTTTCCAACTTCTAAATATAACTCAATTTCTCCATATGTGGGTATGGGTGTGCCCGTAACTCCTCTGAGTTGGCAGGATGGTGCCTTAAGTTCATATTTGTAATTTGTACTCTCTAGTAATTCATCTACACATTGTTTCTTAAGTAACGTCGCGTGTGCTCCTGTATCTAGGAGAGCAGTTAATTCTTGGTTATCGGTGCTACAGTTTATTATTAAATCTAGGAGGAGGTCCGCACCTATTATCCTGATGGGGAGTTTGTGTGCGTATCTGGGCTCATTACTGTAATTTAGGAGGGAGGAGGTTGAACTGCCGCCTCCAATGTAGGGTCTAAAAAAGGGCTCGAATGGTCTTCTATGGGAGGACCTGGGTCATATTCTACGGGAATATCATACGCTGGAGGGTGTTCTTGAAAACTGTTCTCTGGGGAAAATGATTCCTCCACGGGTACTTCTACGTACCGAACTAGTTGACCTTGCTGGTTGTACTGAGGTTTGTACATGGGGTAAGAGTGTGGTTGACCCTGTGGTCGTAATCTATTTGGTTGGTAGTTCGACTGAGGCTGGGAATGGACTGGTTTTTGGGGATTGGATGACTTTTGTGATACGTTTTGGAAACGTGGTTGGTTTGGTTTCTGAAAGTGGGGTCTATACCCTGCAGGGGCTTTATCAGCACACTTTTGGCGATCGCCACGGCGATGACCATGTTCGTGACAGTGGGAGCAATACGAGGGATAATTACACTGACTTATCATGTGCCCAAAACTATCGCAGTTAAAACACTGTGGAGGAGGGCGTGTATTCTGGGTTTGGGGGGCTTGTTTCTGGGGTGGTGTTCCCTGCATCGGCCTCGATTTATAGGGTTGTTGTTGGTGTTGTGGCTGCTGCTGTTGAATATAATGTACGGGGGTTTCTCTACCCTTTCGGTAGTTCTGGTTTGCTAAATCGGGGTAGTGTTCCCGTGTTTTGTTTATGGCTACACTTACAGGTTTGTCAACATTTAAAAACTCCTGAAACTTTTTTTTAGGTGCTCCGGGTAGGTTTTGGTAAATGGTTGTGGCTACTATTAGATTTCTTTGTTTCGACGTGAAAGTTATGCCACATGCATTTTCTGCGGCCCGGAGGGCTTCTCCTACAAGTTTATGTGTACGTGTAATAAAATTGTTTAAATCTTCGTGTTCCTCTTTCTTCCATTTAGCTTGGAAGACTGCTTCTAACGTGGCTAAGGGTTGTGCAAGGGTTATTTCTTTAAAAAATTCTAATAAGTTTTGTTTAAAATCGTCCCATGTTGTAGCTTCGCTAATTGATGGGACGTAAGTGACTGTGTCATGAGCATTTCCCTCTTTAGGGTCGATAAATCTTTTTGCTTCCCTAATTTTTATATCATTATCGGTAATATTTTCGCGTAAGAAATGTTGCTCTAAAGATTCAATCCAAGGTCTTACGCGTGGTTCAACAAAACGATTATCTATGGTCCCCTTAAAAATTAAAACAGTATGAGGAAGGTTTACTAGTCTGCCTAAGTTAATATATGCTGGGGAGGGGGTTCGAGACTGAGACATATTGGCTTGTGTGTTTGGGAGTATGTTTGAAGGGCGCGGGGTAGGTGGAAAAATGGGTGTAGGTATATTTTCGATGTCAGAAAGCGCACCGTCTGAATCGCTGATATGTGAAGGTACTTATTAATGTGTTCTAATTAGGTCTGCTTGACCGATCTTAATTTATGGAATGATCACTTAAGGGGTTTTCCTAACTACACTATCTAAAAAATAAATGCACAACAATTTGCCTAACTCGGGAAAAATTTGAAAAGATTGCAAACAAAATAATAATAAAAAAAATGTAAACAAAATTTCACTCGAATGTACGTGAAGGTATGGTAATACTATGTTTGGTACATTAAATAAAATTATACTATACTAACTAGAATAGTAAAATAACTGACAATAATTCTGTGACAATAATTCTGTGACAATACTGTTTTCAATAAAAAAAATGTGTCACTGGTGTCTGAAGTGTTCACTGTGTTTTGTGTTAATTCTGGCTCAATACTAAATATTAATTGTTAATAATAATGACTTTTCAAATGTTTAGAAATTATTTTAAAAAAGAGTTTTGTACTTAACAAGATTCCTACGGCGAAATCCTTAGAGACGTGTCCTGAAGACGTGTCTTGCTGGCCACTTGTTCCTGGATGAAAACTAGGCGTGCAGAACTTGGAGTCGTGACGCACCGGTTCAAGGGTGGATGTGACGAACTAGAAGTCACGACACGCCGGTCCAAGGGTGGATGTGACGAACTAGAAGTCGTGACACGCCGGTCAACTGGGTGGATGTGACGAACTAGAAGTCGTGACACGCCGGTCAACTGGGTGTTGGTTCTGGTTCCAGGGTCTGGAAGACTGGAAGAATCCTGGAGTCGTGAAGATCCTGGTTAAAGGGTCGCCAGTTGTTAACCCCTCCGTCTATGGCCCGTGTTGGTTCGAAGTCGACGGGGGTTCTAGTTAGGTGGCAGCAACGGATGTGTGACTTGAAGTAGTTTTCTTCTATATTACTCTCCGAGTTCTTCTATAGTGGCTCGGAGGACTCTGATAGACTTACTAAAAATGCTGAAGGTTCCGGATTCTTCTTATAGCGTATCCGGAAAGTTTTAACGACTAAGTTCTTCTGAAGAGAGCAAGGCTCGAAGGATAAGATTAAAAAATATCTTCAACTGTAAATTTACTGCTAAAATACAGGGCGTCCCAAAAAAATGTATACACACTTTAAATAATTATAAAGGCAGTGTTTATTAAAATACATTTCATTTTCAAAATGTAATAGAATCTACAGACATTATTTAATTGTTTTGTCAACGCCTGTTTTCAAACTGACGTCCGTTCTGGTCCAGGCACTGCTGATAACGCGAAGCAATGGAATCGCAAACATCACGAAACATTTCGTTTGGTATTTGTGTGCATTCTCGTTCAATGGCTGCTCTCAATTCAGCGACTGTTGCAGGTTTTATAGCGTAGACTTTGTCTTTTAAGTATCCCCATAAAAAAAGTCTAGTGGTGTGAGGTCTGGTGAACGCGGAGGGTATTCTACGAAACCCCTTCGTCCGATCCACATCCACATCGTGCCAAGTACCACTCGTAATACTCCACTCTTCGGTCCGGATCATCTTCATTAATAGCATGGACTAAACTTGGAATGTAACTTTTCCATTGACAGCGCTTCAAAATGCGTTGGACAGACGATTCTGAAATTCCTACCTCACGACTCGCTTGCCGCACAGATTTTCTTGGACTTTGGTGATACGTTTCCAGTACTCTTTCTTGCTTTGTGGGGCTTGTCGATATCCGTGGTCTTCCGGAACGCTTCTTGTGGACATTCTGAACAGTTCCATCGGCTTCAAACTTATCTCTAATTCGAGTGATGGTAAGTCGCGTTGGTGGATCTGTTTGAAACTCCCTCCTAAACTGTCTTTGCACTTCAACTGCGTTTTCACACTTCCAGTAGCATTTTAGAATGAATTTCATTTCTTCAAAGCTTAGTCTGACTGCCATTATTAATTCTAATGGGTTTAACTTGGAAAGAAAGAAACATCAATTGAGCAATCAGCTATTAAAGTGTGTATACATTTTTTGGGACGCCCGGTATACAGGTAGTGCTCAGCCTCTGAATTAGATTCTGAATGACAATAGAAGAATTTTAGTGGGTTTATATACACAAAAACTGCTAACATCATTATTATTAAATGCTAAAAGGGCTGTATTATTTTTGCACAATATTCGAAAATAAAGTAAATTTTCAGCTGTGGTAAAGCTTGAACGAGTAAACAAAATATTTGAAGACGAAACCATATTTTTATCTTAAACCGCGACTTTTCAGATCTGATGTTATCATGATCTGCCAAGTTAACTAAAAGTGGAAATCGGACTATGCATCTTTTCACTAAAATATGCATATGAGTGAAATTTTAAGGTTTAAGATGTACAATTTTAATGCTTAGGCAAGACATGATCTCATCTTTTATAACGAAAGAGAATGTATACAAAATATGAACATTGCAAAGCTTTAGCAGGATTCCTTATTAAGCGAAATCTAAAAAAATGCTTATGAGATTTTAAAAACAACAGGTCACCAATTATTTAGCAAAGAGAAAGCAAATTAAAAATTTTATCCAAACTCGCGTTGGGCGATTTTGGTCCTTATGTAAAAATGAATACACACACGTACATACATATGAGTATAGGCATTATATAAAGTCAAGTATATAAGAATATACAGGATTATATAAATACATGAACCATATAACACATGAATTTTTAAAATGGATACAAGAACTATATAAATGAATACAAGAATTAAATGAAGAATAAGATAATATAGGAATATGGGAATTATTTATGGTTCATTTTTACATATATATATATATATATATATATATATATATGATGAATAAAACCACGAAGGAAAAAAGAAACACAAAGGGGTGCTCAAGCGCTTTCGTCTAATGACATCCTCAGGAACACTGGAGTGAAAGGACAGATCAAGGCAATATATAGGTTACAAAAATAAACATACATACATACATATTCATATATATATATACATATATATATATATACATATACATATACATATATATAGTAAGCATAGAAAAAATTGTGGGAGGAGCCAACATTTATGGTTTATGAAACAGGTCACAAAAGAATAAAGAAATAAAAATAAATATAAATATAAATTGAGAAAAAATTAATTACCCAATAGTGCCTTAGTGATATATATGTCACAGCCTAAATAATCATAAAGAAATAAACAGGCAAATAAAAAAACCACAAATATATATACATACATATATATAATATTATATATATAAAAAGACACTTTTAGCACTTTGGCCGACCTTCAATATAAATTCAAATGGCTTGTTTATGGAACAGGTCACAAAAGAATAAAGAAATAAAAATAAATATAAATATTGTGAGTGGAGTCTACAAATTCAAGCTCAAAAGGGAAGTTTTACAATCAATTTAATAGATGATGCCAAATTGATATATATGTCACAAAAAAAAAAAAAAAAAAAAAAAAAAAAATTAATTATTAAAAAAATAATAAAAAATAATAATAATAAATTGAAAGATAAATTTTAAGAGAGGCACACCAATTTATAAGGGAAAAAATTACCACATATGCATATTATAGTCACAAACGAATAAAAAAGTACAAGTAAATATAAATTGGAAAACAAAATGATGCCTAGATGATATATAAAGAACAATAAAATATATATACAACATATATACGGTATATATACGAAATATAAACGCAATATATACAGAATATATATATATATATATATGCATAAGGGAAAAAAATTACCAAATTTGTTTTTATAATTATTGTCTGAAAAAACGGTAGGTCGCAAAAGAATAAAGAAATAAAAATAAATATAAATTGAAAAAATTACAAATAATACACGTACACATGTATACCCGCATAACCAAATATATATACATATACACACATATATACAAACACACACACACACACACATATATATATATACACATACAAGCTTGACCATCGCGAAATGAGAAATCATCGCGCAGAACCTTTGTGAGGTTGTAAGGTAAGGTAAGGTACATACACATATATATATATATATATATACATTTAACTGCATACATACATACATACATACATACATATACACACATACATACATACATAGACACACATATACATACAAACACATTTAACTGCAATGACCACACACATACTCACATACACATACATACATACACATACACGCATACAGCAAAAAATTGAAAAATAAAATTGTAAGAGAAACAAAAGACAAAAACAAATTTTTTACCAAAGATTTAACAACCTGCCCTTTTTGTTTAAATCCATTCTGAAGGAATTCAAAGCAACGGGATCGAGTTGAAACAGACCTTTACTCATGTTAAGGTTATTTGTAAGTTGAATTATAGCCGACTCAAGAATATTTCTATTAACAATGTTGCTAGAGTGAGACAAAACTGAAACATTATTCCAATCAATACAATGGGATAACTCTGACAAATGGACAAAAGGGCACTGGACAACTGTCCCGTTCTAACGGAATATTGATGCTGTTTTACACGCGTTTGCAAATCCTTTCCCGTCTGACCTATGTAAAAGGAATCACATTGCTTACACCCAATTTTATAGATAATGCCTAAATTATTGGTAGGGCTATTTTTTACTATGATGTTTTTCACAATATTGTTATATGAAAAAACTACACTGATATCCAAAAGTTTAAGTACATTAGCAATGCCTAAGAAGCCCGGGAAAAATGGAAGTACTAAAATATTCTTTGACAAGGTGCGAGTGTTATTATTCACACGATAGAAGGTTCGTTTAGCCTTATTAAGACAAGATTCCATGAATGCGTTCATGGAATCTTGTCTTAATAAGGCTAAACGAACCTTCTATCGTGTGAATAATAACACTCGCACCTTGTCAAAGAATATTTTAGTACTTCCATTTTTCCCGGGCTTCTTAGGCATTGCTAATGTACTTAAACTTTTGGATATCAGTGTAGTTTTTTCATATAACAATATTGTGAAAACATCATAGTAAAAAATAGCCCTACCAATAATTTAGGCATTATCTATAAAATTGGGTGTAAGCAATGTGATTCCTTTTACATAGGTCAGACGGGAAAGGATTTGCAAACGCGTGTAAAACAGCATCAATATTCCGTTAGAACGGGACAGTTGTCCAGTGCCCTTTTTGTCCATTTGTCAGAGTTATCCCATTGTATTGATTGGAATAATGTTTCAGTTTTGTCTCACTCTAGCAACATTGTTAATAGAAATATTCTTGAGTCGGCTATAATTCAACTTACAAATAACCTTAACATGAGTAAAGGTCTGTTTCAACTCGATCCCGTTGCTTTGAATTCCTTCAGAATGGATTTAAACAAAAAGGGCAGGTTGTTAAATCTTTGGTAAAAAATTTGTTTTTGTCTTTTGTTTCTCTTACAATTTTATTTTTCAATTTTTTGCTGTATGCGTGTATGTGTATGTATGTATGTGTATGTGAGTATGTGTGTGGTCATTGCAGTTAAATGTGTTTGTATGTATATGTGTGTCTATGTATATATGTATGTGTGTATATGTATGTATGTATGTATGTATGCAGTTAAATGTATATATATATATATATATATATGTGTATGTACCTTACCTTACCTTACAACCTCACAAAGGTTCTGCGCGATGATTTCTCATTTCGCGATGGTCAAGCTTGTATGTGTATATATATATATGTGTGTGGTGTGTGTGTGTGTGTTTGTATATATGTGTGTATATGTATATATATTTGGTTATGCGGGTATACATGTGTACGTGTATTATTTGTAATTTTTTCAATTTATATTTATTTTTATTTCTTTATTCTTTTGCGACCTACCGTTTTTTCAGACAATAATTATAAAAACAAATTTGGTAATTTTTTTTCCCTTATGCATATATATATATATATATATATTCTGTATATATTGCGTTTATATTTCGTATATATACCGTATATATGTTGTATATATATTTTATTGTTCTTTATATATCATCTAGGCATCATTTTGTTTTCCAATTTATATTTACTTGTACTTTTTTATTCGTTTGTGACTATATTATGCATATGTGGTAATTTTTTCCCTTATAAATTGGTGTGCCTCTCTTAAAATTTATCTTTCAATTTATTATTATTATTTTTTATTCTTTTTTTATAATTTTTTTTTTTTTTTTTTTTTTTCTTTGTGACATATATATCAATTTGGCATCATCTATTAAATTGATTGTAAAACTTCCCTTTTGAGCTTGAATTTGTAGACTCCACTTAAAATATTTATATTTATTTTTATTTCTTTATTCTTTTGTGACCTGTTCCATAAACAAGCCATTTGAATTTATATTGAAGGTCGGCCAAAGTGCTAAAAGTGTCTTTTTATATATATATATGTATGTATATATATTTGTGGTTTTTTTATTTGCCTGTTTATTTCTTTATGATTATTTAGGCTGTGACATATATATCACTAAGGCACTATTGGGTAATTAATTTTTTCTCAATTTATATTTATATTTATTTTTATTTCTTTATTCTTTTGTGACCTGTTTCATAAACCATAAATGTTGGCTCCTCCCACAATTTTTTCTATGCTTACTATATATATGTATATGTATATGTATATATATATATATATGTATATATATATATATGAATATGTATGTATGTATGTTTATTTTTGTAACCTATATATTGCCTTGATCTGTCCTTTCACTCCAGTGTTCCTGAGGATGTCATTAGACGAAAGCGCTTGAGCACCCCTTTGTGTTTCTTTTTTCCTTCGTGGTTTTATTCATCATAAATACTTTTCACGTGTCACTTTCGTGAAATAATTTTTCATATACATATATATATATATGTATATGGATATATATATTTATATATATATATATATATATATATATATATATATATACATATATAATATATATATATATATACATATATATATATATATATGTTGTATATATATATATATATATAAATATATAATATATATATATATAAATATATAATATATATATATATATATATATATATATATATATATATATATATCTTAATTATAATAAGAGCTGTCCGTCTGTCCGTCTGTCTGTCCGTCACACTTTCAGAAATTGTGAGAAAAATTTAGAAATTGTAAAAAACATTCAGAAATTGTATTACGGGCGGCAATTTGAAGCTCAAGATTTTCATGACTGTGTTCTTTTCTGTAGTTTAGTAATGGGGGAAGGGTGAGGGTGGGGGCAATGAGGGATGGGTGGGGTAATGGGGAGGGGTGGGGGTAATGAGGGAGGGGGTTAGCCCCCAAATTGTATGAATGGGGGTGAAGAGGTTTTGGGAGATACCAGATTCAGAAACGTTGACACAATGTGAAGCGCAAAATTTTCACGGCTGGGTTCTTTTTCTGTAGTTTAGCCTGTCTAACCGTCAGCGAAGCGGCGGGAACTGTACAAGTATATATATATATATATATATATATATATATATATATATATATATATATATTATATATAAATAATATATATATAATTATATATTATATATATATTAAATAGATTTATAATATACAGGGTGGGCGGAAAGTAGCTCCCTATTTTGGATTGGTAAAAAAATACGTATATTATCCATTTATTTCAGAAGAAATAATATGAAAAGGTAGGCATACATGGTAGGTTTTCTCTAAAATTCAATGTGGGCTCCAACTCTTTCCACCAGCTTCTGGAGCCGCCCAGGAATGGCGTCCACTGACTTTAGCAGGAACTCCGGCGGGATGGAGGACATGACTTCCCGAATTCGGTCCTCCAGTTCTTCCAATGTCCTCGGTTTGGTGCGGTAGACTTCTTCCTATACCCACCCCCAAAGAAAGAAGTCGCACGGTGTCAAGTCGGGGCTCCTGGCTGGCCATTGATGTGGACCACGACGACCAGGTCCGGCGCCAGCCTATTTGGCGCCCTTAGCAGGACTGCAGCTGGCGCCCCCACCCGCCTCCCACTTCACGATTGGGTTTGCCCACAAAGTAATCAAGGTACCATATTGAAGAAACTATTTGCCTTACACTGATCTATTTTAATTTGCTAATACATACATTTATTATAAAATTATAAAATCATTTCACAGTTCAAGAAAGTGTCATGACCAATCAAAACAGCGAGTAAAGCGAGGCATATGTAGTAACAAATCAGAACGCTCAAAAGTGCTAAAATATGCGTGCAAAAAGGACATATCTACTGTTTTTTCCAAGCAAGAAGGGCATATGTCAGATAAAAACTTATTCGCTTATTGACGACTCCCAGAACTCATATTAAGCCGTAAATAAGCCGAGTCGCTTATTGACGACTCCCGTCTGTGCGCGCAACATTTTTAAATCGCTTATTTACGACTCCCGTCCCTAAAGGGTTAAAGGTCGTGATAGTGAAAGTTCTATAATGACCCAATAAGATGAATAAGTTAATTATGTAAATATCAGTCAAGCTAAACT
>JAJOZX010006645.1:5000-32500 GCA_023014485.1 Bathynomus jamesi | reverse complement strand
CGTAACGGTAAATTTGCGTATAGTATGTCAGGGAAAGATTTAACAAGCGTAGAGCAGGAAAACGATTTAGGAGTTATAGTCACTGGTGATTTAAAAGTAGCGAAACAAAGTACAGCAGCGGTCAATAAGGCTAACAAAGTGTTAGGTTTTATAGGTCGAAATTTTGAGTACAAATCGCGCGATATTATAGTTCCACTTTATAAATCATTAGTTAGACCCCATTTGGAGTACGCGGTCCAATTTTGGAATCCGTATATGCGCAAAGATATAGACAAAATCGAAAGAGTTCAAAGACGAGCAACTAAGATGATTCCGTCGCTTAGGTCAAAGTCGTACGAGGATAGGCTTAAGGAGTTAAAATTGACAACACTCGAGACCAGGAGGTTAAGGGGTGATCTAATCCAGGTTTTCAAAATTATGAATGGGTTCGATAACGTAGATAGAGATAGCTTTTTCGAAATATCTCAATATAATAGGACTAGAAATAACGGGTGTAAGTTGACAAGTAGAAGGTTCGAGACAGCAGTTGCGAAAAACTTTTTTACGCATAGAATAGTAAATAGCTGGAATAGTTTGCCGGTAGAAGTAATTAGTAGCACGTCTATAAACATGTTTAAAAATCGATTAGACGCATATGTTGATAGAAAGGGTATAGTTTAAGGTAGTAAAATTAAGGCTTTCTGGGGATAGATCCCACAGCTCAACACAAGTGTTGTGGGATATAGGGAGGCAGCGTCTTGGGTTAGGGGATACTCTCTGTCCTTACACACCCCATTTAAAGAGATTCCTCTGCTGAGCGGTGCCCCCCATAGTACTGTGAGGTATTGAAAAACTCATGATCTTCACTTGCCCCACAAACACCTTTAAATGGGAGACCCAAAATGGGTGCACACACATTTCTACATTACTGTACAGTCTTTACAGCCACACCTACTCTTTTTCTCGTAAGTGTATATATTGTAATGTATATGATTGTAAATTTTGACTTGGTCCGCTATCGATATGGGCCGTGACTTGATGGATACCGTAATGAAATTGACTGGATTCTTTGGATCCGATATATTTGCATGTCCTTTATAAATAGATATAGAGTGTAACATATTTGTGGATAGTAGTCTATTATGACTTGATCCTCTGGATCAGAGATTCTATCTTTAATTTTAAATCGATAATTAATTAGTTGTAAATTGATAATTATTTAGTTTCGTAAAATTGGTCGTTGCCAATTTACCGGCAGTTTTTACATAAATTTCTTATGTTCTTGTGGTTCGGAACCCACGTAAAATTGTAGGTCCCCTCCGCCACCACGGAGGACATACACAATACACGAACACAGTTAGGTAGACCAGCCATGAGTGGATCCTAGGGTCTTTGTTGGTCTGAAACATTATAACATTATTATAACATATATATATATATATATATATATGTACAGTTCCCGCCGCTTCGCTGACGGTTAGACAGGCTAAACTACAGAAAAAGAACCCAGCCGTGAAATTTTGCGCTTCACATTGTGTCAACGTTTCTGAATCTGGTATCTCCCAAAACCTCCTCACCCCCATTCATACAATTTTGGGGCTAACCCCCTCCCCCATTACCCCCCCCTCCCCTTTACCCCACCCATCCCCCATTGCCCCCACCCCCACCCTTCCCCCATTGCTAAACTACAGAAAAGAACACAGTCATGAAAATCTTGAGCTTCAAATTGCCGCCCGTAATACAATTTCTGAATTTTTTTTACAATTTCTAAATTTTTTTCTCACAATTTTTTCTCACAATTTCTGAAAGTGTGACGGACAGACAGACGGACAGCTCTCTTATTATAATTAAGATATATATATATATATATATATATATATATTATATATTTATATATACAGTATATTATATATATTATATATTTATATATATATATATATATTATATATATATATATATATATATATATATATATATATATATATATATATATATATATATTATAGATTTATATATATATTATAGATTATATATATATATATATATATATATATATATATATATATATATATATATATATATATATATATATATATATATTATATATATAGATATATTATAAATATATATATATATATATATATATATATATATATATATATATATATATATATATATAAATGAACAATGAATAATGCATATTCATTTTTACATAAACCAAAATTGCCTAAGCGAGTTTTGGATAAAAAATTTATTTGTAGCTTCCTATTTTTGTTTGTGTCACAACCCTATGATCTACCATTTCTGTGGTTTAGTCGTATCTATTTTCCACTTTTCATTGTTATAGAATTTATTATAATTAATTATGATTGTCTTCCATCTCACCCTCGACCCTAGATTATGCATACACATTGCATGTAACAGGATTGGAACCCGCAGTTGTACTTCTTAGTCATTGATACCCACTCTTTGTCTCTAATTCGTTCATGTAAATCTTCCTAATAATGATTTGTACTATACGTACAAATTCAATAAGTATGACGTCACATTTTCCCGTCATTAATTTCCCTTCATTATATCTCTAGTTTATTATATTTTATTAGTAATTTTTTCACAAATTTTTTTTTGGCGCATCCGAATTAAACCTAACCTAAAAATGGCACGCATCAAAAAATGGTTGGCCACCACTGCTTTATCTGATGATCAAACAGAAGTATCTGAAATATTAAGAACTCAGTACGAATCATCTTTCAGTACTCCAAAAACTGACAAACTGATATGCGATAGAAACGCGTTCTTTGAAGAAGAACTACAAAGGGAAAATATAACGGACTTCGACTTTACGACAGATGATATTACACAAGCTATAGGGAAACTAAAAGCACACTCAGCGGCAGGACCGGACAAATGGAATGGCATATTGATCAAAAACTGCAAGAATGCAATCGCTGAGCCTCTAATGTATATTGGGTAATGGAGACGATTACTAGACACGGGAGAAATACCAGGCATCCTGAAGCGCGCGAGCATAGTCCCAATATATAAAGGAGGAGATCGATCCGAGGCCAAAACTATAGGCCAGTGTCGCTTACATCTCATCTCACTAAAATATTTGAATGAATAGTTAGACAGAAAATCTATGACTTTTTGGAAACTCGGAAAAAATGAAATGATAGCATGGATTTCGGTCAGGCAGATTATGCCTATCACAACTTATGGAACACTATAACAACATTATTGATGCACTGGAAAGTAATGAAAACTACTGTATGATGTAATATACACAGACTTTGCCAAGGTGTTCGACAAGTGTGACCATGGAATCCTAATACATAAACTGAAATATATTGGAATAACAGGAAAAGTAGGGAAATGGATATATAAGTGAGCGGCCACAAGTCATTACAGTTTAAGGCATATCTTCATCAGAGTCAGAGGTCCTCAGCTCAGTACCACAAGGCACAGTATTAGCTCCACTACTCTTCATAATCATGCTAACTGACATACAGTAGATGAGGGCGTAACATCCTTTGCCGATGACACAAAGATCAGTAGAAAAATAAGAAACCCAGAAGACATAGGATCTCTACAAACAGACATGAACAGAATCTACAAGTGGACGGAACACAACAATATGAAGTTTAACACTGAGAAATTTCAACTGTTACGGTACGGAAAAAAGGAGGACCTAAAATCCATGGAATACTATACGCCAAATGGACAGGAAATTAAGAGAAATTCTAAAGCAAAAGATTTAGGAGTTGTAATGACTGATGATGCGAAATTTGAAACAGAATAAGATAGCAGTAAACAGAGCAAAGAGAATAACTGGGCAGATACTGAAAACCTTTAAACGAAGGGATAGGAATATAATGATTCCTCTATTGGAAACACTGATCATACCCAAGTTGGAATACTGCTTCGTCCTAACATCACCATATAAAAAAGAAGACATCAGTCAGCTAGAAGGGGTCCAGAGAAGCTTCACAGCCAAGATCAATGGGTGCAAAGAACTAAATTACTGGGAAAGGGTACTCGAATTAAACCTATATTCACTGGAAAGGAGAAGAGAGAGATACACCATTATTTACACTTGGAAAATAATGGAGAAACTAGCTCCAAATGTTACTCTGAACCCTATAACTCCCCAAACAACAGTAGAAATTAGAAAAGGAAGACTGTGTCGTGTTCCCAAACTAAAGGCTGGACGGGGAACATCCTTAACCCTGAAAGAAAATAGTTTTGTTGTTTGAGGACCAAGACTATTTAATCAGCTGCCCAAAGAACTAAGGAACACGAGTGGAGTTGCGGTGAACATCTTCAAAAGAAGATTAGACGCCTGGCTCATAACAATCCCCGATGAGCCAGGAGGCTATGTGAGGTGGAGAGTACAAGAAACCAACTCTTTACTTCACCAGGCCAACTCGAGAGGAGGGGCGACAAGCTTGACCTTCATGAAATGAGGAATCATCGCGCGGAACATTTGAAAGGTTAAAAAGTATATATATATATATGTATATGTATATGTATGTATATATATATATATATGTGTGTGTGTGTGTGTGTGTGTGTGTGTGCATATTTATATATATATATAAAACACACCCAGTTCTCGTCGGAAGTGTCTCGAAACGAACCATTCATTATCGCCTACGAAAAGAGCTGAACCTTCCCTCCCGGCGCCGTGCCAGCAAATCGCTGCTTACTGAGAAAATGCACAAGACACGCATCGCCTTCGCTACGAAATATCAACACTGGACTGTTGAGCAGTGGTCAAAGGTTATGTGGAGCGATGAAAGCACCTTTCGTTGCATTACAGCCCATGAATGGCGTGTAAGAAGGCCGAGCAACATCAGCAGGTATGATTACCGGTACACCAAGAAAACAGTGAAACACCCGGAAAGTGTTATGGTGTGGGGGTGTTTTAGTGGTGCTGGGAGTCGTGGGGGTTTGTATTTCCTACCTAGAAATACCACAATGAATGGTGAGAGGTACATCGACGTTCTTAATGATCATTTGCTTATGTTTCATGAGAATGACGGTAGTGAATATTTCATGCACGACAATGCACCCTGCCATAAATCAAAAAAGGTAACCAAGTGGCTTCGTGACCACAATGTTCAGGTGTTAGAGTGGCCAGGCAATTCACCTGACCTGAATCCTACTGAAAATGCATTGCCTTATATTAAAGGAAAGCTTAATTCATGTGATACATCCTCTGTGCCACGTCTCATCGTGGCCATCAAGAAAATGTGGGTATTTGATTTGGACTCTCAATACTTCTATAGTCTCGCATCATCTATGCCAAAGCGTTTGGAAATGATCATCAGGAACAAGGGTTGGACAACGAAGCACTAACTGAAGGGTAAGTGCATGGCAGTCTTTGTTCATGTTGTTTATTTTAGCTGTTGTTCACGATAAACGTAACCGGAAAGGTGGTCTATCAAGACTTTTTGCGGAGTCTGTATATATACACACACACACACACTCGTGTGTGTATATATATATATATTAGGGTGGCCCAAAAAAAAATTTGTCCAAATTTTTCACATGGTACCTTCTAGTTATGTTACATGGAGTATTTACCTCTGGCTAAATATTGAGAGTCAGGTAAATTTAGGGGTCCCTCACGCCATGTTTGGTTTGAGGTTACTCGCTACTGCAGGATACTAAAACCATTGTAATAACTACTCAAAGTATACTTGGAAATTAAGAAAGATTTGTAACATTACTGCGTTATAAAAAATGCATGACTTTTTAAAACATAATTGGGTGTTGTATTACGTCTTTACCTAAGAACAAAACTCTAAGAAGTAAGAAACAGGGAATAAACACTTCAAGTTTTCAAGTATTGTTTGAAGGTGCAGCTCCTTCACTGACAAACAAATGCTTATTAGGTTCTGAACATTTTGGGCGGTGTTCCGACATTACTCGTAGTAGGGATTGTTTCTGCTCTTCACTTTTAGTTAGAGAATAATTGAAATCTTCAATCAATTTTAATTAAGAAACAAAGATTAACGTGTTGTATTCATTCAACCTAAAGAACAAAATGGAAGGTTACCACAAAACAAAAAGCAAACTTTAAAAATTTACATTATTTTTTGGACCACCTTAAAATATATATATATATATATATATATATATATATATATATATATATATATATATATATATATATATATATATATGAGGTCGTTGATAATGAATATGAATTTAATTTTAAATAAAAAAAGATAATGGGAAAAAGGTTTAACGATTTCATATAAAAATTTTATTTACGAATGAACGTTTCGAACCTTGAACGACAATTATCAACACTAAAAATTTGTTAAAGAAATTCAATTAGAAAATAATGTTTCGTATTAGAAACAGATTAAAAATATCTAAAAAGTGAAGTTATAAAAGTTTATAAAAGGTAATTTTTTAATATTTGTTTCATAAAAGTTTGAAATAATAAATAAAGAAATAAAAATTCCGGTTTGTTTTTCTTTATAAATATTAATTATTGTAGATTAAAAGGTCTCTTTTATTATTGATTGAAGAAAGCATTTCAAAATTTTTAGAAACGAATTTATGGCGATATCTTTTACCGTCGTTGCGTGGGGATGATTATTCAAAGTTAATAAGACGGATTCCTCTCCTATAGCTAACGTCTGTTTCTCCATTATCAAAGCCTTTCTCATCATAAATTATACTTATTCGCGTATGAGTAAAGACACCTCCACTCATTCATCGTGTTAAGAAGTCATCGGTGACTCAAATGACTCAAATATAGAAAGGTAAAAGTGGATAAAACGTTAAACTTGGAGATAGTTCGATTTGGTATCATCCCACTCAATGTCATTCCCATTTTATACCGTTCCCAACATGGAAAGCTGAGAGTGAAAATATCAAAGGTGACACTTTCAAATCGGTCTATTTCCAATTCGTGCCATTCTCATTTTTATTCACTGTAATTTCTTTTGTGCAGGAAGGAGGGGCCAAGGGCGAATGCCCGTAAAAACGCCCCTCCCATAGAGGAAGAAGGGGCCAAAATGAAGTGTATATATATAGTAATCCCCGATTTATGCTGTAGATGCGTTCCTGAACTTTCTTAAAGTGAATTCTGCGGAAATTGGGGGAACTATAACTTACAACCAGTGGCGGCTCGTCGGTAGGCACTGCGGAACTGCAGTACCCCTAAATTTTTTATTTACAATTGAAATAATCAAGAACAATATAAGGATGAGCTCACTGAATAACTTTTTCAATAACTTTTGAAACTTTTATTCATTGCTCAATGCTCATCCTTTTATTTCAGTAATTATTTCAACCCATTCTTAGAGACAGCACCCCTAGAATTTTTAGTCACGAGCCGCCACTGCATACAACTCAACGTGCTAAGTGCGAGCCCCTCAACCCCAAGACACCTCAAAACTTAAATAAAACTAAATAAAACAACCATAATAATAATAATACTAATAATACTACTACTAATAATAATAATAATTATCTACCAAAAAAATAATATAAATTAAATAAATAAATAAATAAATACACAGACTCATCTGTAAAAAAAAGTAAAAATTAGTAATAACAGTGAATAAACAAAAAAAAAGCATTCACCATTAGGGTCTCTTGGAGCTGGTTTCTTTAACTACCAGTTACCGCCTTTTTATTTATTAACAAAAAAATAAAAAATTTTGGACTGTGTTAATCCGAAATCGCGCAAATAGGGGTGGGGGGTGGGGGTGGTGGGTGTAAGTAGATATATATATTATATATATATATATAAGTACAAGGATTTAAGTATCCTGGTCAAATTACCACCAGAATTTATAGTGACGATTCAGACATAAGAAGACATTATAGAAGTCAGGGCAAAATCTAACTAATAGGTAAATTTTGGTTTCTGTGCTGAAACAAACATGATCATAAGGAACTATCTATCTACCTTGGTTTATTCTCGCTTTTCCTCCTCAATCAATTTTTTATTTCCAGAAGCCCTTAGAATGAATACAGAAGAGCGTGTGGCAATAGTAATTTGGCGAATCGAGGAAAGAAATACAATGACATCAGAGAGAAGTTTAGAAGGAGATTTCATAAGCCGGGGCCAATAGACAAGACAATACGAAAATTGGTGAACAAATTTAAACGAACGGGATCTGTAAATGATGAAGCAAGATCAGGACGACCGTGTATGTCAGATCTTACCGTGAATGCAGTACGCGGAATTATCACTGAGGAGCCACGTACGTCCGTTCGTGCTGCATCACACAGACTCGGCCTCCCGACGGCATCTGTGCACAAAATTCTGAAAGTTAATTTGTAGAAGAAAAGCTATCATTTGCAGGTTTTACATGATTTACATGAGGAAAATTTCCCTCGACGAAGTGCTGTGTGTGCTGATCTCGTAGAACAAATCTGGAGTGATAATTTAATGGACAACATTCTCTTTAGTGATGAAGCCACTTTCCACACGTGTGAAAAAGTAAATCGCCATAACTGTCGAATTTGGGCAGATGAAAGACCGAATGATTTCGTCCAAAATTGGGAAAGAGACTCACCTAAAGTTAATGTCTGGATAGGTTTAACAAAATCTAAGGTTTATGGTCCTTTTTTCTTTGCTGAAGCTACAGTTACGGGGCTTATTTATCTGGACATGTTGCAGCAATTCCTTGAACCTCAGCTGATTGGGGATAGGATTGTTAGTACCGTCGTCTATCAACATGATGGTGCTCCTTGTCACTATGCCAAAATTGTTCAGGATTATCTAAATGGACGTTTTCCAAATCGCTGGATCGGACGCGGAAGCAACAGACCTTGGCCAGCGAGATCACCAGATTTAACCCCTTTAGATTTCTTTGCATGGGGCTTTATCAAATCGCACGTCTATCAGACGAAGATTACGAGTCTTGAAAACTTACGTACACGTATACGAACTGCTGCAGATAACATAACCCCGCAAATGCTCCAGAATGTGTTTAGAAATGCTGCGGAACGATTTGAGCTGTGCAGGGATAATGATGGGCGTCACGTCAATCCTACTCTTAATTATTTAATAAATGTTACCACTTTATCATTTTATGATTGAATTCCATATAATTTCCAAGTGCTTCACAAAAATAGATCCTGACTTTATGTACACCCTGTATTTTAATCCCCTTTTATTACTTTGGGTATTTTTTGTGTGTTGTGTCATTCTGTCATCTAATGTTGTGAGTTATTAATTTATTTGCCCACTTTTAGTTGGTTTTTGTCATATGTTTAATTTTGGTTTAGACTTTCACTGAAGATGATCCCTGCAGCGGGTCGAAACGTTCGTAATAAATGTTCAGAAGTTTCGCCTCGCCCTTCAAATTCTTTGTAAGGATTCGATTCCCTCGGAACAAATCTATCGCCAATATATATATATTGCCCCTTGGGGCATTGGTTTCTGCGCGTATGTAGAGGAATTACGACTTCTGATCGACTGAGGACCATGGTGTAGTGGTTATCATATCTGACCGGCAATCGGAAGATGCAGGTTTCGATTCCCGGGTGGTTACCTCATTTTTTCATTTGTTCGTTCTCTCTTCTCATCTTGCGCGAAATGTTCTCCTATACAAGCGTCGTTCTTTACGATATATATATATATATATATATATTACTTTTCATTTTAAAATTTATCTTAAAGTAAGGTAGCAAATGTTCAACTTAAAATTAACAAATTTTATTAACTAAAATTGAAATTGTGCAAAATTATAATAATATTAAAGGAAATTTACCATTTCTTGGTGTGTAAAAAAGGTTTACATTCTTTCAATCCAATTGTCTTCGATATTCCGAAATTTTTTAAGTTCGTCCTCGTGGTAGTAATTAATTAAAGAAAAACTTATCTTATTCAGACGAAGTTGATTTAACACTGGTTATTTTAAGTTGCTAAACGAGCACACACACACACACACACACACACACACACACACACACGCGCGCGCGCGCGCACACACACCATTTTTTTTTATCGCATCTTTGTTTATTCCACCCAGCTGGTTGGTTTTTAATACTGGTAATTTAGTGGGTTGGTCTTTTAGAACAAGTAGGTAATATATATACAGTATATATATATACACAGAGTATATATATATTATATATATATATATATATATACACATATATATATACAGTGTGTATGTATATAATATATATATCTATATATATACATATATATGTATACAATATATATATATATATAATATATATATATGCTGCAACCCACAAGGAAAAAGAAAAACGATTGCAAGGCCTTTCGTGTATTCAGAGCTACACCTCGTCAGGGAATGAAGATAAAAGGCGATGATGCCCATAGATATAACAACGTACAGGAAAAACAAAACAATTAGCACATACTTAACAAGGGTTAATGAGAGGCAAAAGAAATTTTAACTGATATTGTCAATTTTACATTCCAGCACTGTTTTGAAATTGTTTTTAAAATGAATAAATGCACATTCTAGAATATTTCTTTCTATTATATCTCTGTTTTTAACAAGCGCTTTAGAACTATCCCACTTGATGCTATGGTTACATCTATACATATGGTTAAATAAAGCATTGGAATTATTAGCTGTTCTACAAGCATATTTATGCTGTTTTCCCCTAATATCTAACGTTTTACCGGTTTGGCCTATATATACTGAGTTACATTGTGTACATCAATCGAATACACACAACCAACAACATTATCAGGGCTATTCTTTATTAGGCGTGATTTAACAGTATTATTATACTTAAAGATTACATTAATGCCATTGCTTTAAGTACAGTTGGAAGGTATTGAAAATTAACATGGTAAGGTAGCTAAGAATATTTTTACGCTGAAATTCCTTTACAATTACATTATTAATACCTATTCTTAGCTTTCTTAAGACAGTTATCTAAATATGAAATAGGATAACATAATTTAGTACCAATATTCATGATATTGCATAACTCGGAATCTAAAAATTCAGGACTGACAACTCTCAATGCTCGAAGAAAACATAGAAGAGAAAATAGAGGATTTAATCGAAGGATGGGGTCCGAATAAAAATGCACATAAGAGTTTTGTTAGTAGGCTTACGGTAGACTTCATATTTGAACTGAATAGAGCATCTCCAAATTTTTAGATCAAGAAAAGGTAGGCTTCCATCATTTTCTTTTCAACTGTAAACTTAATAGATGGGACTAAATTGTTGAGCCTACCAAGAAATAAGTCCACATCCAAATTATTAGGCCAAAGGCATAAAATATCATCTATATACCTGTACCAAACCAGGTTAAAATTAACAATCGTAGGCAAATTCTACTTTCAAAAAATTCCATATATAAATTAGCTAGTACAGGTGAAAGGGGATTTCCCATAGCCAATCCAAACGACATAGCATAAAACTTATTTTCAAACTGAAATTTACAATCTTTGACACAAAGCTTAATTAACTCAATAAGAGGTTGTGTTGAACAGGGAAAGAATATTCAGAGATCTTATCTTTTAAAAAATCAAATAGGTCATCAACAGGGACTTTTGTGAATAGCGAGCAAACATCGAAGCTTACCAATTTGAAATTAGGGTCATTAAGGAACTTCAGTTTGTCAATAAGATCCATGCTATTTACAATATGTGACTCAGAAATAGAGCCAACTAACGGCGTTAATAAACTAACTAACCATTTGATAGCTTATAGGTTACGGAGCCCCTGAGCTAACAATAGGCCTCATGGGATTATTAACTTTGTGTGTGTTTTTTACTAAAGCCGTACAGATATGGTAGTGACGGGTTGATACTAAGAAACTGCTCTGAAAGCCCATTATAGTTATTTTTAATATTTTAAATCTTAATTTTCTGTTAAACATTTTATTAACATCCTCCAATGGGTCTCTATTTAGAGGTTTGTAAGTGTCGCGATCACTCAATAACGTATTCATCTTTTCAACATAACTGTTTTGTTGTGTGTATTCGATTGGATGTACACAATGTAACTCAGTATATATAGGCCAAACCGGTAAAACGTTATATTAGGGTAAAATAGCATAAATATGCTTGTAGAACAGCTGATAATTCCAATGCTTTATTTAACCATATGTATAGATGTAACCATAGCATCAAGTGGGATAGTTCTAAAGCGCTTGTTAAAAACAGAGATATAATAGAAAGAAATATTCTAGAATGTGCATTTATTAATTTTAAAAACAATTTCAATAACAGTGCGGGAATGTATAAAATTGACAATAGCATGTTAAAATTTATTTTGCCTCTCATTAACCCTTGTTAAGTATGTGATAATTGTTTTGTTTTTCCTGTACGTTGTATATATCCAGTGTTGGGCACTAAAGCGTTAATCCGATAACAGTTAATTAACGAAGTTAACTTTTTTAACGGACTATTAACGGAAGTTAATTTCCATTATCGTTATCGGACCAGTTAACTTCCGATAACTCGATATTTAGTCTGTTAAAGTCCGTTAACACGTTAACTGCGAGGAGTCATTCACGGAAGATCACCGCTCCGCGAATGAATTCAAACCGCCATAACTTCAGTCTGCCAATTCCGTCCTCTGCCGCAGTGGAACGGCTCTTCTCTCGGCAAGGACATCCTGAGGCCCAAGAGGTCAAGACTGGCAGTTGGGCCTAACTTTGAGAAGTTGGTCTTTCTGAAGGGCAACCAGCACATTGTGTCATAGTCTTTAATAAATGTGCCTAAAATTTAATTTTACCTTTCAGTTCCCGCCATAATAATTCTCTGGTAAATTAAAATTTAGTTAATGGTTAGTGCAGTGGTCGGGGAACAGGGGTAAATTACCCCAAATGGGGTAAATTTAAAAATTTTGGGGGTAATGCTTGCGGTATGAGAGACACTTCCCTCAGAGCCTCAGTCGTGTGTATGGTATCATGAAAGGAAGAGGTGCTTCTAGTGCTTGACACTTTGTGCTGATATTTTTTTCGTATATTTTTATTTTATTTTGTTACATAAATGTGGCGTTATTCTAAATTTTAGAATATTACGAATTTACGTCCTGATTTTGATGTTGTATCCAAAATGAAACAGCATCACTTTTCCAAAACCTGAAGTGGAGATGTTTTGAATGAAATTCTTCAGTTCTTCAATCCTTTTTACTAATTTTGTTTGTGTGCTATTCTTCTGCCAGCATGTGTGGCTTTTTTTTTTTCTCCATAATAATGGATCCAATAAACATTTTTTGAATTTGAATTTTTTGTATACCATATGCAACAATTTTAAGAGCAATTGGCTTGTTTTTGTTTACTTTGAAGTCTGGGGGTAATTTCATTTTACTCAAATAGATTTTTGGGTAATACCCAAAAAAGTTCCCCGACCCTTGGGTTAGTGGTTACAAGGGTTTCAAAACATGTAATCAGTACATTTTTTATTAAAAATAAAAAAAAATTATTAAGCAAAAAAGTTGCAAAACTTGATAAAAATACAGTTAAATACCTATTTATTGTTGGATTTTGCATAAATAAACATTTTCTATGGGTTTTAAAGCTTTTTTCCTTGATTTTTTTAAATGTTAGTAAAGAAATAGTTATCGTTAACGGATTATCGTTAACTTCCGTTAACTTTGTAGTAAAATTATCGGATTATCGTTATCGGAGTTAAAAATTGGGGTTAACGGATTATCGTTATCGAAGTTAACTTTTTGGTTAACGGTGCCCACCACTGTATATATCTATGGGCATCTCGCCTTTTATCTCCATTCCCTGACGAGGTGTAGCTCTGAATACACGAAAGGCCTTGGAATCGTTTTTCTTTTACTTGTGGGTTTGCAGCGTTCATTCATTTCACGTGTTTTATTGTGAAATTCATCCCATATAATGGAGCCCACGCGTGTCCTCTTCACTGTTGCTCTTTTTACAACCATATTCCCTTCTCTCCGATCAATTTTTAGAAGTTACCGTTCTGCTATTGCTCATGCACATTCTCTTAATGTAATTGTAGCTTGTAGTGTATGTGAAAGATGTTTCTGATGTACGGTAGGCCTATAGGTATGAAGTTTATATCATGCCATTACTATATAATTATATATATATATATACACGATGATAATATAATAATGATAATATTAAGAATATATTTGCACCTGATATTTCAACATGTCATATATGTAATTTGATTCAAGAGTATATTTGCACCTGATATTATCCATTAATTACCAAACTTTTTTAAAGTTATACGTATAATATTTTATATTACTAAAGTAACTGAAAAAGACCGAAAAAATTATTTGAAAACAACATAACAATTTACATCTCATTTATAATGCCGATATTAGCAAAATTATTGTTTGCACCGATATTATATATTCATTTCAAATCATATTATTTAGAAGTTTATATGTTACAATTTACAACGGGCGAAAACAAAATTATCGACGCTAGTAACTAAATACAGTAGATACAGAAAATAGATACAGTACAATAGTTTACACACATAAATAACAAAAACACATCATATGAGCTCAGTTCAACTGATGACCAACTGATAGATTGCTTTCCCACACTAGTTTTGCTACATTAAGTCACTTGGTCTCCTGCTGACTGACTGAATAATATTTATATACCGCGACATATATAATATTTATGTACCTAACGTCACAGTGACCTGTCACTAATCCGTTGGTCACCTAACAAGGTTAAGATGGCAGTAATGGCATATTTATCTTATGCTGATTGCCAATAGTTACTTCAAGGGAAGTTTGTTTGAAAATTCTTTGATTTCCTATAAAGGTTTGTATATCATATTTAACATCATGCAACTTATCAAGATTATTACATAGTGAATTAGCTACAGAGCCACTAATATATGATCGTTGACTACCTGAATGAATCAGGCATCTGACATTAACAAATTTATTTCCTTTAGCAAATTGAATTGTTAAAGTTGGAAGGATGTACAACTTATAGTCTGTCTTTTGATTAAAATTCAAACAGACATTTGAAACAGAAGCTTCACGTGTACCAGAATTACTTTGACTGTTAGTACAGAAGGCAGAAATATGAGATTTTTTATTACAATGATTGCATTCAAAGTCCAATCTGTTTTGTTTAGCAGGGCAGTTTTGTTCATTATGTTTATTACTGCTACATCTTATACAAAGGTTAATCTCTTGACAGCGTTTTATTCTGCTTGAATAATCCTTATATTTGTCACATCTATTCATAGAATGACCAGAAGTTGAGCACAATTTGCAAGGTTTATTTGTATACATTTTAGAGTAGTTTGAATTTTCATTACTTTGCTTAGACAATGAAGCAACTTTAAAATTTTGCAGAGTACTAGGTTTAGTTTGGTTAATTAACTTATTCTTAGCTGGATCATCTTGATTTTTAGGTTTGGCATAGCTTTTAGTTTTACTTTTATCTTCATCAAAAGTTTTATTTCTTGTTAGTTTAGTTTTATTTAATGTTTTCAATAGTTTATTATAATTTTCAAAGATATCATTTATGGTTGGGTAGTTAGTAACAACTTTATACAACAATTCCCTTCTAAATGCATTAGGTAATTTGGAAAAAATAATATGACTCAAAATAGAGCATCCTGGTGTGTCATTTTCTAAGAAATTAAACCCATAATTATACAGTTCATATATGAAGAATCTTACTTCATTTATATATATCCTAGTAGAGTGATAATTTTCATCAAAGGAAGGATAAGGTGTTAATAATTTTTTGTAAATTTCGTCAATCACATAAGAAATAAAGAAATTCTTCTTTTAAGAGTTGTAAAGCAATAAGGTAATTTTCATCATTTATAGACAAATGTTTTATAACCTTGTAAGCATATCCTTGTAAATAGCTATGCAAATAAGCCAATTTAGCAGCATTTGATAAGTTTTGACGAGAGTCAATTACATTTTCAAATTGACTCAAAAAGGTAGTGAATTCAAACTTATCAGATCCAGTTCCTTCAAAAACACCACATTGTAAAGGAGAGGGTTTACCAGGCGCGTATTTACATATGGGCCAAATGGGCCATGGCCCAGGGCGGCAAATTTTAGGGGGCGGCAAAATTTTGAGGGCAGTAAAATTCTGGAGGAAAAGTCGTAACAAGAAAGGTAACAAGAAAGCACTTTTTAGGTAAGGGAAAAAATCCAAAATTTCTGGTATTTTTTTAGCTAAAAAAACGGAGAAAAGTTAGTACCACTTAAAAAAAAATCTCATTACGTTTGAACGAAGTCGATTTCAAAGTTGGTCCTTGGCCTCAATATATTTTATTAATTTTAATAATATCGTTATTTTAAAGCTAATTATTTTTATTTTATTTCAGATTTATTGTTACACTTTACAGAGTATCAAGCCAAAAATTGGCCAATTATTTTGTTTAAGGTTTTTTCTCTAAAATTGAATTTATATTTTTTCTATTTTGCAACTTTGAACTTTGAAACTGGACAACATTTAAAATTTGAAGACAAGATTGTGTTTATCTCACTTTAGTACAGTAATGGTATTTATACAAGGTAAGAAGGCAGCAGTTTTTAAGACAACTTTGAATTTTTTATGTTAACTTACTGCCTATATGAAGTTAGCTGTTACAGACCTACTCAGCCTGGTTGAGCTATTTTTTTTAAATATATAATTATAATATATTTTATTAATTTTAATAATATATTTATATTTTAAAATATATTATTTATATTTTTAATTAATTTCAGATGTATTTCAGAATAAAAGAAGCGTCCCCAGTAGAAGTTTACGTACCCTGCTCTGCACACTCATTAAATTTGATTGGACAGTGTGCAGCAAGTTGCTGTAATGAAGCCATTGATTTTCTCGCACTTCTCCAAAATCTTTTCGTGTTCTTCACTGCCTCCACTCACCGTTTGGAAATACTAAAAAATCATTTTACCAAATCTGAAAATGTAAAACTAAAGAGCTTATCAGACACTCGATGGTCAGCCCGTGAAGAAGCGTGTAAGAATCTCAATAAAGACTGAGAAGAGGTTTAGAGGCACTTACGTCCATTGAAGAAGATGAATCAGAAAAGCCTTGCACACGCAATGAAGCATCAGGCTACCTCAATCAACTGCAACGCCTTAAAACTACAATTCTTTCTTTAATGTGGGGTGACAGTCTGGAAAGGTTCAATGCTACTAGTAAACAGCTCCAAGCAGTTAACATTGATCTTGGTGTCGTAGCAGAACTGTATACATCATTGACATTCTATGTAAAAGATGCAAGAGACAACTTCGACTTTTATGAAGAAGCAGCAATTAAGAAATCATCTATCTGCGAATATGAAGTTACAATGAAAAGAAAAAAGAAAACAAAACTTCGAGTCGACGAAACTCGCGGCGACGAGGTAGAATTAAATGGACGGAGGAACTTCTTCATTAATACTTATCTTGTGGTACTTGACAGATTATTGTCGGAATTAAACCGTCGCAAAATGTGTATGAAAACGTCCAGGCACGGTTTGCATTTTTTACAAAAGTCACCACCTTGAATCCGACAGATATAACTGCCATTGCTATTAAGCTTTGGGAATTTTACAAGGATGACTTGGCGGAAGCATTTGTTAATGAGCGTCTTCATTTCCGTGGGTTTCTTCTGAATTTGGAGAGAACTCCTACGAGCATTCTTGAGATGAATGAGATGATCCAAGCAAAAGGATTAAAAGAAGTTTACCCATATGTTGATATTGCGCTCAGGATCTTCCTATGTACGCCAGCTTCCAACTGTTCTGCCGAAAGATCTTTTTCTGTACTGCGACGACTAAAGAACTACCTACGGTGAGTGATGTCAGAAAATCGTCTGAACTCTCTGGCTACCCTTAGTATTGAATCGGAACTCACGAGAGCTTTTAGCTATACAGATCTTATTGACTCCTTGTATAGGAGAACATTCCGCGCAAGATGAGGCGGGAGAACGAACAAATGAAAAAGTGAAGTAACCACCCGGGAAGATCCAGGGTTCGATTCCCGGGTGGTTACCTCATTTTTTCATTTGTTCGTTCTCCCTCCTCATCTTGCGCGGAATGTTCTCCTATACAAGCGTCGTTCTTTACTCTATATATATATATATATACCGGGTGTCCGAGAATTATCTGTACAATTTTTGGCTGTTATTAAAAGTCAACCATGAAGTGTAGAAATTCCAGTGTTGTCCCATTTTACAGAGAATCTCATTGTTTTTTCTGATACCACGTTTTGACAAGTTTTTTAGAAATGTACGCGGGTGACAGACATTGATGATTTAAAAGCAAGAATCACAGCTGCTATTGAGCGAATTGATGTGGATATGCTGCAGCGTACATGGCAACATTTGGAGTATCGATTGGATGTTTTGCGAATCACTAATGCTGCACATATCGAATGTTTGTAACAACGTTGCTTTAATAAAAGAAACTTTTGAAAATACAGATTCTAAATAATCTTGTTTAAGAATTTTACGTGTTATCAAGAATTTTATTAAAAGATGAAATTGTACAGATAATGTTCGGACACACTGGAATTTCTAAAAAACTTGTCAGAACTTGGTATCAGAAAAAACTTAATGAGATTCTCTGTAAAATGGGACAACACTGGAATTTCTACACTTCATGGTTGACTTTTAATAACAGCCAAAAATTGTACAGATAATTCTCGGACACCCTGTATATATATAAAATATATTTTGATTGATATGAAAATATCTTATATGTTAAGATATATTTTGCTAGAGTAAATGCCTAAACCATTTGACTGCATTTTACTGAAAACCCTTATATCAAATAACTATTTTTTGCTAAATGGTAACTTCCTAAGTGTCCAAAGGGCGGCTAAATCAGTATGGCCCTTGGCGCGAGGAAACCTAAATCCGCCCTCGGGGTTTACATTCACTTGAAGTTAACTTCGACAAAGCAGCTGCTAGCTGTTCAGATAACCGAGAATTGTTTACATTTGAATTATCCACCTTAACATTATCAAAACAAAAAACATTAATTCTTCATAGACAAGAAATAGATATTTACTTTGGGGTCAACTTCCTTTTGAAAATAACCTAAATCAATGATACCCCCACCCCCATTTACAACCCCCACCCCCTTTGCAACATTGATCATTATCTCTTGCAACATTCCTGCACTCTAACCTTTTTCGGCTATACTACTTGGGGGTAGCAGCTGAAGTTTCAAAAGGATATTTCCCTCACACATTCCTCACTAGCGAAACTTTAAATTACGTAGGTCTACCTCCACTCAAACATTACTTTAACTATGAATGTATGAGTACAGATGAACGTGAAGATTTTGATCGATACTACATCAATTTTAATAAAGATAACCCTTATAATATAGCTGATGAATGTGAACGTTATTACGTGAATGATGTGCGCGTGCTGAGGTATGTTTGCAGGCCTTTAGAAGGATGTACAGTACATTAGGGCGGAGCGTTTTTACACTTTTTTCGATTTTCGTTTTGTAATAGCGCGGAAAAGTGGTTCTTCCACGTCAAAAAGTGAGTGTGTAAAATCTCAGAGATCTGCAATAATATCTTCTGCCTCCGCACGCGCGTTGAAAATCCGAAAAATGCGCCAAAATATGCATTTTTTCAATATTTTCTTATAGTTTTAATTTTCATCCTACCTTCTTGTAATAGCGAGGAAAAGCATCCTAAAGGTTTATTTTAGACTACTTTTAAATATTTTTGTCCTGCGATAATTTCTTCTGCCTCCAAAAACGTTCCAAAATACGAGAAAATTTACATAACTAGCGTATTTTATAATGACGCTATTATGGTCAACTTCGGCCCTACAATACAGTTTATTCGTTAATTATGTATTAAGCAATGCAATTAAAAATTCATTATATCATATTTTAGTAATTTAAGAAGTTTATATATTTGAGTAACTAAATAATTTAGCTCCACCAATGCAGTTTACTTTGCATATGCTTGGTTTATTTTTGATGACTTATTATGTAACATGCATGCAGATCCTCCCTTATTTCGTCAATATTGAATGTACTATATTGACAAAATAACCCAGAACTCACCACGTGGAGGTGGCTGCATTTCGAGTTCCTCCCTGCCCGACCCAACCCCCTACCATTATCGGACTTAGGCTAGTTACACACTGTAGTCACTTTTTGTTTCCATTCTTGGCATTTTCTTTCTGGATTCTAATCTTGCTCTGATAAATCCATCCCTTGCCTCTGAACTGCATACTGCAGCTGAAGCCTCTGTTACCAGCTTTATATGCCGTTCAACCGCTTGGGTGTGGCAAGGAAAGCGTGGGATGAAATCAGGTACATCTGATGAGATATAGTTCAGGATGTTGGAGCGCGATAGAACTTTTGTCAGAGGAGGCTCTGACAGCTCACAAGTTTGCCAGTTAATCATGTTGTAGTACTCACTGCACTGAAAGTTCAACGTGGGCAATTTAAACACTCTCACTGCGGCTGACTCAGAATCTCTTGCTTTGAGGATTCTCCTCCATCCTAATTCTCTGATATGTTTTGCTTCATCGTGAATCATACTAAGGAGAACATTTTCAGGGTGAGAAAAATAGGAATTTCTCTGAATAACACGATCAACTATTTCTATACAGCGGGCACTCAACGACCTCGAGCGTTGTATCATTTGATTTTGGCTCCCTGTGTTGCTGAAGAATTTCTCTTGATTTGAAACGACATTGGAATATAAACTTTCATAATATAATCTACGATACACTTAAGGTTGTCTGAAGGTTCTTCAGTTGAAATGTAGAGACGAAGTATGCGGTTAGCAGTTGTCACCCATCTGGAGTGTGCCATTTTGCCTGGTTTCCTTTGAGCTAGAGAGGGAGTACATTCACCTTTTGACACAGCATCATAGATTTCTGCCAAATATTTCTGATCTGTGTTCAGATCATCTCTGTCAACTACAATTTCTTCGCTTCAACTGCTTCAAACTCAGCAACAGGTCTCTTTTCACAATCAATTAACTCTTTTCCTATAGGCCCCGTAAAACTCTGAGGACCTGTTATTTTACCATCAATTTCAGTCACTATGTGCCGCAAGGGAAGTTCATTAATGTGAAGCAAGCAAATCAGCCACTGGAGTGCTCTCTGAAAGTGCTCTTCAATACTTCTTATCACTCCTCCTTTTGGTCCTGTATTAACTGCTGTCCCGTCACATCCAATGGCTTTAACTTCTGAAGTATCAATCTCATTTGAGCGAAAAAAATCAAAAATTGCAGAAGATATACTCTGTGCTGAGCCAGAAGCGGGAGTTACATGCCCAATATAATGCGAGTATGTTCTTGAAGCAAAGTGACATGTTCTTCTGTTATATTTTTTTGATAACCTTTACTGCCAACTTTTTCTTGCACTGCAGTTCTGTCCTTTCTTCCATCGAAATAGATACTCTCCATAGTTTCTTCTTCGTAATCTCTCTTTTGAATGATAGATCTCACTCTTTTTCTAGCTCTCCTTACTTTGCATCTGTCTATTACTGAACTTAAATCTTTTTCGTTTATAATTCCCACGTCTTCAAGAACAGCCGAAGCAATTATAGCAGCAGACCTGTCTGACACACCAGTTCTGTCACAAGCTATAGCCAATGATGAGATGTTCCATGATGAGGTTGTTCCATCGATTTGATTCTCTGTGTCGGTTCATAATCAGAATCCGCTCCTTCTGTTTCACTTGATGTTGATGACAGTGTTTCAGTTGCTTGTCCTTTACTGGTAGATGGTTTTGGTTCATACTGTTTCATTCTCTGTTGTCTTCTAGCAATAGTTGCTAGATCAAGAGAGCCTATTGCCAATTTTCTTGTTGTTCTCTGATCTTTAAGGAAGTCTTGTTCAATTGCTGGAACCTTGAGATGGTTTTCACATGAACACTTATCAAAATTTTCACATTTGCAAGCACTGATGTCAAATAATTTGTTTTCTTCCTCATTTTTTAAATGTTTGTAATTTAATTTTGAATGAGTCACTATCTTAAATGCAAAAAACTTCACTTTTTTCTACGTGAAGGTCAAAATATGAAAATAAAAAACCACTCTAATAGACAGAGTTTATTTCCACAACAGTTTCGACGCCCACTGGCATCCTCCTCGGGTGGATACAGAAACACGAATGAACCAAAACAAGAGGGAGAAACAGTCCAGGGACCGACCGTTAAGAAATTCGCACCTAGGTTAGATCCCATTCTCCCGACACCGGAAGGGCATTTTCATTAAGTACATTCGCGCAAATTTAAAACTATCTTCCTGTTCTAAACATACAGATTCTATTTTTTTTTTTTTTTTTTTACATAATTATTACATTTATTATTAAATTTATTACATTTAATATTGCATAATTATTTATTACAGAAATTATAAATTTATTATTACATTGGTTATTACATTGTTGTTTATTATACAGAACTTATAAACCGAAAAACGAATGAAAAAAGCCGATTAGGAAACAATCCAGAGACCATTGAGAAATTCGCACCTAGGTTAGATACCGTTCTCCCGACACCGGAAGGGCATTTTATTACAGGGTCCGCTTATAAGTACATTCCCACAAATTAAAACTATCTTCTTGTTCTACAGTATACATACAGATTCTAATATTTTGACATAATTACTGCATTTATTATTGCATTTACATTTTTTTAACATTTATTATTATTACCTTTACCCTAATTATTAAATTTATAATATTACCTTATTATTACATCTGTTGCATTTATATTTATTGCCGAATTCAACAAAACCATCAGGAACTTATTAAAAGATGTCCCAGCGATTGATCCTAAAAGGGTTCCTTTAGTTACAGGTTATCTAAATTTCTTGCAGATAAATTATCCCTATTAGTTGGTAAATTTTCAGGCTCGCACATCACTAATTCCTGTGACTTTATTAACAAAGTTATGTCCTTAGATTTAAAACGGGGAAGAATGATCAGTTTTGACGTTGAGTCCTTGTTTACGAAAGTTCCCATTGATGATGTACTTAGTTTTTTAGATAGAAAATTGCCAACATGTAACGTAGAACTAGGCATGCCCACATCTGTATTTTTAGAACTGATAAAACTCTGTGTCACCAATAATGCCTTCTCCTTCGGTGAAGAATTTTATTTGCAACGTTTTGGTATGGGAATGGGGTCCCCTTTATCCCCAATACTGAGTACATTATACATGGAATATTATGAGTCGGAATTGTTGCAAACAATATTTCCCAGGAATCTAATTTGGTTTCGTTATGTAGATGATATTTTCTCATTTTGGCCTGACCACTGGAACAACTTTGACACTTTCTATCAGTCATTAAATAATCTTGTTCCCTCTATTAAATTTAAATATGAATGGGAGAACGACAAACAATTACCTATTCTAAATGTTTTGGTCATTAACGAAAGCGGAAAGCCCAATTTCACGGTCTATAGAAAACCTACTCATTGTAATTCGTACATTCATTATTTTTCATATCATGATGAAGGGGTTAAAAGCTCAATTATTTCTTCCATGTTTCTAAGAGCACTCAGGATTTGTAGCCCACATTTGCTGGACCCGGAAAATTCAAAGATTCGGAACATTTTTAAGGATTTAAAATATCCCGAGTGGTTTATCAGAAAGGCGTATTTTAAAGCCAGAAAATCTTTTTATGCCCCTCGGGAACCTTCAGTTAACCAAAAACAATATGTGAGTTTGCCTTACATTGCCGGCTTAGAAAGAGTAAAACCGTTGACGAAAGATTTTAAGTTTGCTTTGGCGTTCAAATATTCGTCTACCGTGAAAAGTAAATTGGTTAGGAATAACGTTGCGAAAGAGGAACAAGCCTCTGTCTACAGCATTCCCTGTAAAAGTTGTGATTTAGTATACGTGGGAGAAACTGGAAGAAATATTGAAACCCGTATTAAAGAACACAAATATGCCTTCAGAAGTTGTAATACTAATAATGCCATTTTCTATCACGCCAGCCAAAATAATCATGCTATAGATTGGGAATCAAGTAAGGTACTTTATAAATGTAATAATTATGTCAAAAGAAAAATAATAGAATCTGTGTGTATAGAAAAAGTAGATAATTTTAATTTGTGCGAAGGTACTTATAAGTTAGACCCTTTAATGAGATTCTTGGTCAAAAAATCCCTTACGGAGTCGTGGGAACGTGTTCGAACCTAAGTGTGAATTTCTTAAATGTCTCTGGATTGGATTGTTTCCTTACTCGCTTTTAGTAAATGTAATAATGGAAGTAATAAATGTGGAAATAAATATAAATGCAACAGATGTAATAATAAAGGTAATATTATAAATTTAATAATTAGGGTAAAGGTAATAATAATAAATGTTAAAAAAATGTAAATGCAATAATAAATGCAGTAATTATGTCAAAATATTAGAATCTGTATGTATAGAACAAGAAGATAGTTTTAATTTGTGGGAATGTACTTATAAGCGGACCCTGTAATAAAATGCCCTTCCGGTGTCGGGAGAACGGTATCTAATTTAGGTGCGAATTTCTCAATGGTCTCTGGATTGTTTCCTAATCGGCTTTTTTCATTCGTTTTTCGGTTTATAAGTTCTGTATAATAAACAACAATGTAATAACCAATGTAATAATAAATTTATAATTTCTGTAATAAATAATTATGCAATATTAAATGTAATAAATTTAATAATAAATGTAATAATTATGTAAAAAAAAAAAAAAATAGAATCTGTATGTTTAGAACAGGAAGATAGTTTTAAATTTGCGCGAATGTACTTAATGAAAATGCCCTTCCGGTGTCGGGAGAATGGGATCTAACCTAGGTGCGAATTTCTTAACGGTCGGTCCCTGGACTGTTTTTCCCTCTTGTTTTGGTTCATTCGTGTTTCTGTATCCACCCGAGGAGGATGCCAGTGGGCGTCGAAACTGTTGTGGAAATAAACTCTGTCTATTAGAGTGGGTTTTTATTTTCAAGTCACTATCTTGTTTCCTTTTTATTGACTTTAGAAGGTTTTGACATTTTTCATGGTAATTTTTAATCATTTGAACGACACGGTTATGAGAAACAGTAGGAATAGAGGCTGTTTTCCACAAATATTTGAGAGTTTTTGAGAGAACACCCAAAATTTCTGCAACTGTAGGCTCTTTCTTCGATGTCTTCAGATTCAACCTTATTTGATGAAAATATTTCATGACGTCCTTACAGTAGGATGGAAGGCACCTCTTGTCTAGATCAGCTGGAGCCCCAAATATAGGGCAACTTGAAGAAGTTCTTGTTGCTTGAGCTGGTACTGACATTGTGAAAAACAGTAATTAATATAAAAATTAAGAAATTACTCCTAAAACGTAAAAGTTTTGTATATTACACCAACGTATTATTATGCACTAAAATATGCAGTATATGTCGACATATGCGTGTTGTCGTGTTCCAAAGATGTGTTAACAGCAAAATCAACACAATCCACATCTTACCCGAAACGTAGCTAGCACAACACTGCGGGGAAGTGAGAGGACAAAAATATTTAAAACTAGTCTAAAATAAACCTTTAGGATGCTTTTCCTCGCTATTACAAGAAGGTAGGATGAAAATTAAAACTATAAGAAAATATTGAAAAAATGCGTATTTTGGCGCATTTTTTGGATTTTCAACGCGCGTGCGGAGGCAGAAGATATTATTGCAGATCTCTGAGATTTTACACACTCACTTTTGACGTGGAAGAGCCACTTTTTCGTGCTATTACAAAACGAAAATCGAAAAAAGTGTAAAAACGCTCCGCCCTAATGTACATAACCCGCTTCAACTGTGATCCGCTGCAAGTCGCAGTCACGATCGCCTCATTATGCTTTACGGTGTTCAAGAATAACTTCATGCCTAAAGACACCTTAGCCGTCATTCCTCGAAACGTCCCGCGCAGTTATGGGCAAAAGGCTGTTTACTGGTCATACACCTACAGCAGCAGACAGGTGTATACATAAAACACGCTCGCAACACGGGGGAAGTACCCATTAAGATCAATGGCGTGTTTTTTGGGTTGATGGTCTAAGCGAAAACCGTGCTACTGGTGAGAAGACTGTGTACTCCGTTAACGGTTGCTGGTGGCACGGATGCCCACGCCCTGAGTATGGAATCGCAGGAGATATCCACGGTAGATCTCCTGCCGACTTTCTTGCGTGGACGCGCACCCACGATCAACTTATAGGCTCCAAGTTCACTCACAAAGTCTTGTGGGAGCATGAGTATGATGCGCGGGTGGAAACAGATGCCCTGTACCGCGAAGAAATAAGGGCCATCAAACGTTCAATTGTGGTAGACCCCCTCAAATGCGGTGACAGCTTGTTCGGTGGGCGTACAAATCCCTTCAAGCTATACTTTCCACCCACGGAGGGTGTGAAGATCCATTACTACGACTTCTGTTCTTTATATCCCTACGTGATGAAGAACAATCCGTACCCCGTAGGAGCGCCTGAAAAACTGGTGGGCCCCGCCATGCCAACCATCGAGGAGTTCTCAGGTAACTTGAATGACCTATACTTTGGCCTTTCTTTCGTAGACGCGCTCACCCCTCGCGATTTATGGATGCCTATCTTGCCTGTTGTTATAGACCACAAACTCATGTTCCCTCTGTGTGTGAAGAGTGCAGAAGAGAACAATGTCGATTGTGAACATACACCCCACCAGCGCAAGATCAGAGGCGTATATACAAGTCCTGAGCTGGACCTAGCCGTTCGCCATGGCTACAGCATATTGAAGATATATGAGGTGTGGAGGTTTCAGAAGCTACCCAACCTTTTCAAACCGTATATAAATACTTTTTTGAAAGATAAGGTTGAGGCATCGGGATATCCGCGAGGGGTTGACACAGAAGATGAAAAAACATCATATATACAGCGTTACCGTGACAGTGAAGGTATACAGCTTGATCGTACGCAAATTGTAAAGAATCCAGGCAAGCGCTTTAGTGCAAAGTTGTGCCTAAACAGTCTTTGGGGGAAATTTTCCCAGAATACAGCCAAGGGGAATGTACATATGGCGCAAAGTTATAGTGAAGTTTGGGGTTATGCCAACGCTCCCGATAAAGAGGTCATGGAGATTGTGAATGTAGGTAATACTTACATAATAAGGTACAACCGGACCGAATTAGCCACAGATACATCAAGGGTTACAAATATACGTGTAGCCAGCTTCACAACGGCATAAGCACGTATCAAACTTTGGGGCCTATTGCATTCTCTTGGACGGAGGGTATTGTACGCTGATACAGATAGTGTGATATTCACAGAGAGGGTAGGTGAATATATGCCTCCTATTGGGGAATTCCTTGGAAAGTTGACGGATGAGATCAAGGATGAGTATGGAGACATCGCATACGCCGACTCCTTTATCTCAACAGAACCAAAATCTTATGGGGTACGGGTGAGGATAGGGGATGATACGAAGTATATCGTGAAGGCAAAGGGTATCACGCTTAACTAAGCGAATCGGCGGGTCGTTAACTTTGAATCGATGAAGGATCTAGTGTGTTTGGATGATGATGAGGGCGAACGATCGCCCCAACTAACTGTAGGCACCCACAATTTTCGGGCGCAGAAGCTGGGGGGCGTGAAGGAACTTAGGGGAACGAAGGTATAC
>JAJOZX010006644.1:0-247500 GCA_023014485.1 Bathynomus jamesi | reverse complement strand
TGAGGATCTGGGGATCTGGGAGGCCACTCCACAGGACCACGCCGACCAATCCAAGCATCCGGAAACTGCTGATCCAAATACCGACACACGTGAAGACCATAATTTAAATTTTCCTATGTATGGAAACTTACGGCCCACCCTGTATATATATATATATATATTTTTTTTTTTTTTTTAAGTTCGGGAAGAACCGATTCACCTCTATTTAAAAGGGCATATCTCGGCGGAAAAACAAAGAAAAAGTGAGAGGAAAGAAGAGGAAAAAGAAAGGGTGGAGGGGAACAGTCGAAGTGGAAAAAGACCAAGGATGACAAGGACTGCAGGGTCGAGCCCCATCATCCTTGGGTGCTAGGGCCGGAGGGCGCACGTGAAACCTCCAGGAACAAGCACGTACAAACGAGCACAAAGAGCACGAGTAGAACCCCCTTGCGGGGATATATATATATATATACTGGATATATATATATATATACATATATACTGGATATATATATATATACATATATACTGGATATATATATTTTTTATTTTTTTAGTTCAGGAAGAACCGATTCGCCTCTATTTAAAGGGCATATCTCAGCGGAAAAACAAAGAAAAAGTGAGAGGAAAGACAGAGGAAAAAGAAAGGGTGGAGGGGACAGTCGAAGTGGAAAAAGACCAAGGATGACAAGGACTGCAGGGTCGAGCCCCATCATCCTTGGGTGCTAGGGCCGGGAGGGCGCACGTGAAACCTCCAGGAACAAGCACATACAAACGAGCACAAAGAGCACTCAAGAGCACGAGCTTAGAACCCCCTTGCGGGGACTGGATATATATATATACACATATATACTGGATTATATATATATACACATATATACTGGATATATATACAGTATATACACATATATACTGGATATATATATACAGTATATCACTATATACTGGCTATATATATATATATACACATATATACTGGATATTATATATATATACATATATACTGGATATATATATATACACACATATATACTGGATATATATATACACATACTGGATATATATATATATATACACATATACTGGATATATATATATATATATCACATATACTGGATATATATATATATACACACATATACTGGATATATATAATACACATACTGGATATATATATATATACACATACTGGATATATATATATATACACATACTGGATATATATATATACACATACTGGATATATATATACACATATATACTGGATGTATATATATACACATATATACTGGATATATAATATATATACACATACTGGATATATATATATATACACATACTGGATATATATATAATACACATACTGGATATATTATATATATACACATATACTGGATATATATATATATACACATATATACTGGATATATATATATATACACATAAACATATACTGGAATATATATATATACACATATATACTGGATAATATATATATATACACATATATACTGGATATATATATATATATACATATACTGGATATATATATATATATATACACATATACTGGATATATATATATATACACACACATACTGATATATATATATACACACATACTGGATATATATATATATACACACAATATATACTGGATAGATATATATATACATATACGGGATATATATATATATATATATACATATACGGGATATATAATATATATATATACATATACGGGATATATATATATATATACATAATACGGATATATATAATATACATATACTGGATATATATATATATACATATACTGGATATATATATAGATACATATACTGGATATATATATATATTTACATATACTGGATATATATATATATACATATATACTGGATATATATATATATACATATATACTGGATATATATATATAACATATATACTGGATATATATATATATACATATATACTGGATATATCTATATATATATACTGGGTATAATATATATATATATATATATCAGTCTCTATGGATTCGTGATCAGTCTCTCCTTGCCATTCGTGATCAGTCTCTCCTTGTGAACAGACGTGTTTTGTCGAGTGCTATCAAGTGAATAAGTGGTTTTCGTTGGTGTTTTAAAAAAAAAGTGTTCCGTGCATTCTTATCTAAATTACTTCGTGCTACTAATCATTCATTAACGAATATATTTCATTTATGACGTTATTCAGTAATATATTATTGGATCAAACCAAGGCTACAGAACGTGGCTTGCCTTGTTTGGTTTTCAAATCAATCATAAAACGTGCAGTCATAAGGTTGAAATTCCCTTGGTTTGTTTTTGTTGTTTTTCAAATCTATCAGAAACGTGGTTTTTTAAGGTTCAGATTTCCATCACACACTACCTGACCTCCAAAAGGGTCACCTACCGTGGGAAAAAAAAGGATTAAGAAAGTAAACAACGACCAGATAAGTTCCATTTAATACTTTTTCTTTAACGTTTCTTTCGTCAGTAGCTTAATTCTATATTAATTTAGTAATAAATTTGTGTTACAAGATCCTGTTTCTGCGTTTCAAGAACGCGGTGGACCTACGTTGTAATTTATTAATTTCCAAACGCTCATTTTTTGTTTTTGTTTTTTGTTGTTTAACTAATTAAAAGCATGGCACCCCCGTCAAGTACTTCCAGTCGCTGTGAAGGGAAATTTGCTGCTTACGCGTTTACAATGGCTAATAATAATGATCAGTTAGTTTGCAGGTGGTGCTCAAGCATGGAAGTGCTGAGGAACGAATTAGACAGTGAGAGGCAGGCCAGGGTGAGACTTGAAGAAAGCGTGATGCTCCTGATGGCAAAATTAGAATCCCTTGAGACTCCAGTTACGACCCCTCCTGCCTCAGTTTCTATTAATAATAAATAGTACTAATAGCCCTCTCTCTTCCCCTAGTTCCCAACCCTTCGTTAGAGTGGCGAAATGGAGCCCCATTGAGAAAAGCAAAGCCTTGTCTACCAGTAATAACAAGCAATAAGTTTTCTGTTTTAGGGTTCGAAGATACTGATGAACCAGAAATACGACTTGTTGGTGATTCCATTGTTCGAGGGCAGCTCGAGGAATTCTGTGGGAGAAACCCTCGTCGTAGGCGCCGTTACTGCTACCCTGGTGCAAGGGTGGAGGATATAACTAATAATGTTGACCATTTTACAGACAGTACCACCGAGGACACAACGTATGTTATTCATGTCGGTACTAATAACGTTTTAAATTCTAGATCGGAAGAACTGCTGGCTAGGTACAAGGACTTATTAGAGCGATTAAAGGAGAAAACTAATAAGATTGTTTTAACAGGTATACTTCCTCGAATTATCCAACGAAGCGATTTCTACAGCAAGGCGACCTATATTAACAATAACCTAAAGTCTCTTTGCCAACAGGAAGGAGTGCATTTTGATAATTTTTGGAACAGTTTCTACGGCATGAGGGACTTGTTCCTCGAAGATGGACTTCATCTTAATGAAGTTGGAGCTGCGCGTTTAGGAAGACTTTCATAATACTGTCTCTTCTTTTCAGTTGCCGTAAGCCGAACGGTCCCAGCGTAAATTCCACAATTTCCCCCACGCTCGCGAAGGTGTCGCAATTACAAACAATTTGAAGGTTCTATCCTTAAATGCTCGTAGCCTACGAAATAAAATAAATGAATTTTTTTCTTTAATTGCTTGTAAAGACTATGATTTAATTGCAATAAATGAATCCTGGCTTAGCACTGAAACACGTGACTTTGTAGGGGAGTATCAAATTAAAGGTTATAGACTTTTTGTTAAAAACAGAATAGTTAGGCGAGGAGGCGGTGTTATGTTGTATATCAAAGATAATATTGCGAACGTTATAGAAGTGAAGCACTCAATTCCAGAACCGATAGATTCGACTATAGCAGAACTTAAATTCAACGATTTCAAACTTCTTGTTGCGGTTATATATAGGACCCCAAATCAAACAGCTGCTACGGACGAAGCATTATATCGTGAACTAAAGAGAATAATCAGTAGTGAGCAGGCTTTAGTTATGGGTGACTTTAATTGCGCCAACGTGAATTACGATATAATGCAGGGAGACGCGGAAGGTAATCATTTAGTTAATTTTCTCGAGGATAGCTTTCTTATTCAAAAGGTTGGGGAACCTACGAGGTTGGACAGTATTTTAGATTTAGTAATAACTACGGATGATAGGCTAATTACTGATCTTCAAGTAATAGAACCGTTGAGCAATAGCGATCACAATATGGTAGAGTTTGTCCTCTCAGTAAGTCACTCGAAACCAACTAACTTGACTAAAATTCCTAGCTTCCAGCACGCAGACTTTAGTAAATTTTGAAATAAATTTTCACACGTCAATTGGGAAAACGTAATGGGGAACTCCAACGCAAAACTAATGTGGGAATCGTTCGTAAAGGTATTTAGGACTATAAATGAGGAATGTGTACCGTACAAAATAAAGCGTGCGAAAGTAAACAACAAGCCCTTGTGGTTTACTTCTAGAGTAGGAGACATTATAAAGAGTAGAGAGAGGGCTTATAGGCTATACAAGTCCGATAAAGATAATCTGTTGTTACGAAACAACTACATATCTCTAAGGCGTGAAGCTAAAAGTGAAATAAAAAAGTCAAAACACGAATTTGAAATCTCCATAGCTCGTGACGGTAAAGAAAATCCCAAGCGATTCTTTCAATACGTCAATAATAGAAATCCAGTAAAAAGTGTCTTAGGTCCATTAAAAAATGGAAATGGAGATCTAGTCTCTGAAAACAAGGAAATGGCTACCTTGCTAAACCAATTTTTTACATCAGTTTTTACTATAGAAGATGTAACGAATATCCCTACGGTCATAGACATAATACCTTTTGATAATGGTAATATTTTGGATAATATTGTCGTTAGTGAAGGGGAAGTAATGCGCTATATTGATAAAATGAAAACGCGTAAATCACCAGGTCCGGATTCCATATATCCCATACAACTAAAAGAATTAAAAGATAGCATTGTTGTGCCGCTAACAAAGATTTTTAATGCGTCTATTTCTGAGGGGTGCATACCAGATAATTTCAAGTTAGCAAACGTAACACCTATCTTTAAGAAAGGCGATAAAGGTGCGGCGGGAAATTATAGGCCTATCAGTTTAACGTCTGTTGTAGGTAAGCTACTGGAATCAATAATTAGGGATCGTATAGTCGAACACTTAGAAGTGCATAATCTGGTCCGAAATACGCAGCACGGTTTTAGGCGAAACAAATCTTGCTTAACTAATCTTTTAGAATTTTTCCAAAGTGTGGTTAACATTTACGATAGACATCGGGCGGTTGATGTAGTGTATTTAGATTTTCAAAAAGCGTTTGACACCGTGCCGCACAAAAGACTGATTGAAAAAACTAAGGCTCATGGAATCAGGGGTGTAGTAATAAATTGGCTAGAAGAATGGTTGCGAGGCAGGAAACAGAGGGTGGTCGTTGATGGAGCGGAGTCGTGTTGGGCTAATATAGCGAGTGGCGTTCCTCAGGGTTCTGTATTGGGCCCCTTGCTTTTTCTTATATATATTAACGATTTAGATGTCGGCCTAGTCAGTACAGTTTCAAAGTTTGCGGATGACACGAAGCTGGGTGGTAGGGCGATTAATGACGAAGATAGAGGTAAAATTCAGGAAGATCTGAATAAAATCGTTGATTGGTCAGTCACATGGCAAATGAGATTTAACGTGGATAAGTGCAAAATTATGCATATAGGTTCGCGTAACGGTAATTTTGCGTATAGTATGTCAGGGAAAGATTTAACAAGCGTAGAGCAGGAAAAAGATTTAGGAGTTATAGTCACTGGTGATTTAAAAGTAGCGAAACAAAGTACAGCGGCGGTCAATAAGGCAAACAAAGTGTTAGGTTTTATACCTCGAAATTTTGAGTACAAATCGCGCGATATTATAGTTCCTCTTTATAAATCATTAGTTAGACCTCATTTGGAGTACGCGGTCCAATTTTGGAATCCGCATATGCGCAAAGATATAGACAAAATCAAAAGAGTTCAAAGACGAGCAACTAAGGTGATTCCGTCTCTTAGGTCAAAGTCGTACGAGGATAGGCTTAAAGAGTTAAAATTGACTACACTCGAGACTAGGAGGTTAAGGGGTGATCTAATCCAGGTTTTCAAAATTATGAATGGGTTTGATAACGTAGATAGAGATAGCTTTTTCAAAATATCTCAATATAATAGGACTAGAAATAACGGGTAAGTTGACAAGTAGAAGGTTCGAGACAGCAGTTGCGAAAACTTTTTTACGCATAGAATAGTAAATAGCTGGAATAGTTTGCCGGTAGAAGTAATTAGTAGCACGTCTATAAACATGTTTAAGAATCGATTGGACGCGCATGTTGATAGAAAGGGTATAGTTTAAGGTAGTAAAATTAAGGCTTTGTGGGGATAGATCCCACAGCTCAACACAAGTGTTGTGGGATATAGGGAGGCAGCGTCTTGGGTTAGGGGATACTCTCTGTCCTTACACACCCCATTTAAAGAGATTCCTCTGCCGAGCGGTGCCCCCCATAGTACTGTGAGGTATTGAAAAACTCATGATCTTCACTTGCCCCACAAACACCTTTAAATGGGAGACCCATAATGGGTGCACACACATTTCTACATTACTGTATAGTCTTTACAGCCACACCTACACTTTTCCTTGTAAGTGTATATATTGTAATGTATATGGTTGTAAATTTGACTTGGTCCGCAATCGATATGAACCGTGACTTAATGGATACCATAATGAAATTGACTGGATTCTTTGGATCTGATATATTTGCATGTCCGTTATATAATAGATATAGAGTGTAACATATTTGTAGATAGTAGTCTATTATGACTTGATCCTCTGGATCGAGAGATTCTATCTTTTTTAAATCGATAATTAATTATTTTTAAATTGATAATGTATATGGTTGTAAATTTTGACTTGGTCCGCAATCGATATGGACCGTGACTTGATGGATACCGTAATGAAATTGACCGGATTCTTTGGATCTGATATATTTGCATGTCCTTTATAAATAGATATAGAATGTAACATATTTGTGGATAGTAGTCTATTATGACTTGCTCCTCTGGACCGAGAGATTTAATCTTTAGTTTTAAACCGATAATTAATTATTTTTAAATTGATAATTATTTAGTTTCGTAAAAATTGGTCGTTGCCAATTTACCCGCAGTTTTTAAATAAGTTTCTTATGTTCTTGTGGTTCGGAACCCACGTAAAATTGTAGGTCCCCTCCACCACCACGGAGGACATACACAATACACAATTACGAACACAGTTAGGTAGACCAGCCATGAGTGGATCCTAGGGTCTTTGTTGGTCTGAAACATTATATATATATACTGGGTGTATATATATATATATATATATATATATATATATATATACTGGGTATATACTGGGTGTAACTAAAAAACTATTAAAGCTAGAGCATTGATTTTGGTCTCATTTTAAAGCTCTTTAGTAGCCCCTTGTTTATTGTCTCTTGTTAAATATCTCTACTGTGAAAAATAAAAAAATCCCTTCAAAAGTTGACCTTTGACCTTGAATAAAAAAAAAATACCTTCTCCTAAAAAATTCAATTTTTTTACATTAATACCTTGAGTCATGTACAACAAAATCCCAAGAAGCTGTAAGTGGCTGATAACTAGTTCAATGTATAAAAAATAAATGAAGTTGGCATCATTCTTCAATTTTAGATTTTTTTTGTCAGTTCATTTATTTAAAAGTTCTGTTCTGATATAGTGTCAGTGAAGACTTAGTTCAACTTAACATTATTAGTTCAAAAACCTTTTTGTGACCTGTGCCAAAAGAAGTCTTTTAAAAGACAACCAGGGTTAAACCCCTCGACAGCCCCAAATCTACTGGAGTAGCGCTGATCCAAAGGCCCAACTAGTATATAAGTACTGTCAACTTTACAGAGTTGACTCCTGACTTCAAGTTAAAGTTTATTTTTACTAAATACATGTATAAAAATTTATTTAATAATTCATTAATTGTTCATTGTTTTCTTTTCAGGATTTTCTTTGTGCTTTTGTGATTTCAGAGTACAAACATGGAACATTTAAAACTGAAACAGAAGTGTGCTGATCCTTTGCTGCGTCACAAAGGTCAGTGTCGAAAGAAGAGTTTGAGAATTGTACCACAGGAACTTGTAAATAAGTTTCCCGATCTGCACTTAACACTACATCACAGACTTTGTAAGCAGTGTAGAGAACATCTTGAGTCCTTGCCTGAGAAAGGAATAGGCACTTTGAATTCAGACATAAATGATGATTCTTCTTGTAGTAGTGAACCACCTGAAGATCTTGAGAAAATTGAAAATGTTGACAATAGTGATGCATCAACTTCAGAGCAAAACCATGAGATGTGTACTTTGAATGCTTCTTTTGTTTCAATTGGTGAATCACCCATAAAAAAGAGAAAGCTTGTAGAGCAAAAGTCATATGGAGCTAAAAAACTAAGCAAGGTGACAGAGACAGTTAAGAAGAGAATGGAAACAGTTGCAGGAAAAGAGATTTCTGACTCACAATTTAAGGAGCCATCTGGAGATGTAGACTGTTTAGAAATAATAAATCAACTCAAGGAAAAATTCAAAAATGAAAATACTAAAAGTGATAAAATAAAAATCCTCACTGTATTGCCCAAAAGTTGGAGCATTAGGAAAATTGCTTCAGAATTTAACACAAGGCATACAGCATCTATTGCTAAAAAAATAGTTGAAGAAAAAGGTGTCCTTTCAGACCCAAATCCAAAGGGTGGGAAAAGAATTAAACAGGATACTGTTGACGCTATTAAAGCATTTTATCTTTCAGAAGACATCAGTAGAACAATGCCAGGAAAGAAAGACTATTGTAGTATCATTGACAATGAAAGAGGAAGGATACATTTGCAAAAGCATCTTTTACTTTGCAATTTAAAAGAAGCCTATCATATTTTCAAAGAAAGAAATCCTTTGGTTAAGGTGGGATTCAGTAAATTTGCAGAATTGCGTCCAAAGCAGTGTGTTATTGCTGGAGCAACAGGAACTCACTCAGTATGTGTCTGTACAATTCATCAGAATGCCAAACTTATGTTTGTAGGAGCTGAATTAGAAAAACTAACTGCAAATGATGACACACCTATTAAGAATGTACGTCATTGTGTTGCCTTTATGGAATGCAATCCTGCCTCACAGAAATGCTGCCTCAGACAATGTGAACAATGTGGAGATCCATCAGATTTAAAAAACAGACTACTGGACATATTTACAAACAACTTCATTGATATCATAAATTTTAAAAAGTGGACCAATACAGATCGGTCAAATCTTGAATCAGTAGAACTGAATACAGATGAATATATTGACCAATTCTGTAACCAACTGAAAGAATACCAGATACATGACTTCAAGACAAAGATGCAAGCAACTTATTACCGTGAAACAAAAATGTCTTTGAAAGATGGTGAGGTCCTTGCTGTGTGTGATTTTGCTGAAAATTATTCCTTTATTCTTCAAGATGAGGTTCAGAGCTTTCACTGGAACAATGAGATGGCTACTCTACATCCATTTGTTATTTACTATAAAAAGGAAGATGAGATTGCTCACCTTAGCTTTGTTATTATTTCAGAGTGTAACATCCATAACACAGTTGCTGTACATTTGTTTCAAAAGCATCTGATAAAATTCCTAAAAGATAATATCTCATCCATCGGTTCCATCCACAAAATAATTTACTTTTCAGATGGGTGTGCAGGACAGTATAAGAACTGCAAAAACTTTTTGAATCTTTGCCATCACAGAGATGATTTTGGAATTGAGGCAGAATGGAATTTTTTTGCAACAAGTCATGGAAAGGGACCCTGTGATGGTGTTGGAGGCACAGTTAAGAGATTAGCTGCAAAAGCTAGTCTACAACGACCTTATGATGAACAGATCCTTACTGCAGAACAGTTATATACATTTGCAAGTGAAAATATTGTAAATATAAAATGTCATTTTTCAACCAATAAAGAGCATGAAGAGGAAAGCCAACTTCTCCAAGAAAGACACTCAACTGCAAGGACTATTGCTGGTACACAGAAATTACACCATTTACAGCCAGTTTCATTGACTTCTCTTAAGGTTAAACATTATTCATTATCAGATTATTCAAATATTGAGAAAGTTACTGAAAAGGAAGAAGTTGTGACTGAGGAGAAAATACATGGTTTTGTTACTGCTGCATATGATGGCCATTGGTGGGTGGCATATGTGCTGGAAAAGATACCAGAGAATAGAGAAGTAAAAGTCACATTCCTTCATCCTCATGGCCCAAACCCATCATTTGTGTATCCTGGTCGACCAGATGAATTAATCTTACCATATTCAGATATTCTAACACAAGTTGAGGCATCTACTACTAATGGACGAACATACAGGATTTGCAAAGAAGTTACTTTGAAGGCATCCAAAGCTTTGGCAGATCTACAGCACAGAAAGGTAAGAATTCAAAATTAAAATGGTCATGTAACTATATATACACTGCATACATTTTAAGTTGTGATAAATGGAAATCAATGAGCACTATACCTATACATATTGTATGTACATTTTAATATGTTACTTGTATTTGTTAATTAGGTAGCTATCTAGGTATACATTAAAAATTGTTTTCTCTTCTAGAAATCACAATAAATTGGGTGGCCCACAAGAATCTTGTCAACTACTGAAAACCATCACATACATGCACAACATACAGGTGAGGTGGGTAAAGAACAAATATTTAAAAATAAGCATTTGCTTGTTTGTAGAAGGCTGCAGATAGTATGTAGATATGGGTTGTATTTGTAAGAGATTGAGCTGACCTTAGACAAAAATGGTTACTGACATACAAGGTCACAAAGTCATGACTTTTTGACAATTTTTGTATAAAATGACTTTTTTCAAAATGTTGCTTGAATTCATTATTTTTTATACATTGAACTAGTTATCAGCCACTTACAGCTTCTTGGGATTTTGTTGTACATGACTCAAGGTATTAATGTAAAAAAATTGAATTTTTTAGGAGAAGGTATTTTTTTTTTATTCAAGGTCAAAGGTCAACTTTTGAAGGGATTTTTTTATTTTTCACAGTAGAGATATTTAACAAGAGACAATAAACAAAGGGCTACTAAAGAGCTTTAAAATGAGACCAAAATCAATGCTCTAGCTTTAATAGTTTTTTAGTTACACCGTTTTGAAAATAGTCATTTAACGCAAAAAAGGTTAAAATGTCACAACTTTGTGACCTTGTATCTCAGTAACCAAAGGTCAGTCAGCTCTAATAATTTGGGAATTTAAGTTTGGCATGTATATCTGCTATTGTGCCAAGTATGAGCAAAATTGAAAGGGGTGAGTGTTTTAGGTGGCTGACTTGACATGGAATGACCCTTATAATTTTTTTTTGGTTACATATATATATCGCATCTATTTCTCCGAGTTTCCCCATTAACCCCACCCCCTCCCCATTTTGTGCCAAAATTAGATTAAAAATAAAGAAATGGGAAGAACTGTACCCCTAAAATGGGGGGGGCAAGATTTGTTAAGAAATTTTTTTTTAGCATGGGCACTGCACAATAAAGAGATGCAATGAATAGTGAAAACCACATTGTTCTACACCAATTGTAGCGACCTGTAGGTAAGCGCAAAAAAACTTACATAATATATATATATATATATATATTAGATTAATCATAAAAAAAAAATTACACACACACCTTAATGAACCACGAAGTGGTTTCTTGACCGTGATGTCACAAACTCCTCAGCTTTTGACACGGCTGAGATCGTTCTTTCTGTTTTAATTTTTGCCATGTAAACATGTCGAGTAAGATTTGTGAAAGTTGTAGGGGTTTTAGGAGATACTGAATACAGTCATGAGGTTTATTTTTGTTACTAACTAAAACTAACCTAACTAAACCAGTGATCCCTCAGAATCTGGCTATAAATTAGTTTAAAAAATAAATAGCTATTTGACAAGTAGTTATTGCTTTTAATGCACTAAATTAATTATTTTTTGAATAATTGTAATAATTGCAACCTATAACTGAATGGCTGGTTAGGTTAATTGAATTCCTGGTTAGATTAACTGTACACCCTTGATTGGTTAGGTACAATATATCAAAATTAAGTTAATTGAATGCCTGGTTAGGTTAACTGTACACCATTGATGATTGATTAGGTTGTCATTATATTTTCATTAGTTTAGCAACTTTTTTTTTTCAAAATCTCTATTTAGGTTAGGTTAACAATAACATACAGGTGCAAAATTTAGTTATTAGGGTATTTTTTTATATTCTTTATTCAGAAATGCTACTCATTTGCCCTGTGTTTACTTGAAAATAAAATTTTTAAAAAAATTTCATACTTTCAATTCAATGCGGGCAAATGAGTGGCATTTCTGAGGAAAGCACATGAAAACACCCTAATAACTAACTTTTGTACCAAAAGTCGAGGTAGGGCTATTTGCTGCATATTTACCAAAAAAAACTAAGCACAACAGAGAAAGTCTTTCCACTTCCAATTGTGTTAGACCATAATTCTGTCAAGCATTGCATGTCACACAAGAATTTTGCCAATCATGCAGCCTGGCTTTGAGGAATTTAAAGTAAGATCATAAAACAATTCAAAAGTTTGATCTAGGTATGGGGGGTTTCCCCATTAAGATGGACAAAATCGAGATGCCAAATGCAGCATTCATAACAGCTTGGTAATATGTTAAATTGGGTTGGATTAACTAGAAATTAAGGCCAATGGACTCTTGACTCTGAACTACATCTGGAATTTTACCTTAAGATGGCCTAAAGTAAGCCTCACCTTAATTATACATAAATTCTACTGTCACTAGTAGCGGCACCTTAACTAGTAACTATACTTTAGACCTAGCATACACCTACCATATTACTAGCCTAACTTATGCTAGGATACTAGTGTCCAGTAACCACACAGCACATAGAGTCTGGCTAAGCCAATACCATTTTTTAAATAACCTTTAAGCTACAATAATTAGCTTACGTTGCTTTTCATTTCGAAGTGTCATAGCAGTAACCCATAATTAAAATGCTTGGCCTAACACACAAATTTAAGAGAAAACACTCACCAACTCGGCATTTTCCCGTTTGTTAATTTTTTTCTTTTTTTATTCTTCTTCTGCTTTTTCTTTAGTTTTATTTTCTTTTTCTTTTTTGCACAGTAACAGAGTTTTATCAAATCTGATCATAAAGGTAATTTCATAATAAATCTTCACACAAAATTTGACTCAACCGTTCAATAATAATAATAATAATAATAATTATTATTATTATTATCATAATGTGGAAAATGCGAGCTAACAGTTAAATAGAATGAAAAAAGCACTAGAATGTGAGATATGTAACTGCTGGTTTCACATCAAGTGCGAGAATATTCCTGATCAGGTTTATAAGTTTATGATGGAAGAAGAGGCAGGACACCAGCTACATTAGAACTGCAGTTTTTGCAAAAGAGGGTGTGACAAAATATTTAAATACCTAAAGAAAATAGAAGTACAACAGTTGGATTTAGAAACAAGACAGAGAGCTATGGGGGAGGAAATCTTAGCTTTACATACGGCTTTAGGGGAGGAAATACTAGCAGTGAAAGAAACTGTTAAGGAAGAAATGGAAGGTAAGAGAAATAGAAAAGAGATTGAATTCCCTGGAGGCTAAGTTCTCAGCACTAGAAACTAAGGAAACGAAGTAAATGTTGAGAAATTTAATCAAGGTGAACTATGATAGTTACAAAAATTACCTTGGAATTCAAGGAAGACTTGATAGGAAGAACAATGTCATTATATTCAATGCCAGGGAAATTCAGTCAAATTTAAGATCTGAAGTTGTCAGGAATGATACAAATTTTCCTAAGAGTATTGGTGTAGAAATTGGCGAGGAAATCAAGGTTTCAGATATGTTTTAAAATTACAAAATAGGTGAGAAAGGAAGAAGAAGATAGTAAATGGTGAGGAGAAAAATGTATCCAAGACCCATAGTTGTGACATGAAAGAGGAGGACACAAAGGAGAGAGATTGATGAAGAACATCTACAAGATACGCAGTAGCCAAAATGAAGCAATGAAAGCAGTTAGAGTGCAACACGATATGTCAAAAGATAAGAGAGAAAATGACAGAAAACTAAGAGAAGAGGCAAAGAAAAAGAACTCAGAAGACTCAAAAAACTTGCATGTGGTTCGCGGATTTCCATGGGAGAGGAAGGTTGTTACACTGAGGTACGTGAGGAAGAGGAATCAGGCGAACCAAATCAGTCAGTAAACATAGGTGATGTAAATAGCTATGTAACGTAATATAAATACATTGGATGTTTTGTTTAGCAATACTGATGTTTTGACTGTGATAAGCTACAAGTTAAAAGTTGTGATATCAGAAAAAAATCCAGATATTATATCACTCGCGGAGATAAATCCTAAACACTCAAGATACGAAAGATACTTATCTGAATTTAAAATAGAAGGATATTGAGGTGACGTGTATGTATATATATGTATATAGTCTAAAAGTCACTAAAGAGTAAATATCACTAAATCTAAGCGGAATGGCAAGACGAAGCCATAAACAAACCAACGGGCTGTTCGTATTGCTTTGGTCTGGCCTAGACATGTTTTTTCCTATCTGACCTAATCTTTGGTGCTGAGTAAAATTAGGTGATGAATCTAAGGTAACAAATCGGGTAGGAAGTTGTTCGTACTTAAGTATAGTTAGGGGTAATGTCTATAGCTTCTAAATTGGTAATGTAAGAGAGAGTTAGGTAGGCTGTTGTGGGACACAGGAATAAAACGGTAGGCTTCAAGGAATACCTAATTCAACGCACCGGTAAGTGCTTTTGATTGTTTGCTAGAACCTAAGTAACCTAACTGGGGTCTACCCCACGCTATCACATTGGCGACGAGGATGGGATTTGGCTCTTTGGTTAAATTTTGTTCATTGGGTTAAATTTGGCTCATTGGGTTAATTGGCTTATTGGGTTAATTTGGCTTATTGGGTTCAAGTGGTTGTTTGGAAAATTGGATGCAGACTAGTGGGTCGTCCGATTGTTTGTTTGTGTGGGGAAGCTACCGTACTATAGCGTAGGTCCCGCCGCCCTAATTCTAAAAACTAATTCTACTCAGCCCTAACTCTAAAACTAATCCTACTCAGCCCTACCTCTAAAACTAATTCTTACTCAGCCCTAACTCTAATACAATTCACTATTCAGCCCTAACTCTATAAAATTCACTATCAAACTAGACCAAATTTAAACCTAACCTAACCTACTTCACGTGAGTTGGTCTAATTCGGTTTTGCTCTAGCATGTCGGTGATTGGCCATATAAGCCCCTACGAAGACAATGGGGAGGACTTCGAAGCTTATGCCACTAGGGTGAGGTTGTTTTTCGAGGCAAATTCCATTCCGGATGCTAAGAAAGTACCTACCTTTTTAACTATAATAGGCCCTAAAACGTTTGGTTTAGTTATGGACCTAGTTTCTCCTAAAGCACCGGAAACTTGCACCTATAATGAATTGGTACAGGCCTAACCGATCACTACAAACCCGAGTAGTTCTCATCTATGAACGTTTCAAATTTTATTCAAGGCATCAGACGGGAAATGAAAGCATTGCAGAGTTTGTTGCAGGAATAAAAAGCCATAGCGTACGTGTAAATTTGGGGACAAATTAGATTGAAATGCTAAGAGATAGGTTTGTAATGGGTCTCAAAGAGGAGTCTACCCAGAGAGCCCTATTAGCCATACAGGACCTAACTTTTAGTCAGGCTGTAGAAATAGCTACGGCTAGAGAAGCAGCTGCTAAAGATGTTAGAGCTTTTGGAAATCATAGTAGTAAAGCCAACACGTAAATAGCTTTAAATCTTCTAGGCCTGGCAGACCTAACGAGCCTACTAGACAGGCAAATAAAAAGGTATGAGGCGAATACGACTAAGCCTACTAATTCTACTAAGCCTTCAAGCCATGTACAGGGTGTGGAAAACACCATGGAAGAAAGATTGCCCTTTTAAAGAAGCAGTTTGCCGAAACTGTAGTAAAATAGGCCACATAGCTAAAGTGTTTTTCAAAGAAAACAAAGGGTGAAAATTCTAATTTTAACATTTCTAGTATAAATCCTCAAAAGGGAAATACTTCGAACATGGAGTGGAGTACTATTCTATGAGCAGCAAAGTGGGAAAAATACAGGCCCATATATTGTAGAGGTAGGCCTAGATGGAATTACAGTTCCTCTAGAATTGGATACGGGTGCTGCCCGGACGGTCATGTCCAAGGTAGTTTTTGATAAGATTTTCAAAAACACACCTAAACTACATGCATCTAAAACAATTTTGAAGAAGTACGGTGACACACAAATACTATTTGTGGAGAAGCATACGTCACAGTTACACTTAACCAGAAAACTTTGTCTCATCCCTTAACCCTTTTAGTGGTGGATGAGCAAGGGCCTACTCTACTAGGCCGTGATTGGATTGATGCTTTGGAAATGCCAATTGACAAAATCTGCCAAGGGGTCAGGCAGATGTGCATACACTTTCATATCCATCTGACATAGACTCATTGTTAAGGGAGTTTTCTTCTATTTTTGGGCCTGAAGTAGGCAACTAAAGGCCATCAGGTCTGCATAGAAGTAGATCCTAATGTAACTCCGAAATTTTGTAAGGCTCGTTCAATTGCGCATGCACTGCGGGAGAAGGTAGATTTAGAAATTGACAGGCTGCTAAAAGATAAAATTATTGAACCAGTCACACACGCTAAGTGGGCTGCCCCAGTAGTTCCTGTACTAAAACCGGACAAGTCCGTGCGGTTATGCGGGATTACCGTTTAACAGCAAATAGAGCCGTCCTTCTAGATTGCTATCCTATACCCAAGCCTGATGAATTATTTAGCTCTCTTGCTGGGGAAAATATTTCACAAAAACTCGATATGTCCCAAGCCTATGCTCAACTAAGTTTAGATGAAAACTCTAAAGAATTAACTATCATAAATACGCACCGAGGCCTATATAAGTACAATAGGCTATGCTATGGAATAGCATCGGCTCCAGGTATTTTTCAGAGGACAATGGACCAAGTTCTAGGTCACATTCCAGGGGTACTTTGCTTTCTAGATGATGTCTCATTTCAGGTTCGACTAAAAAGAACACCTAACTAGATTAACCACGGTTCTAAAAAGACTCCGGGATGCGGGACTTAAGCTAAAGAGAGAAAAGTGTTCATGGGTCACTAACGAGGTTTCATATTTAGGGTTTCGCATAGATGCCTCAGGCATTCATCCAACGGTGGATAAACTAGAAGCAATAGAAAAGGCACCACCTCCACAAAACATCACACAGTTACAAGCTTATTTAGGTCTCCTAAACTTTTATAGGAAATTTTGCCTAATGCATCGACTTTCCTTGAACCCCTGAATAAGCTATTACGATCTGGGAACAGTGGAGATGGGAGAAAACTCAAAAGGAAGCATTTGAGGCTTCCAAGGACGTACTACTAAAGTCCACTCTCCTAGTGCATTATGATCCTAAACTTCCTCTCGTAGTTCAGCAGACAGCAGTTCTTATGGAATTGGGGCAGTGTTATCTCACCACATTGATGGGTAGATAGGCCTATCTGTTTTGCTTCTAGAACACTAACTGAGACGGAAAGACGATATGCACAAGTGGAACGTGAAGCATTAGCCTTAGTATTTGCAGTAAAAAAATTTCATTTCTATCTATGGGGTCATGAATTTAAACTAATTACTGACCATAAGCCTCTCTTAGTTTATTTTCACCTAATAAAAATATTCCAGTTATGGCCTCAGGTAGGATTCAACGATGGGCACTGATTCTACAAGCCTATAAATTTGACTTAGTACATCGGTCAGGTAAACTTCTAGGTACGGCTGATGCGCTAAGTAGGTTGCCCTTAGAAAATCCAAATGATTGTGACCTATACCTACAGAATGGGTTCACTTGGTGGAGTTTTTGGAATCCACTCCAGTATCTGCAGTACAAATAGAGCAGTGGACAAAATCAGACCCTATTCTGTCTAGGGTCATCCATTTCTGCTCAGTTGGTTGGCCTACTAAGGTTGAGAGTGAATTACAGCCTTTTATTCAGCGTCAGTCTGGCCTCTCTATTCAAAATGGCTGTCTCTTATGGGGCCACAGAGTGATTATTCCAAATAAAGGCAGGTCGAATTTAGTGAAGGAACTTCACGCTGAACACATGGGCGCAAAAAAATGAAAGAGCTAGCGAGAGCTTATTTCTGGTGGCCTGGTTTAGATGGAGAACTCGAATCATTGGTTCGTTCCTGTCAAAGCTGCCTAGAGAACAGAGATCTCCCAAGGAAAAGTCCACTTCATCCTTGGGAATGGCCTACTATACCGTGGCATAGGATCCATGTTGACTATGCAGGTCCTATAAATAATATTTATTTCCTAGTCATGGTGGACGCCTACTCTAAGTGGGTGGAAATTTTTCCAACCACTTCCACGACTTCGGGTGTAACGATTCGCTTACTCCGTTCAGTTTTCGCTCGATGGGGTTTACCCGTAGTCCTGGTTTCCGACAATGGTACTTGTTTTACCAGTGAGGAATTTCGTTCCTTCGTCCACCTAAATGGCATTAGACATGTCCGGTCTAGTGTTTTCCACCCATCTACTAACGGTCTCGCGGAAAACATGGTCCGTACTTTCAAGTCGGCCTTGCGTCATTCTCGTGGGGAGGAAATGCAAGTGGTGTTGGATAAATTTTTGTTTAAATATCGAATAACACCACACACCACGACAGGGGTATCTCCCTCTAAACTTCTGATTGGCCGGGGAATTCGTTCAGTTTTTGATTTGTACGTCCAAACGAAATGTTACAACAACGAGTTTTACGCCATCAGGAAAAACAGAAGTTGTACTACGACACTAAAAGAGGGAGAGTTCTAGAAGCGAAACCTAATGATCCAGTTGTGATTCGCAACTATGGGGTTGGACCAAAATGGGTTCCTGCAACTGTGCAGGAGAGAACGGGCCCTGTTTCCTTCAAGTGCCAACTAGAAGATGGTCGTTCTATTAAACGCCATCAGGACCAGATATGGGAACGGGAAGTGCAGAAGGACCAGAGTCTTCCGGAAGAGAGAACTGATCCTCCGGAAAATGGTTCAACTTGCCCGCCTATACAGGTTGCACCTGATCCTACTACATCAACCCCGCTCCGCAGGTCGTCTAGGGTCCCTCATCCCCCTGACAGACTAAACTTGTAGGGGAGGAGTGAGGTGACGTGTATGTATATATATGTATATAGTCTAAAAGTCACTAAAGAGTAAATATCACTAAATCTAAGCGGAATGGCAAGACGAAGCCATAAACAAACCAACGGGCTGTTCGTATTGCTTTGGTCTGGCCTAGACATGTTTTTTCCTATCTGACCTAATCTTTGGTGCTGAGTAAAATTAGGTGATGAATCTAAGGTAACAAATCGGGTAGGAAGTTGTTCGTACTTAAGTATAGTTAGGGGTAATGTCTATAGCTTCTAAATTGGTAATGTAAGAGAGAGTTAGGTAGGCTGTTGTGGGACACAGGAATAAAACGGTAGGCTTCAAGGAATACCTAATTCAACGCACCGGTAAGTGCTTTTGATTGTTTGCTAGAACCTAAGTAACCTAACTGGGGTGTCTACCCCACGCTATCACAGATATGAAGTCGTTGAAAATAGAGCCAGCAGAAGCATGTTGATGTACATTAGAAATGGAGTGAAATATACATCAGTGACTTTGAACTGTGGCTTTGAAGAATACATGTGTATTAGATTAAAAAGTACGTCAGATGAAGATATTATCACATTAGGGTGTGTCAATTTGGGAGGTGAAAATTAATTTTTGCCAATTCCTTCACTGAGGGGTTTTAAAAATATGTTTTTGGATGTGAAGAATTCAAATCTGCTATTATTTTTGTGATTGCTCAACACTTAGCTTGGTAAATCTACGTTTGATTAAAAAGCACATAAATTGCTCTCGGAAAACAACATTTATTAATTTTAGCTTCTCAAAATGTCAGGTAATGCTATAAAAATTTTAGTTTCTCTGCATAAAACATATCCTAGTAATCATAAAACATATCCTTGTAATCATAAAACAACATTAGAAAGTAATGACATCAGTAAAAAAAAATATTTAAACAAAAAGTTTCATCAAGTCTTGCTTTGATTCGTTCTTGGACATCAGCCGCCGACTTGCTTCTTGGCCTCTGATATAGCTCTCACGTTTCTCATGTGTATACACCCTGCCTGCTCCTCTGTGACTTGTTTCACACACCTCTCTATTGACTGAGCATGACAGGGCCACTGTGGAACTTGCATAGGCTTGTCAAAGAACTTCTTTACTTCCGCTGTAGTCAGTTTACATGTCAAAGGAGGTTCAAATACCCCGTCAGACCAGTCTGTCAGCTCCAACACGGAAGAAGCACTGGGGTTGATGGAAGGTGTCTTCCTGGGACGTACAGAAAGATTTCCAAGTGTGTCATCATCTCTACCCCTCATGTCAACAATCTTTTGGACACCAGCTCTCCTCTCCTCACTGTCATCTGAGCACAAGAGTGTCTGGATTATCATTTCGCTGAATGCATACCATGCTGAGCGTTTGATGGTTGGCAAAACAGCATCCACTACAGCCTTCTTTTGCAGCCTATCTAGCCGCAGCTGAAACAAGATGTGGCGTGGGCCTTCTACCCAAGTGTTTTACTTTGATGTTGAACCAACAGGGGTAGTACACACCAACAATGTATTCCACTATCAGTCTTAAGTTGTTGAGGGTTTTGCCTTTAAGGCCATGTTTTGAAACCCATATGCGACAAAGCCTGTTTGCTGTTGTCAACCACCTTGAATGGCTCACTGGACCAATTTCAAAAAGGGCCAGATCTGTGGGAAGTTCTCCTGTCCTTATGGCCTGTGTGATCCTATACCCGTACGCTTGATCAGTAGAGAGATCCTTTACGACATTGTCACTCAGTGAAGTAAGAGGCTCTCCAATTGAGAGTTTGGTGAATGAAGGATCAATTTCAAGTTCGGTTGCAGTGTCTAGCAACTTGCCAATGTTACCTGTCCACTTGTTGTTAGACAAGGTCTTCCCATCCAGTGCTGTGATCAAGTGTCGCAGGGGTAACTCGTTAGTGTGGACAGCACAAACCAACTAGATCAGCTTACGGCAAAGCTTGACCTCTACCCAATGCATGGAACCACCCTCCCAGCCAGTGTTAACATTTGTAGAATCACCTCCAATGGCCTGCAGGCTTTTAGCAATGCCCTTCTTCTTCATGAAATCTACAAGATTATCAGCAATAACTTCAGCAGGTTTTTTTCTCGTTGAGCCTTTCTCAGGAGTGAAGTGGTAGAGATATCTTCCACCTGGCTCACTGCACACAGAATAATGCTCTTCTTTGATGATGCTGGGGAACTGACGATCTGAATTGTCTGCTTTCAGCATAACTTTAGTTGTATCTTGACAGCCGTCAAAGAAGATGCAGTCAATTTCACCCTTCTTACAAAGATCATCAAATTCCTGATCCAGGGATCTCATAACTTTTTCTTGGGCCCTCTTGACTTTATTGTGATCAACTACAAGTCTCTTGTCTTCTTCAGTGATCAAGCCAGTATCCATAAAGGCAGCAGTGGTGATGGCAGCTGTGGCACGCAGGCCAACACCATATCTGATGCTATGCATAGCAACATTAGGTATTTCTAATGTGTTGTACTCTGGCTTTTTATTGGAAGTTGAAGACGTGCTTGGTATTTTTAATGTCACTTCATAACTTCCATCCTTTCCATCTTGAGCATCAGCTATTTGTTCTTCATTTTCATCATCAGAGAAAATTATTTCATTTGATGGCATTGAAACATCCTACTTGCTTGTCTGCTTATATTCAGCAAGCCTTCTTCTTTCGTCTTCTTGCCGCTTCTGCTTTTTGACTTGTCTGTTGTGCTCAGGTTGATCTGGCAAGCCAATCTGATGTGGTCCAATAGAACCAGACTTGTCTCTCTGACCTTTAATGAAAGCAAGTTCCTTCACAGGGATCTTCATCTCCCTAGGGCATGTACAGTTAATGTGAGTTTCGTTTTTGCAACCAGCATCTGCAAGGCAGCCAAATTCAGAACAGAGAACAATTTTACACTTGCAACTGAGGATGTCAAAAAGCTGGTCAAGTTTTGCAATGAAAGCCTCTTTGACATGTAGCTTTCCTCTCCCAAGAGATATGTTTTTGGCCTGCTCCCAGCTCTCTTGGATCTTGTTTAAGATTGTGACTCGTGAATTTACAACGGGGGCTACAAAAGAACTATTTGCTCGTTCCCACTTTTCAAGCACTTTAGGGTAAATGTCCTTTGCAAGACTGGCTGCTGGGTAGTTTCTCACATCCTCACCACTTTGTTCTCTTAGCAGTAGCCCATATTTCAGAACGTCTCGCAGAGTTGGGAGTTCAGAGGGCAACAACTCTCTACCAGTTCCAATTAGGTTGCTCATATGTGTGAATGTCCCCAGTCTTGTCCTCCTTTTAGAAGCCATTGTAGGTCAATTCCCACTGGTTAGGATGGTAGCACTGACGGACAAGTAATCTTCAGCACACTGATGAATATGTTTCAATCTGTGAAATAAGCAAAAACAGCAGTGCATTATATATACAGCATATATAATTATTAATATAATAATTATTATATAATTCCACAAAAAAGTCAAAAAAGTCACTATTTTTATGTAGCTTCTTACCAAGCAAAACTAAATTATATTAAATTAACAAAAATATCTTTAGAATTCCTAAGTCATGCTGCAACTTTTTAGCACCCCTCATATTTGGAATTTGAAAGTTGAAAAATTCGACACACCCTATTATCACATGTAGTATATATAGGAGCCCGTTCAAGGAGATAATAGCGTTCGAGAAACTTCTGGATACACAATGGAGTGCACAGACCTATTATACGACCACACGACAAAAATCCAGAGCTAGATCTACAGGCTGGGAAGCCTCTTCTAGAATCATTTCTACGATATTCTACGATATCATTATTATTATTATTATTATTATTATTTTATTATATTCAAAACAAACAATCAAAATATCTTTATTGAGGATCATTCACAATCCATAGCCACTTAACCTATGAAAAAACTATAGAGGGCTATGGGTTGATTGCCTGATACCCTCATCCGTTGGAAATTTCCAACAGATTACAGTGGAGAGTTAACGACAAAAGCCCTACGTTTTTTCGTTAGAGAGTTATGTATATGTAGGTCTTCAAAGGACCTCTTTATGTTTATTTGCCTTCGGTATTTGCGCTGCCTAATGGTAAACAAAGAAATTACTTCACCTTATTATTTCGTTGGGCCTCACTTTTGTTCGTACGGCGCGACGATCTCTTTCGGTTTATTTGCTATAGGCATTCACTACACTTAAATACCTGAAGGAATAGGCCTATCCTTTTTATAGTTATTAGGTTTTATATTATGAGAATTTCACTCAGAACTTATAGTAAGATAAAGGACATCTTCCTTACTTAAAACATCGCTGTAACATAAGCAGCTCAGAGTGCCGCCACTATAAATCGTTAGGAATCTGCTGATTCTTCAAAGTTCGTTGACTCTTCTCTTGATGTAATTTTCATGAGTCAAGAGTGGAAAATTTTGAACACGAAATAATAAATTTTTCTTGTGGTTGGGTGGGTCCAATGCCTCCATATTGGGTTCTATGTATGTATGGCAATTATTTCATTCCCAATAGGCTATGTCGCCAATCCCGAGGCAATTTTGTAGATATTTAATTCAATTAATTAATTAATAATTTATATTTAATTAAGAAGTAAAGGTACCACATACGATACCATATTGTAAGTATATATAGTTTTTCCATATACTGGGGGGGGGGGGGGGGGGGGGGGACGGAGAAAAATTTGTTCTCAAATTTAAAGTTATGTCAATCAGTTTGACTCCTCGTAGGTATAGGAAATTTATGGCATTAAAGTAAGGTTATTAAGCATTTGACTTTGCTCATTATTTGGGTAAGTTTTATATAGGTCACCAGTTTTAAATGCTGGTTTACTAATGTTGTTTTGGAGTTTTGTTATGTTTTGTTTTGTTAACGATTTATGTTTTGAAGTGACTTCTACGTTCGTGAGTTAATTGAAATGTACTGCACTTCCATGTTATGTTGTTTGGTTAAAAGAGTTTGTACTGTATTCAAACTCCTACCACTTCAGTCTAGTCAATACCCGTAGTTTTAGTAGAGTAAATGTTACTCCTCCACAGGTAGATCTGGAGGGCTTGGGGCTTTGAATCCTGTACTGTTTTTGTGTTGTTTGGTCTCTGGCCAAGGGAGGCCATGAGACCGTTGTTGTTTGGCCATGGCCAAGGGAGGTCATAAGACCGTTGTTGTTTGGCCCATGGCCAAGGGAGGCCATAAGACCCTTTTGTTTGGCCCATGGCCAAGGGAGGCCATAAGACCGTTGTTGTTTGACTCATGGCCAAGGTAGGCCATAAGACCCTTGTTGTTTGCCCTATGGCCAAGATAGGCCATAAGGGCCTTGTTGAATAGTTTGGGCTATGGCCAAAGTAGGCCATCAGCCCCTTGTTGAATAGTTTGGGCTATGGCCAATGTAGGCCATAAGACCCTTGTTGAATAATTTGGGCTATGGCCAAGGTAGGCCATCAGCCCATTGTTGAATAGTTTGGTCTATGGCCAAGGTAGGCCATAAAACCCTTGTTGAATAGTTTGGGCTATGACCAAGGTAGGCCATTAGCCCCTTGTTGAATAGTTTGGACTATGGCCAAGGTAGGCCATAAGCTCCTTGTTGAATAATTTGGGCTATGGCCAAGGTGGTCTATAAGCCCGTTGTTGAATAATTTGGGCTATGGCCAAGGTAGTCCATAAGCCCGTTGTTGAATGATTTGGGCTATGGCCAAGGTAGGCCATAAGCCCTTGAAAGAGTAGTTTGGGCTATGACCAAAGTAGACCATAAAACCCTTTGGAGTAGAGTAGTTTGTATGTGCCACTGTCTAACCATATAATTTTTTGGCACAAAATTTTGTGCACAGAATCAGAGTGCAGCAATAAAGGCCTTTACTCTCCAATCTTTGGTTATGTTCAGACAGGTTGTTGTGTTTGTGACATGTGTAAAGACTAAAGAGTACAGTGTGTGTGTGTGTGTGTGTGTGTGTATGTGTGTGTGTATATATATATTTTTTGCATTCCTCTGAATCCAGTTGGTCTTCAAAACTTGGATTCACCACTCCAGTGAAGTCAATACCCGTAGTTATGATTGAGTAAATGTTGTGTGTCCTACAGGTAGGTCTGGAAGGTTTGGGGTTTTGAAGGAATCCAATCTGTTTGCAAGGAATGTGTGTGTCTGTTGATGAAATCTCTTGTGTGATTCTTCTTTAAAAGAAGAATTGGATGCTTGGAGTTGTATGTATATATTTATATACTGTATGTATGTGCAAAGGTGGGCAGTTGCGCCGCAAAAAGTTGCGGCGCAACTTGCGGCGCAACATTTTTGGTTGCGCTTGCGCTTGCGGCGCAACTTTTTGAAAAGGGTTGCGCTTGCGCGTGCGGCGCAACTATTTCAGCAGAGTTGCGGTTGCGGTTGCGGCGCTACAAAAATCGTTGCGCGTGCCCACCACTGTGTATGTGTGTGAATGTATATTTTGTTGTAGGGTTTTATTTTTGAGTTTTGTGTTAAGTTAACCAATTTGGCTGAGCAAAGACCCTCAAATGTTGCATTTGAGACCCTTATATCAAGCCTTGTCTGTTTTATGCCTATATGTCAAATAGGACTTAGAATGTGTTGTGCCTATGTGTCAAATAGGACTTGGAATAGGTTGCGCCTATATGTCAAATAGGACTTGGAATGTGTGTGTTAGGTGGGTGTAGGTTTGAATTCGTGCAATTGCTTTAGGTCTGCTGTGATGTTAAAGTTCTGAGTTGAATTTTTTGATGTTACAGTTCTGAGTTTAATTTTGCGATGTTAATGAGTCTTATGAGCAAGTTAAATTGCTGAAATAAATTTTATAACCTACACCACAGGTTGAATTAAAAATTTAGTGTTTTTAGTTAGGATAGGCCATGAGTGTAAAGAGTAAGGCCTACTTTGTGAGGTAGGCCTCTTGTATATTAAAATTGCAAATTGTAGTGTTTGAAGTAGGCCTTTAGTGTACGATTATATTGGGCCTATTTAGGTAAGGTAAAGTGAGGTGGGCCTACTAGATATATTTATGTTGAAATTGGTCTTTTTTATAGGACCTAAAATGAATTAAGCCTGTTAAATGAACAAGGCTTTGTTTTGATTTAAAGAGTATGACCTCTTAAATAGGCTTAATGTGAAGTGAGCCTACTAAATAGGCTTAGATTGAAACTGGCCTATTTTTATAGGACCTAAAATGAATTAAGCCTGTTAAATGAACAAGGCTTTGTTTTTATTTAAAGAGTAGGACCTATTAAATAGGCTTAATATGAAGTGAGCCTACTAAATAGGCTTAGGTTGAAATTGGCCTATTTTTTATAGGACCTAAAATGAATTAAGCCTGTTAGATGAACAAGACTTTGTTTACGGTTAGTGTAAAGGTAAAGGGATCGGTTCCCCATAGACGGGCCACCATATGAAAAAACTATAGAGGGCTATAGGTTGATTGCAGCAGATTACAGTGGAGAGTTAACGACAAAAGCCCTACGTTTTTTGTTAGAGTTATGTAAATGTAGGTCTTCAAAGGACCTCTTTATGTTTATTTACCTTCGGTATTCGCACTGCCGAATGGTAAACAAAGAAATTACTTCACCTTATTATTTCGATGGGCCTCACTTTTGTTCGTAGGGCGCGACGATCTCTTTCGGTTTATTTGCTATAGGCATTCACTACACTTAAATACCTGAAGGAATAGGCCTATCCTTTTTATAGTTATTAGGTTTTATATTATGAGAATTTCACTCAGAACTTATAGTAAGATAAAGGACATCTTCCTTACTTAAAGCATCGCTGTAACATAAGCAGCTCAGAGTGCCGCCACTATAAATCGTTAGGAATCTGCTGATTCTTCAAAGTTCGTTGACTCTTCTCTTGATGTAATTTTCATGAGTCAGGAGTGGAAAATTTTGAACACGAAATAATAAATTTTTCTTGTGGTTGGATGGCCCCAATGCCTCCATATTGGGTTCTATGCATGTATGGCAATTATTTCATTCCCAATAGGCTATGTCGCCAATCCCGAGGCAATTTTGTGGATATTTAATTCAATTAATTAATAATTTATATTTAATTAAGAAATAAAGGTACCACATACGATACCATGTTGTAAGCATATATAGTTTTTCCATATAAGATAACATACAAATACACTCTTACGTATACACTGAACTTAATACAAAAATAAGGCCAACATAGCCACTTAACCAAGCATACTGGCATAATGTTTGATTAATTATTATAACACAACTTAATATGCATATATAATCTTTGCTACCTTACAAAAATAAGGTATTGTGAACCAGCAGTTGTCTGAACTAAGACTGCCATATAGGTGAGAGGTACACAGTATCTGAAGATAGAACATTGTACAATAACACATTAGAACTGTTTTGGACCCGAGTAATGAAATTATATATATTCTTCCGGAATTTAGGGTTGCCAAACGTCCTGCATTCTGCGATACAGTCCCGCATTTGATAAAAAAATCAAGCATTATTAAGCATTGTTTTAATACAAATTTTCTAATTTTGTTTGTTGTAACCGTTGAAAAAAATCTAGTTTCAATTTGAAAAAAAATTGGTCTTAATAAAAAACCTCAGAAAAATTTTTTCCCGCATTCTGCGGGACAAAATCTGGCAACCCTATTCCGGATTAACATTTGGCTGGTAGGTAGGTTATGCGTAGTAAACATAAAACTGGCACTGCACCATTTTGGTTCCCTACCTACATAGCATACGAAAAATATTATTATAAGCAACAGAGAGTTTATTCATAGCAGTTTTTGTATCGTTCCACCACAGATGGGATGTATACAATGCAGTACAGTAAGTTCTAAAAAGCTAAGTTTTAACTGATTCTGAACACACACCAAATTTCCTTACTAGCGTGTTACCCTGTACATACAGCTTTTTACGTTGCCTCTCAATATCGAGTTCATCTCGCAGCTCGTGAGTAATTACATGACCTAAGTATTTACATGTGTCTTTGATAGGTATAGTCTGACCATTCATTTCAAAAGACCCACATGTTACATGTTTCAGTAGATTACACCTAAAATCAAAATACAACTCTTTGCCCCATTATAGGCAGGGGCGTACACAGCATTTCCTAAAGGGGGGAGGCACACGCACATACCACATATATATATATATATATATATATATATAGAGAGAGAGAGAGAGAGAGAGAGAGAGAGAGAGAGAGAGAGAGAGAGAGAGAGAGAGAGGACCGACAAGAAATAGACAAACAAGTAGACAAACAAATTCTTTCTTCCACGCCATTCTCAAACATTCTTAGAAGACACAAGTCTGTTTCTTCCCAAAAGGCCCGCGAAAGCAAGCCCTTAGCAACAATATCCGGACGCTCAGGACGCTTCTCAGAAATGGCGCGAAACTCCGCATCTCAGAGGTTATATAAGCAAGGATCCACTGATACACTCTCACTCGCTCACTTTTCACTTGTCATTTCCTCGTCTTGTTCGCAACCTTCGTCAGCAGCAAACTCTTCACGTCACCCGCTCTCCGGCCTTCGCCGGAGAGCGGCCTGCTGTTCCTTCAAAGCTTCCGATCTATCGTCAAGTAAGACCTTCCGCTGTCAGCCTACAGAAGCACTTCTTCAGAACCCAGCGCCGTTCGATCTCAGCCGGTCGCCGCCCTTCAAGTGGCCTCTCAACAATCACGGAGCGACTCAGCCCTCGAGGCGACATACTTCTGCCCCTCGTTTAACTCGTTCATCACCGTTTCAATAAGTCAATAGGCCCGCGAACGGTTTCACTGTCACCACGGGCCTACACCACTACCAGGTCATCCTCGACGTGTGATACACCGGACGGTCAACGACGCCTCGGGCCTGCAGTAATAGGTCCACCTTCAACACTTCTTCACCAGAGGTATTCGACATCTCGGTAAGCTAAGTGCATGTTTTCTAAGTAACTCTCGTGAAGTCTACATCAGCCTACTGCAGAACGGTAGGCTATACTCCCAAAGTGTTTCCATAAGCGTTCTAACTAACTCTCGTTAAACATGCAGTGTGCCCAGTTCAAGTGTCATTCCAATACCGTAATCGCGTATCATCCTGCTATTGTGTTCTTTCATGTAATCCATAAATACTTTGCATCCGTTTATTTATGCGATTTATTTAAGCATTTCATTATTGACACGCCGAATCCACTTACCACGTACTAAACGCACGTGCATTCTTTATACCATTACTAGGCCCATTCAATGTTCCATTTATGCGTAACTCTAGCCTACCTAAATGAAGGCCCAATCCATTTACAGTGTACCAACTTACGTGCATTTCTTCCTATCATTATTAGGCTGCATCATTTATTCCATGTTCCTTTCATGCATAACTTTTAGCCTACCTAAGTCAGTGTATTATGTAATCTATTCAGTGTACCAAAACGTACGTGCATAATTTTTATTATTAGGCTGCATCATTTATTCCATGTTCCATTTATGCATAACTTTTAGCTACCTAAATCTGTGTATTACGTCATCTATTCATTGTACCAAAACGTACGTGCATAATTTCTGTTATCAATAGGTTTCATATTTCATGCCGTTCCATTTTTGCATACTATTAGTCTATAATAAATGAGTGTATTACTTAACAATTAATCTGTATAACCATTTCCTCATTTGCTAATCCTCAGTCATATTTAGCATACTAAAATGCCGTTATATAATTGTTAATCACCGTAAATACCTTCATTGTCATTGTTATTCACTGTAAATAAATAACTAATTTATTTTCTTAATTAAACACAAAACCATAAGGCAATTTTTCTAACCTTACTAATAATATTTGCTTGGGTGTAATCCAAGCTGGTGACCTCGAATCAATTCGTATCACTCAGAAGTAATTATAGTAGGCCTACTCCATTAGCCACCTTCAAACCGGTGATACCGTAGGACATCATAAATTGTTGACCCAGCCTGTCATTAACAATCAATCATTAGCACTAAATTGATCAGCATCACCACCCTCGGCTAATACTAGGCGCACTAATATATATATAAAGGGTGATCCAGAGAAATGGGACCCAAAAGAAACCCCTGTAACTCTTAAAGTATAAGTCCTTTTATAAAATCATACGCATCATTCGAAAGAGGATAGTTACAAGTTTGTACAGGATTGTATAGGTTTTGACAACACAAGACAAGATAAGATACAAAACAAAATAAAAGTGTTAGTTAAAACTAACCCTTCAAGATGACTGCATGGACTGTGGAACAGCTGCGTTTCATAACTGAGCAATATTATGAGCATGGAAGAAGTGTAGTTTCAGCTCAAAGATCTTTCAAGACAAATTTTCAGATGTCAAAATCACCTTCTAAGAGCTGAAACTACACTTCTTCCATGCTCATAATATTGCTCAGTTATGAAACGCAGCTGTTCCACAGTCCATGCAGTCATCTTGAAGGGTTAGTTTTAACTAACACTTTTATTTTGTTTTGTATCTTATCTTGTCTTGTCAAAACCTATACAATCCTGCACAAACTTGTAACTATCCTCTTTCGAATGATGCGTATGATTTTATAAAAGGACTTATACTTTAAGAGTTACAGGGGTTTCTTTTGGGTCCCATTTCTCTGGATCACCATATATATATATATTATATATATATATATATATATATATATATATATATATATATATAAATGAAACGCTCTCCTTTTCTTAGGCTTTAATCAACTTAATTGAACAACATTCCTGTTAATATAAATAACAATAATGTAGTTATGGTACACAAAATATGTATATACTCAATGACGTTATAATAATAATATAGATACAGTAAACATAGGGCATTTATATGAATTGTTTATACTACAGATTAGGATTAATTACATCAAAGAAAATATCAAAGCTGGGCACAAACCGTTAATCCGTTAATCGTTAATTAACGAAGTTAACTTTTTCGTTAACGATTTAACTTTTAAGTTAACTTTGAAAATCATTATCGGACTAATTAACTTCCGTTACATTTAACTTCCGTTAACTCAAGTCCGTTAACCCAAAAAAATCATAAATAAACGTTTAAAAGTTTCTATTATTTTCAGTGCTGAGCAGGTGCGCAATTAATCCGCCATTATTAATAGTGATGAACGAATTTCCATTTCCGCAGTGCAAAATCAGGCGATATATTTGTTTCCGTCGCCACAATTTGTGTCTTACCAAATATGGTAGTTATTTATGGCATTGGTTTGAGCAAAACATGGTCGACTGTAAAATCAGGCGGAAAGATTTGCCATTTGAGTTGAATGTTTCAACTTCTTTCAAGAAATATCACGAGCATTTTAAGGCACTTTCAATAATATATATGTAACAATTACAACAAATAACTACATTCGTTTCATTTGCAGTCTGTCTCTTGCGCAACATGTTTGTGCTAGTGAATATTTAAAAATAATCGTTGTCAAGTAAGTCATGTATATTTATAATATGTCTGTGAGTACCTTATTAGTAGTCTCCTTGATACATTTCAAGAACCATAAAACTGATCAGGTAAGATTTCAATTCTCATGTCACTTTGTTCTCTATGGGCAAGGACATCCTGAGGGCCAAGAGATCATCCCTGTCTGATGAAAACTTTGATATGCTAATTTTCATGAAGGGCAACATGCATCTCATGGACAAAATGGAGAACGAGAAGAAGAGGGAAAATTAAATTATATATATATTGTTTTCCATTTTTTTTATAATAAAAGTTAACGTTAACGGTTTATCGGTAACTTCCGTTACATGTTTAACGGATTAACGGTTAACGAAGTTAACTTTTTGGTTAACGGATTAGCGGTTAACGAAGTTAACTTTTTGGTTAACGGTGCCCACCACTGGAAAATATCATTACCTTCATATAATAAAGTATCTTACATTTCATCAGTTTAATTCAGACAATCAGACATCAGATTCATCAGTTTAATCGAATTGAATATAAACACAAATGATTTTACTTAGGTATAACATTCTAATAAAGTCATCATAAACCTGCAAAATAATGTTAACCTTTGGTTAGCTTCCGCCCGAATTGTTCATTCTGACGAAGGTCAAGCTTTTCACTCCACCTTAGACCTACAGTTTAACGTGGAATCCGAACCACGCCCCATCAGCAGCACAGCGTCTTAACCACTAGGCCACCTAGGGTACCCATTTATCTACCAACCGCTTTCTTTATTGTGTGGAAGGATGAACAGCTGGGTTTTGCTGCGCGTTGGCTGCCGTCGGGTCTCGAACCCGGGACCGATGGATTCGCAGTCAGCGACGCTAACCACTACACCACCGAGGCACAGTATATATATGGTGTGTGTGTGTGAGCTCAAAATTGATGATGATTGATTTGGAATCAAAATGAATTGCATCTTGGAAGGCTTCAGTTGTATTTTATTTCCAATTTATGGGCAAAGGATTAAATTTGCACAAATTAATCGTACGTATAAAGACGTATAAACGTTCCTAAGCCAGCCAAAATTGCTTTTGAGTTTTGAGTTAATAACATGTTCTGGTAACCATGAAATAACTGAAATTCCATATGACATCAAGATTTTTTTGTGGTGAACGTTGCAAAGCTATCGATTTTTGAAAATTTCTTTTTCAAATATCTTTAATGAGAGTTGTAATAATTTTTACAATGGGGGGCATATGCCCCCTATGCCCCCCCCTTATGTACGCCACTGATTATACGCGATATTATTTTCTATACCATATTGTTCACATATCTCTAATAGTACTCTCAGCCCATGGGGAGAGGGTGACAGAAGAACAAGGTCATCAGTGTACATTAAATGATTATTTTTTTTCCTTTCCAATGACACAGCCAGTACGTGCAGTTTTTAGTTCATTGGTAAGGTCATCCATGTATATACAGAAAAGATAGGTTGTGAGGTGACGTGTGTGTATATATATATGTATATAGTCTAAAAGTCACTAAAGGGGAAATATCACTAAATCTAAACTGAATGGCAAGAGCAAGTCATAAACGAACCAACGCGGCTGTTCGTATTGTTTTGGCTAGCCTAGAGATGTTTTTTCCTATCTGACCTAATCGTTGGCGCTGAGTCTAATTAGGTGGTGTTTCTAAGGTGACAAATGGGGTAGAAAGTTGTCCGTACTTAAGTATAGTTAGGGGTAATGTCTATAGCTTCTAAATTGGTAATGTAAGAGAGAGTTAGGTAGGCTGTTTGTGGGACACAGGAATCAAATGGTAGGCTCCCAAAGGAATATCTAGTTCAACGCACCGGTAAGTGCTTTTCATTGTTTGCTAGAACCTAAGTAACCTAACTGGGGTGTCTACCCCACGCTATCACATTTGGCGACGAGGATGGGATTCAATTAAGCTCATGGGATTCAATTAAGCTCATGGGATTCAATTAAGCTCATGGGATTCGATTAAGCTCATGGGATTCAATTTAGCTCATGGGATTCGATTAAGCTCATTGGGTTTAATTTAGCTCATTGGATTGAATTTGGCTCATTGGATTAAATTTTGTTCATTGGGTTAAATTTGGCTCATTGGTTTAATTTGGCTTATTGGGTTCAAGTGGTTTGTTGGAAAATTGGATGTAGCCTAGTGGGTCGTCCGATTTGGTTTGTTTGTGTGGGTAAGCTACCGTACTATAGCGTAGGTCCCGCGGGCCTAACTCTAAAACTAATTCCTACTCAGCCCTAACTCTAATACAATTCACTATTCAGCCCTAACTGGGGAGTAACTAGATCAAATTTAAACCTAATCTAACCTACTTCACGTGATTTGGCCTAATTCGGTTTTGCTCTAACATGTCGGTGATTGGCCATATAAGCCCCTACGAAGACTCTGGGGAGGACTTCGAAGCTTATGCCACTAGGGTGAGGTTGTTTTTCGAGGCAAATTCCATTCCTGATGCTAAGAAAGTACCTACCTTTTTAACTATAATAGGCCCTAAAACGTTTGGTTTAGTTATGGACCTAGTTTCTCCTAAAGCACCGGAAACCTGCATCTATAATGAATTGGTACAGGCCCTAACCGATCACTACAAACCCCGAGTAGTTCTCATCTATGAACGTTTCAAATTTTATTCAAGGCATCAGACGGGAAATGAAAGCATTGCAGAGTTTGTTGCATGAATAAAAAGCCATAGCCGTATGTGTAAATTTGGGGACAAATTAGATGAAATGCTAAGAGATAGGTTTGTAATGGGTCTCAAAGAGGAGTCTACCCAGAGAGCCCTATTAGCCATACAGGACCTAACTTTTAGTCAGGCTGTAGAAATAGCTACGGCTAGAGAAGCAGCTGCTAAAGATGTTAGAGCTTTTGGAAATCACAGTAGTAAAGCCCAACACGTAAATAGCTTTAAATCTTCTAGGCCTGGCAGACCTAATGAGCCTACTAGACAGGCAAATAAAAGGTATGAGGCGAATATGACTAAGCCTACTAATTCTACTAAGCCTTCAAAGCCATGTACCGGGTGTGGAAAACACCATTGGAAGAAGGACTGCCCTTTTAAAGAAGCAGTTTGCCGAAACTGTAGTAAAATAGGCCACATAGCTAAAGTGTTTTTCAAAGAAAACGAAGGGTGAAAATTCTAATTTTAACATTTCTAGTGTAAATCCTCAAAGGGGAAATACTTCGAACATTGGAGTGGAGTACCTATTTTATGAGCAGCAAAGTGGGAAAAATACAGGCCCATATATTGTAGAGGTAGGCCTAAATGGAATTACAGTTCCTCTAGAACTAGATACAGGTGCTGCCCGAACTGTCATGTCCAAAACAGTTTTTGATAAAATTTTCAAAAACACACCTAAACTACATGCATCTAAAACGATTTTAAAGAAATATGGGGACATACAAATACCTATTTGTGAAGAAGCATCCGTCACAGTTACACTCAACCAGAAAACTTTGTCTCATCCCTTAACCCTTTTAGTGGTGGATGAGCAAGGGCCTACTCTACTAGGCCGTGATTGGATTGACGCTTTGAAAATGCCGATTGACAAAATCTTGCCAAAGGGTCAGGATAGACTCATTGTTAAGGGAGTTTTCTTCTGTTTTGGGGCCTGAAGTAGGCAACCTAAAAGCAAAGGTGGGCAGGACCGAGTTCCAAAAGGACCGAACTCCAGGAACTCGGTCCTTTTTAAGGGCCGTGAGCGGGAAAGTCGGTCCTTTTCTCAGTGAGGACCGAAATGAGGAGCGACGGTCCATTTTTAAGCAATTCCGGACGGTCTTTTTTAGTGATTTTAGTGTGTTTAGTGATTATTTGAAGTTCTAAAGAAGATGGATCGTGGAGAGGATTCTGGCAAGAGCGGACTCAGGCAAGGACACCAGCAGCAGCGAGGGTGAGAATGACCAGGACAATGACGACTTCTTTGAGGCTCTCTACGAGGGCGGGGAGAAGACGAAGGAGACCGGGACCAAGTTGGTGGAGACATTTCTCAGCGAGAGCCTGTGAAACCCTTCATCTTCAACAAGGACTCGTTCCCCAGCCCGGCGTTGAAGGACTTGTTCATCAAGTTTAACACGCCTATCCCATCCAGTGCCGCCGTGGAGAGGCTCTTCTCTTTGGGGAAGGACGTCCTCAAGCCGAAAAGGTCAGGGCTCAGTGACAGCCATTTTGAAATGCTAGTCTTCTTGAAGGGAAACTGAAGTATTTAACTTAATAACTTTTTTCATCATTTATGTATTGTATTAATTATAATTTATGTTAATAAAATTAAAGATTTCCGGTGTCTTTAATTTCATTTTTCATTTTAATCAAATTTTTCACTTATATTATATTATATATAAGGACCGAGGACCGAGTCGTTCCTAGGTCATATCTTCAGAAAGGACCGTGACCGGGACCGTCGGTCCTTTTTGAGGCCCGGGTGCCCACCTTTGCCTAAAAGGCCATCAGGTCTGCATAGAAGTAGATCCTAATGTAACTCCGAAATTTTGTAAGGCTCGTTCAATTGCGCATGCACTGCGGGAGAAGGTAGATTTAGAAATTGACAGGCTGCTAAAAGATAAAATTATTGAACCAGTCACACACGCTAAGTGGGCTACCCCAGTAGTTCCTGTACTAAAACCGGACAAGTCCGTGCGGTTATGTGGGGATTACCGTTTAACAGCAAATAGAGCCGTCCAAAGCTGGGCACTTGCGGTATTTTTTGCGGTACTGCGGTACTGCGGTACTACCGCACTACCAAACCGGTACCGCATAACGCAGTACCGCAAAGGATCGCTGAAAGTACAGCAGTACCGCTACCGCATTCAAATTTCCCGCGGTACTTTCCGCGGTACCGACAAACACGACTTTTCAAAAAATTAACACTTTTTTTGAAGTAAACCTTATTACAGGAGTACAGTAAGACGAATGCTGCGTGTGTTGCATCAGCCTAACTCTAGACACGTTAAGTTTTCGTTCAGAACATGTTACGTTGCCATCCTATCACAACGCCTCAGTGCAGTGCTTGCTTTTGAGCCGGTTGCACGTGTGTTACATTTCTGTGACAAAGATCGATTTTTAGCCATTATGGCAGAAAGTTCAGGTGCGAAATCGCCGATATGCAATTTCTGAAAATATGTGCTATTACTTGTGTTGTTCTTGTGTGCAGTACCGCAGTACCGCAGTACCGCGGAACGCACCAGGGGGACCTGAAAAAGTACCGCAGTACCGCGTAACGCACTGGGCATGCTGAGGTACCGCAGTACCGCGTAACGCACCCCCAAATTTTGGTACCGCGCCCACCACTGGAGCCGTCCTTCTAGATTGCTATCCTATACCCAAGCCTGATGAATTATTTAGCTCTCTTGCTGGGGGTAAATATTTCACAAAACTTGATATGTCCCAAGCCTATGCTCAACTAAGTTTAGATGAAAACTCTAAAGAACTAACTATCATAAATACGCACCGAGGCCTATATAAGTACTATAGGCTATGCTATGGAATAGCATCGGCTCCGGGTATTTTTCAGAGGACAATGGACCAAGTTCTAGGTCACATTCCAGGGGTACTTTGCTTTCTAGATGATGTCCTCATTTCAGGTTCATCTAAAAAAGAACACCTAACTAGATTAACCACGGTTCTAAAAAGACTCCGGGATGCCGGACTTAAGCTAAAGAGAGAAAAGTGTTCATGGGTCACTAACGAGGTTTCATATTTAGGGTTCCGCATAGATGCCTCAGGCATTCATCCAACGGTGGATAAACTAGAAGCAATAAAAAATGCACCACCTCCACAAAACATCACACAGTTACAAGCTTATTTAGGTCTCCTAAACTTTTATAGGAAATTTTTGCCTAATGCATCGACTTTCCTTGAACCACTAAATAAGCTATTACGATCTGGGGAACAGTGGAGATGGGAGAAAACTCAAAAGGAAGCATTTGAGGCTTCCAAGGACGTACTACTAAAGTCCACTCTCCTAGTGCATTATGATCCTAAACTTCCTCTCGTAGTTTCAGCAGACAGCAGTTCTTATGGAATTGGGGCAGTGTTATCTCACCACATTGATGGTGTAGATAGGCCTATCTGTTTTGCTTCTAGAACACTAACTGAGACTGAAAGACGATATGCACAAGTGGAACGTGAAGCATTAGCCTTAGTATTTGCAGTAAAAAAATTTCATTTCTATCTATGGGGTCATGAATTTAAACTAATTACTGACCATAAGCCTCTTTTAGGTTTATTTTCACCTAATAAAAATATTCCAGTTATGGCCTCAGGTAGGATTCAACGATGGGCACTGATTCTACAAGCCTATAAATTTGACTTAGTACATCGGTCAGGTAAACTTCTAGGTACGGCTGATGCGCTAAGTAGGTTGCCCTTAGAAAATCCAAATGAATGTGTACCTATACCTACAGAATGGGTTCACTTGGTGGAGTTTTTGGAATCCACTCCAGTATCTGCGGTACAAATAGAGCAGTGGACAAAATCAGACCCTATTCTGTCTAGGGTCATCCATTTCTGCTCAGTTGGTTGGCCTACTAAGGTTGAGAGTGAATTACAGCCTTTCTATCAACGTCAGTCTGGCCTCTCGATTCAAAATGGCTGTCTCTTATGGGGCCACAGAGTGATTATTCCAAATGAAGGCAGGTCGAATTTAGTGAAGGAACTTCACGCTGAACACATGGGCGCAACAAAAATGAAAGAGCTGGCGAGAGCTTATTTCTGGTGGCCTGGTTTAGATGGAGAACTCGAATCATTGGTTCGTTCCTGTCAAAGCTGCCTAGAGAACAGAGATCTCCCAAGGAAAAGTCCACTTCATCCTTGGGAATGGCCTACTATACCGTGGCATAGGATCCATGTTGACTATGCAGGTCCTATAAATAATACTTATATGGAAAACTGATGAGTGGGTAGTTGGGAGGTAACGAAAATGGTTCACTGAGTAGGTAGGTAGTTAATCTAACAATTATTAAATTCCTTTTATGTCAATAACTGGGTGGATGAAACAATTGGTTGCTCACCAGAGTTATTCTCCACACTAGTATTTATATACTGTGTGAGAAGAGCGTGCTCGGTAATAGAGATACATTACCGCTCAACCAACCGAGGAAAAAACCAAGACAACGCTGGTGGAAAAAGCCCCGCGAAGAGGAGAACAAAGGAGAACGAAAACGAAGAACGGGGCGAGAGGACGGAACTGGAGAAGGGACGAGAACGGACACCGAAGAAAGATCCCCACCAGCAAGTACGCTCTCGACAATTACACAACCGGAGAAAAGAGACTCTCTAATAACTAGCAGTAAGTGACTAATTGTGTTTTTAACCCAGCAAATTAATCACATTAAATTAAGCTGGGTCAGACAAATTAGGCCTACATTGTGGCCTAAGACCCACATCAACTCATAGCTTAACAAAGGTGAAGGTAGATTGCCCTAACCTAATTTGGTGAGGAATCCTACTGTGGACCTCAATTTATCTGCCCGCTCTGGACCATTTCCGGAATCTCTAGGCTGACCCCTCTAGGCTAGACTTGATCTACTCTATAGTTAGACTGGAGATATAAGGGGTGGGTTAATTGTGGACCAATTCATACAGAGCATTTTTCGCATTGGTGGTCCGTGTGTGGGGAATTTACAAACCTTAACCTTACTTAAAAAAATTGCAGAATTAGGCTAAATGGTCTAGCCTAAGCCTAAGCCTAAGCCTAACCTAATCAAGCCTAATTAGGTCTACAACCTAGGGCCTAATTAGGAAACATTTACATTTAAGGAGTCTCATTCTCTTATAAGCTTAGACCTGAGTGACACATAAGTACTTGGTGGGGATTAAACCAAATTTAAACTGACTGTTTTGTCTGTGCTCTCTCTTCTCTGGTAATTTTTCTTGTCCTCTATTTCATTACGATCCCCAGTTAAACAATTTGACTTAGACATGGACAGTGCGGAATTGAAAAAGTTAAAAAAGAAAAGGGGGGCAAAGTTGGGAGCTGTTACAAAGGCTGTGAACACTTTTAACAATATTACACAACCAGGTAAGGAAGATTTAGAGTGTGTAATTCTTAAATTGGAAACTAAAAAGAAGGAAATAATAGCCATTAATGAGAGTATTTCAGAGTTAGTTGAATCCGAAATGGCTGAAGAACAATTGATAGACCTTTACGCTGATAATGATGATCAGGTAATCTCAATTGAACAGCAAATAAGGAGACTACGGTCTCGTTTGACTGACTTAACACCAAAAAAACCTAATTCTGATTTTAATCAAAGTAGAGCTAACCTTCAACAAAATTTAAGTGGCATGCTAAATCCTGAGTCACAAGAATTGAGGGCTCAGTTACCCATTTTGCTAGTACCAACATTTGAAGGGGACACGGTACAATTCCCATCTTTCATTGACAAATTTGAGAATTTAATAGGTAATAAACCTTATATTTCAACTGTTGAAAAGTTTAGCTACTTAACTAGTTTCTTAAAAGGCCCAGCCTATACCTGATAGCCTATTTACCAGCCGTAGGGAATTCATATGAAGTAGCTATTGATCTCTTAAAACGTAATTACATTAATAAAGATGAGATTGTATATGAATTATCTCAAACAAATTTTGAATTTGCACCCATAAAAGATAACCATAGTGATATGGAAATTTTTTATACAAAATTAGAAGCTATTATAGGACAACTAGTTAGCAATGAGATAGATATTAAAGCTTCATCTTGGATTATACAAGGCATAGTACTTAGGTGCCTTCCTTTGAGGGTAAAGATATTTTAATTCTAAAGACGGGAGAAAATTATCCTAATCTGGAAGATATAAGAAAACACTTTCCCCAATATCCTAATCAATTACAAATTGAGAGATTTTCCAACAAAATAAGACCCAGACTATGAATAAACCAAAGACTGTTCCCAGAGACCAACTAGCTACAGCCAAACAGACAAAACTTTACAGTGTAGAATCAAATGTGACCAACTGTAATACACGAACACCTACATTACAGAACTTTAATGTAACTGCTGCCTCAACTTACACACCACATTGCAAATTTTGTGCAAGTAATGAACACAGTAGTACTGGGTGTGACAAATATTCAGACTTTAACCAAAGAGCTAAAAGATGTGAACAGTTGAACCTGTGTAAAAAGTGTACTGGCCAGGGACATTATAAGAAAGACTGTAAATCTAGGTTAAGATTCAAGTGTAAGTTTTGTAAAAGTTTACGACATGTCTCATCAATGTGTGATTCACCAAAGTGTCCAAACAATAGTACTCAAACTCAAAAGATACCTCCACCAAACAAAGGTAATCAAGAAAATGCCACTTTCATGGGACATTCTGTTTGTTCAAACAACGTAACAAAAAACACTGAGATTCTTTTACCAACTATACTTTGGACTTAGTGAATAGTGAGGGTAGCACCACTTCCAGTGAGATGTCTTATAGACTGTTGTTCTCAAACAAACATTTGTTTCACAAAATGTAGTAAATAAATTGGGTTTGACACCAAACCCGAATGAACAAAAACTCAATATTGCATCCTTTGTTAAGGATAACTCGGACAAAAAATAGCTATAAGACAATTGACCTGGAACTACAGTTAGAAAATAAATTAGAGAAAATTGAAGGAGTTATTATTTCTAAAGTAGGACAAAACAAACTGGTTATACCCAAACTAGAACAAACCATAAATCATTGGGAAAACACTACAAAATAGCTGATAGACATATCACTAAAACACAGTAGCTAACATTGAAATGTTAATAGGGGCAGATTATATTAATCTTATTCATAAGGGCATAGTAGAGATAGGTAATGGTATAGCTATTCAGACTCCATCAGGGATAGCCCCTTTGGGTGATCTATCCAAATACAACCTAGACCTAAACCAAAATAGTTCTGACCAACAAATACTATGTGCCTCAACTCAGTCCTACATAACACCTGTAAGAATAGCAAACACTTTGAATAATATTATCTCAACTGAGAACATTAATTCATCATTATCAAATGAAACTTTGGATGAGGCAATTCAAACTTTATGGTTGCTAGAATCTGTGGGTATACATGACACAAACAAACTTCAGAAGATCAGTTAATGGTAGAAAGATTTGAAGACACCATTCAGTGCAAAGACAATAGTTATTTTATTGAGTTACCTTGGAAAATAAATTGTCCAACTTTAAGAGATAATCTCAAAGTAGCTAAAGGACATTTATATAAAGTAATGAAAAAACTCAAACAAGATAATAATATTAAAAAGTACAGTGATGTCTTCAAAGAACAGCTACAGAAAGGCTTCATTGAAGAAGTAACAAATAACCCTTTTAAAAAGATGGTTGTCATTATTTAACCAACAGGGGGGTCTATCGACAAGATGCCCCAACAACAAAACTCAGAGTAGTATATAACTGTAGCCTCAAAGGACAGTGATAAACACAGTTTGAATGATTGCCTGATTGAGGGTCCTAATCTCATTTCTGACCTTGTGAAGATCTTATGAGGTTCAGGTTAGACAAATATGCCGTACAAAGTGACATTCAAAGGCATTTTGAGAATAAATCTTAAAAATGAATATGATAAGAACCAACTTAGGTTCTTATGGTTCAAGGATCCATTTGATTGAATAAAGGGTTCATAACCTATAGATTTAATGTGTGTGTTTGGAGCCAATTGCTCACCTAGCCTATTAGCATTGACAATTGGACATCATTTAAACCAGTTTAATAACTCTTTAACATTGAACTTCCTTAAGGAACATTTTTTTAGACAATCTAATAGGCTCAACAACAACAAAATCTGAATTATCTGAAGTCTATGAACACTCTCAAAACATTATGCAACAAGGTAACTTTGAACTTAGAGAGTGGATTTCAAATGATGAGGATTTAAACAAAAAGATTTTAAAGGATAATAATGGTCTTACTGAGCCATCAGACAGAGTTAAAACTTTAGGTATGAACTGGTATTTGGATGCAACTTCTAACAGTCATGATTCAATCTGTACTAAAGGTTTTAAACTTGATGAGGAAGCAAATACTAAAAGACAAATATTATCAGAGGCTTCCAAAATTTTTGATCCTATGGGTCTATTCCTGCCTTCAACAATAAAATCAAAGATTCTCCTCCAAGAAATTTGGAGGACAAATGTTGGGTGGGATGATCCAATAACAAATGAAAATAAAAAATCTTGGAAGAAGTTAGCTGCTGATTTAACAAAAGTGCAGAACATTAAAATTCAAAGGTGCTGTGGGTTAGGGATAAGCCCCAGAGACTTCATGTGTTTGCTGATGCAAGCACACAAGCTTATGGGTGCTGTGCGTATCTTGTAAGCCCTACAGAAAGTCATCTAATTTATGCAAAAGGGAAAGTTGCACCTCTCAAACCTACCCGAACCATACCTCAATTGGAACTATTGGCTGCTGCATTAGCCATTAAAACCATTTCATTGCTTAAGGATGCTTACCATGATGTGAACATAACTCATATCCACATCTGGCTTGACAGTCAGATTTGTCTTGCCTGGATACGGAATGATAGCATTAATAGTAAGAATATCTTTGTAAGAAATAGGCTAAAAGAAATAGCTGAAGCTAATGAAAGCCTACAAGTAAACTTTCACTATGTTCCAACTAAACAAAATCCAGCAGACTTTCTGACCAGAGGTTTATCCTACAAGTTGTTGAAGTCAAACAAAACTTGGTTTATGGGACCTAAGTGGCTCTGTAATTACAGACCAATGGCCTGTGGAACAAGTTAACTCGACATTAAATTTAATCTTTTCAAATGAAAAGGTTGAACCAATCACTAATTCTGAAATTTATTCTGATTTCAACAAACTTGTCAGGGTTACAGCCTACTGTTTGAGGTTTGCTCACAACTGTTTAACTACAATTAACAAACAGCTAAATAAAAATAATCATAATTATACAGAAGTTGCAACCAAATACTGGATAGGCCATGCAACAAAAAGAGTACAATAAAGAGTTAGAATTCTTAACTAATGGGAAACAAACAAAAGAACCTGTACCATCAGTAGTTGTGGATCTAAACTTGTTCAGAGATGAGGAAGGCCTTCTAAGGTGTAAAGGGAGATTAGACAAATCAAAACTGTCATACAAAAGCAAACATCCAATCCTTTTACCTAGATTTAGCTATTTGACAACATTAATCATCAGAAAAACACACAATGATGTATATCATATGGGGGTACCACAGACATTAACTACATTAAGAAAAACTTATTGGATACCCAAGGGAAGGATCACTGTTAAAACAGTCCTGAGTGAGTGTGTCACATGTAGGCGTATTCATGCTAGGCCCTATAGGAAACCAAATCCTCCTGCTTTGCCAGAGGAGAGAGTTACTCTCAACAGACCCTTTGAGACTGTAGGCATTGACTATACAGGAGCATTGACTGTAGGGGTGGGTGACACTGAACAAAAAATGTACATTGTACTGTTTACATGTGCTGCCTCACGAGCTGTTTATCTGGATGTTGTGGAGGACCTTACAGCAGAATCTTTTGTTGCTGTCTTTAAGAGATTCTGTGCACGACATTCAGTACCCAAGACAGTTTGGACTGACAATGCTACATATTTCAAGGCTGGTGAACAAGTCATCCACGACTTGTTAAGCGATGAAATCACACAATTATATATACAAAATTCAAACATAAAGTGGAAGTATATTCCGGTTGCCTCTCCTTGGTATGGTTCTATCTGGGAGAGGAATATACAAACAGTAAAGAATTGCTTGAAGAAAGCAATTGGCAAAAAACAGATACACTTATTTGGGTTGCTCACTCTCCTGGCTGAGATTGAGAACATCATTAACAATAGACCACTCACTTATGTGAGTGACAACATTAATGACCCGAACCATTAACTCCAAATCATTTGATTCGGGGAGAACAAGTTAGTCTCCTGCCGGACTACAATATAGACTCTTCAGAAGACCCAAACTGGACTCAACGACATGATGAGCTCCAGACTAAGTTACAACATTTAACTAGAGTTAAAGCTCATTTCATTAAACAGTGGAAAACTGAGTACTTGATGGGTCTAAGGGAGGGACATAAACAAATGACTAAGAAGGATTGGTCTGACACAATTAAGGTAGGGGACCTTGTTCTCATACATGACAGTACTCCAAGACAATACTGGCCTCTGGCTAGAGTTTCAGAACTCAGACCAGGGCAGACGGGGTAACAAGAGTGGTCAAATTAAGGACTTCAACGGGTGACACAACAAGAGACATTTCTCTTTTGTACCCTTTAGAGTCTGGACCCAAAACAATGGACTTTGGAGAACCTTCTCCACTGACAGTAACAACTGGAGACACTGAACTTCCAGTAACTATTCCTTTGACAGTAGGAGTGGTAACGCATCCTACTACAACATTGACAGACACAAGACCTCAGCGACAAACAGCATTAAAGGCGCGACTATTTTCACAACAAAAAATAGATGCTGGGGAATTGTAATTTTATCTTCTAACTTTCATTTTTCTTTTCTTATGGTAAAGACCATAGACAGTTTCATCCTATGGATGTATATTTTCTCTTCTAATTAAATGCTACACCTTCTCCATGAGAAGGTGAGGATAGGCACTGTTAATCACATTAACAGGCATTTACAGTCAAACAGTTAGCTAGTCTACACTCAGACATAAAATTGGTGACAATGACACCAAAATTTTTATCTCCCGGGGCCCCCAGTATATGGAAAACTGATGAGTGGGTAGTTGGGAGGTAACGAAAATGGTTCACTGAGTAGGTAGGTAGTTAATCTAACAATTATTAAATTCCTTTTATGTCAATAACTGGGTGGATGAAACCAATTGGTTGCTCACCAGAGTTATTCTCCACACTAGTATTTATATACTGTGTGAGAAGAGCGTGCTCGGTAATAGAGATACATTACCGCTCAACCAACCGAGGAAAAAACCAAGACAACGCTGGTGGAAAAAGCCCCGCGAAGAGGAGAACAAAGGAGAACGAAAACGAAGAACGGGGCGAGAGGACGGAACTGGAGAAGGGACGAGAACGGACACCGAAGAAAGATCCCCACCAGCAAGTACGCTCTCGACAATTACACAACCGGAGAAAAGAGACTCTCTAATAACTAGCAGTAAGTGACTAATTGTGTTTTTAACCCAGCAAATTAATCACATTAAATTAAGCTGGGTCAGACAAATTAGGCCTACATTGTGGCCTAAGACCCAGCATCAACTCATAGCTTAACAAAGGTGAAGGTAGATTGCCCTAACCTAATTTGGTGAGGAATCCTACTGTGGACCTCAATTTATCTGCCCGCTCTGGACCATTTCCGGAATCTCTAGGCTGACCCCTCTAGGCTAGACTTGATCTACTCTATAGTTAGACTGGAGATATAAGGGGTGGGTTAATTGTGGACCAATTCATACAGAGCATTTTTTTCCTAGTCATTGTGGACGCCTACTCTAAGTGGGTGGAAATTTTTCCAACCACTTCCACGACTTCGGGTGTTACTATTCGCTTACTCCGTTCAGTTTTCGCTCGATGGGGTTTACCCGTAGTCCTGGTTTCCGACAATGGTACTTGTTTTACCAGTGAGGAATTTCGTTCCTTCGTCCACCTAAATGGCATTAGACATGTCCGGTCTAGTGTTTTCCACCCGTCTACTAACGGTCTCGCGGAAAACATGGTCCGTACTTTCAAGTCGGCCTTGCGTCATTCTCGTGGGGAGGAAATGCAAGTGGTGTTGGATAAATTTTTGTTTAAATATCGATTAACACCTCACACCACGACGGGGATGTCTCCCTCTAAACTTATGATTGGCCGGGGAATTCGTTCAGTTTTCGATTTGTTACGTCCAAACGAAACGTTACAACAACGAGTTTTACGCCATCAGGAAAAACAGAAGTTGTACCACGACACTAAAAGAGGGAGAGTTATAGAAGCGCAACCTAATGATCCAGTTATGATTCGCAACTATGGGGCTGGACCAAAATGGGTTCCTGCAACTGTGCAGGAGAGAACGGGCCCTGTTTCCTTCAAGTGCCAACTAGAAGATGGTCGTTCTATTAAACGCCATCAGGACCAGATATGGGAACGTGAATTGCAGAAGGACCAGAGTCTTCCGGAAGAGAGAACTGATCCTCCGGAAAATGGTTCAACTCGCCAGCCTATGCAGGTTGTACCTAATCCTACTACATCAACCCCGCTCCGCAGGTCGTCTAGGGTCCCTCATCCCCCTGACAGACTAAACTTGTAGGGGAGGAGTGAGGTGACGTGTATATATATGTATATAGTCTAAAAGTCACTAAAGGGGAAATATCACTAAATCTAAGCTGAATGGCAAGAGCAAGTCATAAACGAACCAACGCGGCTGTTCGTATTGTTTTGGGCTAGCCCAGAGATGTTTTTTCCTATCTGACCTAATCGTTGGTGCTGAGTGTAATTAGGTGGTGTTTCTAAGGTGACAAATGGGGTAGAAAGTTGTCCGTACTTAAGTATAGTTAGGGGTAATGTCTATAGCTTCTAAATTGGTAATGTAAGAGAGTTAGGTAGGCTGTTTGTGGGACACAGGAATCTAATGGTAGGCTCCCAAAGGAATATCTAATTCAACGCACCGGTAAGTGCTTTTGATTGTTTGCTAGAACCTAAGTAACCTAACTGGGGTGTCTACCCCACGCTATCACAGGTTGATAATATACCTCCTTGCCTAACACCATTAGTTACCTTAAAACCTGGTGATACAGTGCTTTTCCATCTTACAAACTTGGTCATTTCTGTATACCAGAATGAAAGTATCCTAAGTATATATTTAGGTACCCCTCGACACAAGAGTTTCTTGAAAAGTTTGTGATGGTTAACTCTATCATACAAATCAGCACAGTATTCTACCCACTCTGGATTGACATTTGCTTTCCCCCATTTTTTATTCTTAAAGCTACACCCACTCGCAGCCTTAATGGCATGTTCAAGCTTACCGTAATACTTATTTAAGAGATCTATATGTTTACATCATCACAGGAGGGATTCCTACAAGCCAAAACTTCTGCAGGGATCCTCACAAGCCTTAGTAGTGCATCAGTCTGCATTGTATAGTAATCTACCTCAGAGTGACTAAGATTTGACCAATTAACCTTATAGTAATCAGCAATATCACAGTCATTGTCTAAGTCAGGTGCTACCATACAATCAAGCCCTACTACAAATGGGATATGACCAGATTCAAATACATCATAAAGTATGGACATGCTATTGATTATATTATAACCATCGTGGGAGGCTATACAGTGGTCTAGCCACGAGTGAGTCTCCCAGGCATCACTAACATATGTAAATGAGTCATTAGGGAGTAGCAATTTACTGGCAAGTTTGTAGTCGCATGCCTCACAGTAATTGATAAGAAGCTTAGTAAAATCCGAACCAGGTCTAGTGATATTGCTATTAAAATCACGAACCACTACAATACATGAAGAGTCCAGCTCCTCTAGCAGTATATTTAGTTTACAGAGTGATGTGAGTAATAATGAGAACCTGTAAACAAGGCTTTATTCAACTCATAACATAACATACATCTGAAACAAAACACCATACTTAATTAATAAGCACAAACAATTAGCATAGGCCTATACATTAAAGAAGGACATTAGCAGTGGTGTAGTGCTGTGGGAACGCGTGGGAACGGCGTTCCCTTACTTTTTTTGGTAGACGGAACGGCGTTCCCTCACTATTTCAAATAAATCCGAACTTACAAATCTCTAACGTCATGAAATTTTAATTCCCACCCCTAGAAGAAATATGAGAAAGAATCATTAACTGCTTCATTTCTTTTAGCTTCGACTGAGACAATGCTAGCCTATAAAGATCTGGTGAAACAGTCACCACGGCGTACCAGTTGTTAACTTTTTTTTAGTTAATCATTCCAGTTGTTAGCTATTTTTATTGATCGTACTGGATGTCGTATATCTAATGACACTGGAAATACTGCATCTTCAACCTTGGAATATATCCTAATATCCAGTGCATATGACCTCAAAATATCCCTGAAATTGGTCAGATTTCAAAAGATTTCCCGGGGGGCTTACAGTGCCCCCGGACCCCCAGCTGTATGGGCTCGCCGCGCTCGCCATTGTCCCCCCCCCCGCATCTGAGTAACACTTTCAAAATGCGTTCCCTCACTTCTTTATTTAGCACTACACCACTGGACATTAGTATATACATTAACAGGAGGTTAATATGATATGAATATTTATATTATAGAAGTAACTCGAAGGAGTAAGGTGACATTATCATGACAGAGTCTAGCTAAAAGTACCTCCTCATTTTCAGCACACTCATAAGGCATATAAACATTGAATATATAAGTATTTTGTTGACAATAGTTAGTTTTATGGCTACAACCCACTCATATTCATAACTAATGGGCTCTATAAACCTATCCAGCTGTGAATGCCACATTATAGCTACACCTTCCTTCCTATTCTGTCTGCCCACAGTAATAACTTCCCTATCATCATTGGGTGAGTTAGCTATTCCCCTGTAGTTAGGTTTAATATTGTTTAAATCTTTGCACTCTTGGTTAGAGAGCCAAGTTTCCTGAAAACAAGGAACGTCATGTGCAGATAAAAGTTTATTGATCACACTGTCAGCATTGACTTTGAGGCCTCTACAGAATTTATAGCTACTAACACTGAGTTTGTGAAAGCCATTATTTTTATACACACTATCACTGTTCTCACTGGGTGTCTCCCTGGGATTGCATGGTGGAGTCTGTTTACGCGTATTTTTGTGGACTGAGTTTTTCCTGAAGTTCATGTTATACCAACTATAGTAGATTCCTTCAGGCCAGACTTCTGGCCCCATAAATACAGAGGGGTCCTCACATTCTGCCTTAATGTAGAAAGAGCTGTAGGTATCTGGTCGTTTACTGGTTAATTTGGAACAGGTAGTCCCAATTTTCGTCATTTCACGCAGGTATTCTTCTAGCTCTGAAGCAGACTGGTCAGGTGGGAAATGGGAGGTAAATACATGGGCCTGCCGAGATATTTTCACTGCCTTAATTGTTGTATTCATTGCTAGCCCTAGCCGTGGTTCTCTTCTGAAAGGAGAGGGGTTCCCAGTCCTTTATCTTTTTCTGGCGCAAACCCCTTTTACTAACTGTTGTCCATCCATGCCCTACATTCTGCTCACCAGGGTGACTAGCTGCCAAGCAGGTTTGAATAGTCCCTCGAGGCGTGGCCACATTACTAATGGTCTCGGTAGCATTGCCTTCTGTTGCAGTTAATTTGTTGTTTGTTTGTGTTGGAGATTCATCATATGTCAGACTATGCAGTTCAGGGTAGATACGTACTACCTGCTGCCTACTGTTAGGATGGTTGTTCTTGTTCGTACAAGTTTTTATGTCGTTGGACTTCTCTTTCAGAACTTGAGAGTAAAGTACCTTACCGTTTTCTCCCTCCTCTAGTTTGGATATACAGCTCTGCTGAGCTGCGAGAGAAGATGGTGTGAGAATAGGAGCGCGGCAGGCCTCCTGTCCTGAGGATCACTGTGCTGTGTCGTGGTGATGGCGATATTCCTGTCTGGCTGGGCAGTTTGCCTGCTGCTCATCTCAGCTTTCAAGTCTGAGATCCAAGCGGTCAGTTTTCTGTGTTCCGAGGTTATGCTGCTACTGTGCTACATATATCTTTTAGCTCCCTGTTTTGGCCACGCTGGGTATGCAGGCCACCTTTCAGTAGCTGCACCTCATCCTGAAGTGATTCTATTTTACTTAAGAGTACAGTCACATCAATAGTCAAAACGTATGGGTGGCAAGCCCAGGTTCTCACTTGGAAATATGGGCCTATCGTTAGTAGTCTTTATTTCCAAAATCTTTTTAACGATGTCCTCAAGGTTGAGTACATTTTTCTTTTCACCTCTGCGATAGATAAGCCTCTTGTCAGAGTTCCCATTGGTTGGGTATAATGTAAATAATTTTGCTTCAGCAGTCTCTATCTCTTCACCACTACAATGGTTTTCACATAATGTGATTATCGTATCAGTGTGTAATAAGTCAATCTTCACATTACTGGAACACAAAATGTTGTTGATAACAACACTCGGCCCATCTAAAGATCCTTCCGCCGGTACCCGGTCGATTCGCCGACGGACGTTTTGCCGACAGACATTTTGCCGACGGACGATTCGCCGAACGGACTGTCATTAATATTTCTATGACAAAATACACACACATGTTATTAAAGGTTATTATTAAATGTTATTGAATTATTTTGTTAAAATATTAAATTATGTTCAATTGACAGTTATAGACGCTTTACGTAAAAACATACCTTTTTTAAATAAATTTATATCGATAATACTTGTACAGGGTGTCCGAGAATTATCTGTACAATTTTTGGCTGTTATTAAAAGTCAACCATGAAGTGTAGAAATTTCAGTGTTGTCCCATTTTACAGAGAATCTCATTAAGTTTTTTCTGATACCACGTTTTGACAAGTCTTTTAGAAATGTACGCGGGTGACAGACATTGATGATTTAAAAGCAAGAATCACAGCTGCTATTGAGCGAATTGATGTGGATATGCTGCAGCGTACATGGCAACATTTGGAGTATCGATTGGATGTTTTGCGAATCACTAATGGTGCACATATCGAATGTTTGTAACAACGTTACTTTAATAAAAGAAACTTTTGAAAATACAGATTCTAAATAATCTTGTTTTACGTGTGTTATCAAGAATTTTATTAAAAGATGAAATTGTACAGATAATGTTCGGACACACTGGAATTTCTAAAAAACTTGTCAAAACTTGGTATCAGAAAAAACTTAATGAGATTCTCTGTAAAATGGGACAACACTGGAATTTCTACACTTCATGGTTGACTTTTAATAACAGCCAAAAATTGTACAGATAATTCTCGGACACCCTGATATATATATATATATATATATATATATACAACTGCAAAGAACACGCAGTATAAATAACGTAAAGAACGGACGCTTGTATAGGAGAATTCCGCGCAAGACGAGAGAGAGAAAACGGAAAAAATGAAGTAACCACTGGGAATCGAACCCGGATCTTCCGATTGCCGGTCAGACGCGATACCATTACACCATGGACTTCACTCTTCCAAATGCCGTAATTCTTCTACATACTCGCAGAAACCAATGCCCCAAGGGGGCACCTCCCGCATGCCGTAAATTATATACATTCAACTGCAAAGAACACGCAGTATAAATAACGTAAGAACGACGCTTGTATAGGAGATATTCCGCGCAAGACGAGAGAGAAAACGGAACAAATGAAAAAATGAAGTAACCACCTGGGAATCGAACCCGGGATCTTCCGATTGCCGGTCAGACGCGATACCATTACACCATGGACTTCACTCTTCCAAAATGCCGTAATTCTTCTACATACTCGCAGAAACCAATGCCCCAAGGCCTGTTCTTTGCAGTGAATGTATACAATGTTACGGCATGCGGGAGGTGCCCCTTGGGGCATTGGTTTCTGCGAGTATGTAGAAGAATTACGGCATTGGAAGAGTGAAGTCCATGGTGTAAATGGTATCGCGTCTGACCGCAATCGGAAGATCCGGGTTCGATTCCCAGGTGGGTTACTTCATTTTTCATTTGTTCCGTTTCTCTCTCTGTCTTGCGCGGAATATCTCCTATACAAGCGTCGTTCTTTACGTTATTTATACTGCGTGTTCTTTGCAGTGAAATGTATATAATGTTACGGCATGCGGGAGGTGCCCCCTTGGGGCATTGGTTTCTGCGAGTATGTAGAAGAATTACGGCATTTGGAAGAGTGAAGTCCATGGTGTAATGGTATCGCGTCTGAACGGCAATCCGAAGATCCCGGGTTCGATTCCCAGGTGGTTACTTCATTTTTTTCCGTTTTCTCTCTCCGTCTTGCGCGGAATATCTCCTATACAAGCGTCGTTCTTTACGTTATTTATACTGCGTGTTCTTTGCAGTTGAATGTATATAATGTTACGGCATGCGGGAGGTGCCCCCTTGGGGCATTGGTTTCTGCGAGTTAGTAGAAGAATTACGGCATTTGGAAGAGTGAGTCCATGGTGTAATGGTATCGCGTCTGACGGCAATCGGAAGATCCCGGGTTCGATCCCAGGTGGTTACTTCATTTTTTCATTTGTTCCGTTTTCTCTCTCTCGTCTTGCGCGGAATATCTCCCTATACAAGCGTCGTTCTTTACGTTATTTATACTGCGTGTTCTTTGCAGTTGATTGTAATATAAGGTTACGGCATGCGGGAGGTGCCCACTTGGGGCATTGGTTTCTGCGAGTATGTAGAAGAATTACGGCATTTGGAAGAGTGAAGTCCATGGTGTAATGGTATCGCGTCTGACCGGCAATGGAAGATCCCGGGTTCGATTCCCAGGTGGTTACTTCATTTTTCATTTGTTCCGTTTTCTCTCTCTCGTCTTGAGCGGAATATCTCCTATACAAGCGTCGTTCTTACGATATATAATATATATATATACTGTCAAAAAAAGAAACGCAATTAGCTTGCATATGGTGTAAAATTTAAGTTGTTAGTGGTATTATCACAGTTTCAAGATTATGGTTAAATGTTTGTTCAAATCTTTTAAAGGCCACTTAGTGCATGTTTTTAAACCTGACTAATCCCGGCTAAGACGCCATTTTGTTACAAACAATAAACAGAGGTTAAATTGAATGTATTCTTATGAAGGCATGCATTTTTTTCTTTGACTTCACAGAATACACACTGCCGTTGAGAGAAAACCAAACTTTTCCGCGATTGAGGCATGCCACGACTCCAGAGGTCAACAGGGTCGTGCCTTGGGCATGTTGGATGACAGGCATGTCTGCTGTCCAAGTTGCACAACGAATGCATGTGCATCCAGCACAATCTCTAGGCTTGTTAGACGGTACAATGCCACAGGAAGTTTCAGGACCTGCCAAGACGGGGCGACCTCGTGTGACGACCCAACGCCAGGATCGCCACATTGTACTGCAGCACCTGCGTCATCGGCAGCGGAATGCTCGTCAGACAGCCAGAGAGACACCTGGTATCCACAACAACAGAATTAGTGACCAGACCGTCAGAAACCGACTCCGTAATGCAGGACTCGATCCCGCAGGCCTTACAGAGGTTCCTTTTCTCACTGATGCAAGAAGGCAACGACGCCTGCAATGGGCCTATCAGCACCGTGATTATCGTGGGCTATCAGCTCTGACTGCCCAGCGCTACAGGGATGAGATTCTTCACCCACCAGTTCTTCCATTCATGAGGCAACATCCAGAATTGGTGCTCCTGCAACAGGACAATGCCAGACCTCATGCAGCCAGGATAGTGCAGGCGTACCTGCAGGGACAACAGGTGCAGACCTTACCATGGCCAGCCTTCAGCCCAGACATGTCACGATAGAGCACGCATGGGATGAACTTGAACGGCGAGTTCGCAGACGTCAGCATCAGCCGCAGAAACATCAGGGAACTGACCATGCAATTATTGAGAGTGGAGGGCCATCCCTGTTGCTTTCCTGCAGAGACTGTTGAGGTCGATGAGGGCCAGACTCCAAGCCTGCATTGTGGCTAGGGGTGGCCATACGCGTTATTGACTGTTTGTTATGTTAAAGAATCATTTACTATACTGAGTCCTCATGTTTATTAATAAATCTCAAAAATTGCGTTTCTTTTTTGACCAGTATATATATTATATATATATATATATTATAATATATATATATAATATATATATATATATATATATATATATATATATATATCTTTCTCGGTGTATATTATATAATTTAAACTTTCGTTTTAGACCATGGAATTCACTTTGACGGTGTCCGGCGAATTTGTCTACAACAATTTGTCTAAAGATACAATTCATCTACAACAATTTGTCTACAACAATTTATCTACAACAATTAGTCTACAGATACAATTTAACTACAATAATTTGTCTACAGATACAATTTGTCTAGAGAAACTATTACTAATATTATTTAAAAAAATGACGATTGGTTAGGTTAAGTCGTGATATTTTCGTATGTTTTAACAGTAAACTAACGAAAATATCATGACTTAACCTAACCAATCGTCAAGAGTGTACTAACTTTTTATGGCCTTTCTCTGAATCAATAAATTGAAGAGGCATTGTGGATTACTGAACTGAACAATGTAAAAGTTCCAGGATGACTGCAATTTTAAGTGCGAAAACCTAAGACATAAGTTACTAAGATTTAAAAAAGGCAACAAACGAATAAACGTTTCAGAATAGCTTAAACTATAAAGGCACAAACGCAAGACTTAAATTATAAAAGTTAACAACTAATTTTCGTATTTAAATTATATTTGTTTTTTTTATTAATGACAGTCCATTCGGCGAATCGTCCGTTCGGCGAAACAGCCGTCGGCTCAATGTCCGTTCGGTCAAATGTCCGTCGGTGAAATGTCGATCGGCCAAATGTCCGTCGGTCATCTGTCCGGCCACGCCTTCCGCCATCGTTTAGTTCCGAAATCCTAGCCTATAGTGACTCTGACGCAGCTGTGCAAGTTTTCCATGTTCGCCTTAGCCAACGTCAGAGCAACGTTTATCCGTAATTAAAATGTTTAACGTTCACATTTATATATTAAGCTGTTATTTTTTTTTAATTTTATTGGGTTCAGAATCTCAGCCGAGCTGTGAACGGCAAAGCTCTGAAGGGCCAGTTTAACCTACAGCCCAAGCTAAGCTAGACTAAAAACTTACGGACTTGGAGGTTCTATTAGGTCCTACCTCAGGGTTGCTGACTCGATGTGGGCCTACCTTAGGCTTCAGTTGCATAAAATTAAGATAAAAAACAAAAGGGGCACTATTTATTGTCTTCTTTCTAAACCTTGCAATAACAACACAACCTGCACTATTGCACGATGCAACAATCTTGTATCTAAATAACCAAACTTAATTGCAGAGAGCTCTCTATAAGACCACGCCCTTTAAGTGCCGCATTCAACAAACGAGTAGGAAGGACGCGCAGCGCCCCAAAAAAATGATGCCACAAGAGAGCCCAAAAATGCTAGCTTCTAAATTAAGTGAATTTTTCACTAACCTTACAATTATGAGATGGATATATATATATACACCTTAACTTAACATATACAAGCAATGCTGCATCAATCAGCTTAGTCGTCATATCGCCTTGGGACAACAATAGCTCTTCCTATTCTAGATTTTCTAACACTCCCCACCGAAGAGGCATTGTTGTCATTACCTTCTGCAAATTTAGCCAAGCCTTCTCCATGGGGCTGTAACTCAAATGTTTCATCTTGAATATCCGTGTTTTTGCTGATTTCTAAAGCATAGAGTTTTGGTATAGGTCACTTTAATTTTCCTCCTGAAGTCTTTACCAGTGCAGGCCTAACTAAATTGTCTTTGCCAACAAACAACTCTTCAATTATGCCAAGCTTCCAGCATTGCCTTGGTCTTTCATTCCCAATCATTACCACTTCTCCCACTTTGATACAATTTGCATTGGAGCCCTTTACATTGCCTGATTGGTAATAATTGAGTTCTGGCAAGTATTCCATCTGCCACCTCTTCCATAACTGATCTTGTAGCTCTTCAAGGTACTTGAACCTTCTGGTTAACTCTTCTTGAGTGCTCTGGATAGGCTGTAAGTCTTCTGGCAAACTGGAGCTTGATGTTAATCGTTTACCACAAAGAAAATGATTTGGTGTCTGTAATGAGTCTTTACTAATTATTGTTTATGTGTAACAAGTCTTTACTAATTATTGTTTTCTGTGTTTCAGATCTATGCTATGTTTATGTTGAATAAAGCCTCAAATTGGCCTTTACTTTATCTCTAGCCCGGTAACAAACGCGGCACCACAATTTATTCAACATTTCAATCAGCCATTCAGTCGGCCTTTCAGATACAGCAAGCAAATATTCATCCAGTAATCTTACTATATCATGGAGAAGGTGATTCGCCCGGATAAATTTATTACTTCTCCGAATTCTCCCCAAGCTGGGAAACTATGGAAATTATGGTCGCGCGGATTCAAATATTTCTTGAGTACTATCGCCGAACACAACCCCAATAAATTGGAGGTTCTATTCATACATATCGGCCCCGATGTCGCTGATATCATTCAAGACTGCTCTACTTATGAGGATGCCATGGCAGCCTTAGAGGCCACCTACGTCAAGAAGCCAAACGAGGTATGCGCTCGTCACCTGTTGTCCATCCGTCACCAAAAGCCCGAGGAAACCCTCGATGAGTACTTGCAAATTCTTCAACAACTAGCCAATGACTGCAACTTCAAATCGGTTTCCGCCGACGAAAACAGGAGTTCATCTGTGAGAGACGCTTTCATCGGAGGAATTAGAGATAGCGCCATCCGTACCCGCTTACTCGAAAATGACACACTCTCACTGGAAAAGGCTATCGTCCAGGCTCGAACATTAGATCAGGCCCAGAAAAACTCAGAATCGTACCTCACTCATTACGGTGCTGTTGCAGCCACTGGCTCTCGCCACGAACCGTCGCCGACTACTGACTCTGCCCGGCCTGCCTGCGTCCAAGAAGACGATCTCCCAAACTCTTCAGCCGCTACGAATTTCGACAACAAAGCCGCTCTGTGCTTCTTCTGCGGGTCTCGACGCCACCCACGAAGCAGGTGTCCAGCAAAGGATTCTATCTGTGCGAAATGTGAAAAGACCGGCCACTGGGCCAAAGTCTGCCGCTCAAGTACTTCCTCGGCACGTCAAAAACAGGCTAAAACCACAGCGTCTCATTCAGCCGCAGCATTAGCGACCATTAGTACCACTCTATCGTGTAGCTCCTCCATGCCTACCAACTCAACAGTCGATATCCTCGTCAACGGCCGTTCGTGTCTCGCCTTGTTGGATACTGGCAGCTCGGACAACTTCATTCGTGAGGATCTAGCCAAACACTTAGAGCTGCCCATTCTTCCACACTCGGGCGTCGTATCAATGGCTTCGCCTAATCTATCCGCAGCCATCTCAGGTCGATGTACAGTGAAGGTTACGATGGGAGACCGCGACTACGAAAAGCTCGAACTATCCGTCTTGTCGGATCTGTGCGCTGACATAATACTCGGTACCCCATTCTTAATCAGACACAAGGAATTGAACGTCAATTTCGGAGGTCCGGAGCCAGCACTCCATATATGCGGCTTTACTCGATCAAGAATTTCAGCCCCACCACTATTCGGCAACTTAACTGCCGATTGTCGTCCCATCGCCACGAAGTCCAGACGATTTTGCTCTGAGGACAAAATTTTCATTGGGAAAGAAATCGAAAAGCTACTCAGGGATGAGATAATTGAACCCAGTAACTCACCCTGGCGTGCTCAAGTAGTCATCACATCTACCGAAACAAAAAAAAAACGCATGGTAATCGATTTCTCTCAAATCGTCAACCGATTTACCATGCTAGATGCATATCCTCTTCCGCGAATCGATGATATAGCCAACAAAGTCTCACAACACAAATACTACAGCGTAATTGATCTGTCAAGCGCATACTACCAGGTAGAAATCGATCCGTCTGAACGACCTTTCACAGCATTCGAGGCTGACGGAAATCTATACCAATTCAGAAGGATCCCTATGGGAGTAACTAACGGAGCCGCGGCCTTCCAGCGCGTCATGAACGAATTCATATCCCCGAACAACTTATCATCAACATACGCCTACCTCGACGATCTCACCATCTGCGGAACCACTTGGGAAGAGCACGATGAGAACCTTCGACATTTCTGGGAAGCTGCTAAACGAGTAATTGAGTCTAAACAAGGAAAAATGCAAGCTTTCGATGACATCAGTGCACCTGCTCGGATATTCTATCTCTCATGGCGTATTGCGGCCCGATCCCGAACGCCTCCGGCCACTACAAGAACTTCAAACTCCTCGCAACAAGTCGTCTCTACAACGCGTAATCGGACTATTCGCATACTATTATGGAAAACTGATGAGTGGGTAGTTGGGAGGTAACGAAAATGGTTCACTGAGTAGGTAGGTAGTTAATCTAACAATTATTAAATTCCTTTTATGTCAATAATTGGGTGGATGAAACCAATTGGTTGCTCACCAGAGTTATTCTCCACACTAGTATTTATATACTGTGTGAGAAGAGCGTGCTCGGTAATAGAGATACATTACCGCTCAACCAACCGAGGAAAAAACCAAGACAACGCTGGTGGAAAAAGCCCAGCGAAGAGGAGAACAAAGGAGAACGAAAACGAAGAACGGGGCGAGAGGACGGAACTGGAGAAGGGACGAGAACAGACACCGAAGAAAGATCCCCACCAGCAAGTACGCTCTCGACAATTACACAACCGGAGAAAAGAGACTCTCTAATAACTAGCAGTAAGTGACTAATTGTGTTTTTAACCCAGCAAATTAATCACATTAAATTAAGCTGGGTCAGACAAATTAGGCCTACATTGTTGCCTAAGACCCAGCATCAACTCATAGCTTAACAAAGGTGAAGGTAGATTGCCCTAACCTAATTTGGTGAGGAATCCTACTGTGGACCTCAATTTATCTGCCCGCTCTGGACCATTTCCGGAATCTCTAGGCTGACCCCTCTAGGCTAGACTTGATCTACTCTATAGTTAGACTGGAGATATAAGGGGTGGGTTAATTGTGGACCAATTCATACAGAGCATTTTTCGCATTGGTGGTCCGTGTGTGGGGAATTTACAAACCTTAACCTTACTTAACAAAAAATTGCAGAATTAGGCTAAATGGTCTAGCCTAAGCCTAACCTAATCAAGCCTAATTAGGTCTACAACCTAGGGCCTAACTAGGAAACATTTACATTTAAGGAGTCTCATTCTCTTATAAGCTTAGACCTGAGTGACACATAAGTACTTGGTGGGGATTAAACCAAATTTAAACTTGACTGTTTTGTCTGTGCTCTCTCTTCTCTGGTAATTTCTTCTTGTCCTCTATTTCATTACGATCCCCAGTTAAACAATTTTGACTTAGACATGGACAGTGCGGAATTGAAAAAGTTAAAAAAGAAAAGGGGGGCAAAGTTGGGAGCTGTTACAAAGGCTGTGAACACTTTTAACAATATTACACAACCAGGTAAGGAAGATTTAGAGTGTGTAATTCTTAAATTGGAAACTAAAAGAAGGAAATAATAGCCATTAATGAGAGTATTTCAGAGTTAGTTGAATCCGAAATGGCTGAAGAACAATTGATAGACCTTTACGCTGATAATGATGATCAGGTAATCTCAATTGAACAGCAAATAAGGAGACTACGGTCTCGTTTGACTGACTTAACACCAAAAAAACCTAATTCTGATTTTAATCAAAGTAGAGCTAACCTTCAACAAAATTTAAGTGGCATGCTAAATCCTGAGTCACAAGAATTGAGGGCTCAGTTACCCATTTTGCTAGTACCAACATTTGAAGGGGACACGGTACAATTCCCATCTTTCATTGACAAATTTGAGAATTTAATAGGTAATAAACCTTATATTTCAACTGTTGAAAAGTTTAGCTACTTAACTAGTTTCCTTAAAGGCCCAGCCTATAACCTGATAGCCTATTTACCAGCCGTAGGGAATTCATATGAAGTAGCTATTGATCTCTTAGAACGTAATTACATTAATAAAGATGAGATTGTATATGAATTATCTCAACAAATTTTTGAATTTGCACCCATAAAAGATAACCATAGTGATATGGAAATTTTTTATACAAAATTAGAAGCTATTATAGGACAACTAGTTAGCAATGAGATAGATATTAAAGCTTCATCTTGGATTATACAAGGCATAGTACTTAGGTGCCTTCCTTTGAGGGTTAAAGATATTTTAATTCTAAAGACGGGAGAAAATTATCCTAATCTGGAAGATATAAGAAAACACTTCCCCAATATCCTAACTAATTACAAATTGAGAGATTTTCCAACACAAAAAACCCAGACTATGGATAAACCAAAGACTGTTCCCAGAGACCAACTAGCTACAGCCAAACAGACAAAACTTTACAGTGTAGAATCAAATGTGACCAACTGTAATACACGAACACCTACATTACAGAACTTTAATGTAACTGCTGCCTCAACTTACACACCATATTGCAAATTTTGTGCAAGTAATGACACAGTAGTACTGGGTGTGACAAATATTCAGACTTTAACCAAAGAGCTAAAAGATGTGAACAGTTGAACCTGTGTAAAAAGTGTACTGGCCAGGGACATTATAAGAAAGACTGTAAATCTAGGTTAAGATTCAAGTGTAAGTTTTGTAAAAGTTTACGACATGTCTCATCAATGTGTGATTCACCAAAGTGTCCAAACAATAGTACTCAAACTCAAAAGATACCTCCACCAAACAAAGGTAATCAAGAAAATGCCACTTTCATGGGACATTCTGTTTGTTCAAACAACGTAACAAAAACACTGAGATTCTTTTACCAACTATTACTTTGGACTTAGTGAATAGTGAGGGTAGCACCACTCCAGTGAGATGTCTTATAGACTGTTGTTCTCAACAAACATTTGTTTCACAAAATGTAGTAAATAAATTGGGTTTGACACCAAACCCGAATGAACAAAAACTCAATATTGCATCCTTTGTTAAGGATAACTCGGACAAAAATAGCTATAAGACAATTGACCTGGAACTACAGTTAGAAAATAAATTAGAGAAAATTGAAGGAGTTATTATTTCTAAAGTAGGACAAAACAAACTGGTTATACCCAAACTAGAACAAACCATAAATCATTTGGGAAAACACTACAAAATAGCTGATAGACATATCACTAACAACACAGTAGCTAACATTGAAATGTTAATAGGGGCAGATTATATTAATCTTATTCATAAGGGCATAGTAGAGATAGGTAATGGTATAGCTATTCAGACTCCATCAGGGATAGCCCCTTTGGGTGATCTATCCAAATACAACCTAGACCTAAACCAAAATAGTTCATGACCAACAAATACTATGTGCCTCAACTCAGTCCTACATAACACCTGTAAGAATAGCAACACTTTGAATAATATTATCTCAACTGAGAACATTAATTCATCATTATCAAATGAAACTTTGGATGAGGCAATTCAAACTTTATGGTTGCTAGAATCTGTGGGTATACATGACACAAATCAAACTTCAGAAGATCAGTTAATGGTAGAAAGATTTGAAGACACCATTCAGTGCAAAGACAATAGTTATTTTATTGAGTTACCTTGGAAAATAAATTGTCCAACTTTAAGAGATAATCTCAAAGTAGCTAAAGGACATTTATATAAGTAATGAAAAAACTCAAACAAGATAATAATATTAAAAAGTACAGTGATGTCTTCAAAGAACAGCTACAGAAAGGCTTCATTGAAGAAGTAACAAATAACCCTTTTAAAAAAAGATGGTTGTCATTATTTAACCCACAGGGGGTCTATCGACAAGATGCCCCAACAACAAAACTCAGAGTAGTATATAACTGTAGCCTCAAAGACAGTGATAAACACAGTTTGAATGATTGCCTGATTGAGGGTCCTAATCTCATTTCTGACCTTGTGAAGATCTTACTGAGGTTCAGGTTAGACAAATATGCCGTACAAAGTGACATTTCAAAGGCATTTTTGAGAATAAATCTTAAAAATGAATATGATAAGAACCAACTTAGGTTCTTATGGTTCAAGGATCCATTTGATTTGAATAAAGGGTTCATAACCTATAGATTTAATGTTGTGTTGTTTGGAGCCAATTGCTCACCTAGCCTATTAGCATTGACAATTGGACATCATTTAAACCAGTTTAATAACTCTTTAACATTGAACTTCCTTAAGGAACATTTTTACGTAGACAATCTAATATGCTCAACAACAACAAAATCTGAATTATCTGAAGTCTATGAACACTCTCAAAACATTATGCAACAAGGTAACTTTGAACTTAGAGAGTGGATTTCAAATGATGAGGATTTAAACAAAAAGATTTTAAAGGATAATAATGGTCTTACTGAGCCATCAGACAGAGTTAAAACTTTAGGTATGAACTGGTATTTGGATGCAACTTCTAACAGTCATGATTCAATCTGTACTAAAGGTTTTAAACTTGATGAGGAAGCAAATACTAAAAGACAAATATTATCAGAGGCTTCCAAAATTTTTGATCCTATGGGTCTATTCCTGCCTTCAACAATAAAATCAAAGATTCTCCTCCAAGAAATTTGGAGGACAAATGTTGGGTGGGATGATCCAATAACAAATGAAAATAAAAAATCTTGGAAGAAGTTAGCTGCTGATTTAACAAAAGTGCAGAACATTAAAATTCAAAGGTGCTGTGGGTTTAGGGATAAGCCCCAGAGACTTCATGTGTTTGCTGATGCAAGCACACAAGCTTATGGGTGCTGTGCGTATCTTGTAAGTCCTACAGAAAGTCATCTAATTTATGCAAAAGGGAAAGTTGCACCTCTCAAACCTACCCGAACCATACCTCAATTGGAACTATTGGCTGCTGCATTAGCCATTAAAACCATTTCATTGCTTAAGGATGCTTACCATGATGTGAACATAACTCATATCCACATCTGGCTTGACAGTCAGATTTGTCTTGCCTGGATACGGAATGATAGCATTAATAGTAAGAATATCTTTGTAAGAAATAGGCTAAAAGAAATAGCTGAAGCTAATGAAAGCCTACAAGTAAACTTTCACTATGTTCCAACTAAACAAAATCCAGCAGACTTTCTGACCAGAGGTTTATCCTACAAGTTGTTGAAGTCAAACAAAACTTGGTTTATGGGACCTAAGTGGCTCTGTAATTACAGACCAATGGCCTGTGGAACAAGTTAACTTGACATTAAATTTAATCTTTTCAAATGAAAAGGTTGAACCAATCACTAATTCTGAAATTTATTCTGATTTCAACAAACTTGTCAGGGTTACAGCCTACTGTTTGAGGTTTGCTCACAACTGTTTAACTACAATTAACAAACAGCTAAATAAAAATAATCATAATTATACAGAAGTTGCAACCAAATACTGGATAGGCCATGCACAACAAAAAGAGTACAATAAAGAGTTAGAATTCTTAACTAATGGGAAACAAACAAAAGAACCTGTACCATCAGTAGTTGTGGATCTAAACTTGTTCAGAGATGAGGAAGGCCTTCTAAGGTGTAAAGGGAGATTAGACAAATCAAAACTGTCATACAAAAGCAAACATCCAATCCTTTTACCTAGATTTAGCTATTTGACAACATTAATCATCAGAAAAACACACAATGATGTATATCACATGGGGGTACCACAGACATTAACTACATTAAGAAAAACTTATTGGATACCCAAGGGAAGGATCACTGTTAAAACAGTCCTGAGTGAGTGTGTCACATGTAGGCGTATTCATGCTAGGCCCTATAGGAAACCAAATCCTCCTGCTTTGCCAGAGGAGAGAGTTACTCTCAACAGACCCTTTGAGACTGTAGGCATTGACTATACAGGAGCATTGACTGTAGGGGTGGGTGACACTGAACAAAAAATGTACATTGTACTGTTTACATGTGCTGCCTCACGAGCTGTTTATCTGGATGTTGTGGAGGACCTTACAGCAGAATCTTTTGTTGCTGTCTTTAAGAGATTCTGTGCACGACATTCAGTACCCAAGACAGTTTGGACTGACAATGCTACATATTTCAAGGCTGGTGAACAAGTCATCCACGACTTGTTAAGCGATGAAATCACACAATTATATATACAAAATTCAAACATAAAGTGGAAGTATATTCCGGTTGCCTCTCCTTGGTATGGTTCTATCTGGGAGAGGAATATACAAACAGTAAAGAATTGCTTGAAGAAAGCAATTGGCAAAAAACAGATACACTTATTTGGGTTGCTCACTCTCCTGGCTGAGATTGAGAACATCATTAACAATAGACCACTCACTTATGTGAGTGACAACATTAATGACCCGGAACCATTAACTCCAAATCATTTGATTCGGGGAGAACAAGTTAGTCTCCTGCCGGACTACAATATAGACTCTTCAGAAGACCCAAACTGGACTCAACGACATGATGAGCTCCAGACTAAGTTACAACATTTAACTAGAGTTAAAGCTCATTTCATTAAACAGTGGAAAACTGAGTACTTGATGGGTCTAAGGGAGAGACATAAACAAATGACTAAGAAGGATTGATCTGACACAATTAAGGTAGGGGACCTTGTTCTCATACATGACAGTACTCCAAGACAATACTGGCCTCTGGCTAGAGTTTCAGAACTCAGACCAGGGGCAGACGGGGTAACAAGAGTGGTCATATTAAGGACTTCAACGGGTGACACAACAAGAGACATTTCTCTTTTGTACCCTGTAGAGTCTGGACCCAAAACAATGGACTTTGGAGAACCTTCTCCACTGACAGTAACAACTGGAGACACTGAACTTCCAGTAACTATTCCTTTGACAGTAGGAGTGGTAACGCATCCTACTACAACATTGACAGACACAAGACCTCAGCGACAAACAGCATTAAAGGCGCGACTATTTTTACAACAAAAAATAGATGCTGGGGAATTGTAATTTTATCTTCTAACTTTCATTTTTCTTTTCTTATGGTAAAGACCATAGACAGTTTCATCCTATGGATGTATATTTTCTCTTCTAATTAAATGCTACACCTTCTCCATGAGAAGGTGAGGATAGGCACTGTTAATCACATTAACAGGCATTTACAGTCAAACAGTTAGCTAGTCTACACTCAGACATAAAAATTGGTGACAATGACACCAAAATTTTTATCTCCCGGGGCCCCCAGTATATGGAAAACTGATGAGTGGGTAGTTGGGAGGTAACGAAAATGGTTCACTGAGTAGGTAGGTAGTTAATCTAACAATTATTAAATTCCTTTTATGTCAATAACTGGGTGGATGAAACCAATTGGTTGCTCACCAGAGTTATTCTCCACACTAGTATTTATATACTGTGTGAGAAGAGCGTGCTCGGTAATAGAGATACATTACCGCTCAACCAACCGAGGAAAAAACCAAGACAACGCTGGTGGAAAAAGCCCCGCAAAGAGGAGAACAAAGGAGAACGAAAACGAAGAACGGGGCGAGAGGACGGAACTGGAGAAGGGACGAGAACAGACACCGAAGAAAGATCCCCACCAGCAAGTACGCTCTCGACAATTACACAACCCGAGAAAAGAGACTCTCTAATAACTAGCAGTAAGTGACTAATTGTGTTTTTAACCCAGCAAATTAATCACATTAAATTAAGCTGGGTCAGACAAATTAGGCCTACATTGTGGCCTAAGACCCAGCATCAACTCATAGCTTAACAAAGGTGAAGGTAGATTGCCCTAACCTAATTTGGTGAGGAATCCTACTGTGGACCTCAATTTATCTGCCCGCTCTGGACCATTTCCGGAATCTCTAGGCTGACCCCTTTAGGCTAGACTTGATCTACTCTATAGTTAGACTGGAGATATAAGGGGTGGGTTAATTGTGGACCAATTCATACAGAGCATTTTTCGCACTATGCTAAATGGATTCAGAACTATTCCCTCAAGATCAAACCTCTGCTCAACGTTTCATCATTCCCATTAACTCGCGAGGAAGTATCAACGATCCAAACACTCAAAGATGATATCTCGAAAGCTGTCGTCGGTTCAATCGATGAAGAACTGCCGTTCACTGTGGAGACGGACGCTTCCTCTTCAGCAATCGGAGCCACCCTCACCCAGAACGGCCGCCCGGTGGCGTTCTTTTCTCGCGCTCTGAATAACACAGAACGTCGCCATCACATCGTTGAAAAGGAGGCATACGCTGTAATCGAATCCATTCGCAAGTGGAACCACTTCTTAGCTTATCGACACTTTACTGTCGTCACCGACCAGCGGAGCGTATCTTTCATGTTCGATGGAAAAGCTACTGGTCGTATTAAGAACGATAAGATTCTCCGTTGGCGTGTAGAACTAGCCGGCTACTCATTCACAATAAAATACAGACCGGGCCCCGAGAACCGAGCCGCAGACGCATTGTCGCGATCCTTTTGCGCTGCTACTCCAAGAATATCCCTCGCCCAGCTGCATGTTAATCTGATACACCCAGGAGTCCGCCGAATGACTCATTTTGTGAGCTAGGAACCTACCATTCTCAGTGGATGACATCAAACGAGTTACATCGGAATGCCAAACATGCGCTAAATGTAAGCCACAGTACTATAAACCAGAAGTTAGTCACTTAATACGGGCCATGTCCCCGTTTGACCGACTTAACATCGACTTTAAAGGCCCGCTTCCGAGCGCAACTTCGCGACCTTACATCCTAACGGTAATCAACGAGTATTCACGCTTTCCTTTTGCCTTCCCGTGCCGTGATACGAACACGTCAACCGTTATCGCCCGTCTCACCGAGTTATTTTCTACCTTCGGAACTCCCTCTTACATCCACACAGATCGAGGGACATCGTTTATGTCTTCGGAACTAAAACTGTTCCTAACTAAACATGGTATCGCGACTAGTCGCACAACGCCGTATCACCCCCAAGGAAACGGGCAATGCGAACGTTACAATGGAATCATCATGAACACCATCAAACTAGCCATAGAAGATCGCGGGTTGCCGATGTCGCAATGGGAGTCCGTCCTACCAGACGCGCTGCACTCGATTAGATCGCTGCTGTGTACGGCCACGAACGAAACTCCTCACGAGCGTCTATTCACGCACCCGCGGCGTACTTCTACCGGTTCTGCACTACCGACGTGGCTGTCTTCTCCGGGAACTGTACTCCTTCGCCAATTCATTCGCCGATCCAAGAACGACCCCCTCGTCGAGGAAGTTGAGTTAATTGAGGCAAACCCCAAATACGCGTTTATACGGCATCCGAATGGGAGAGAAGATACCGTATCCATCAGGGACCTGGCACCGGCGGGACGTAGCAATACGGATGACACGAATCACTACGAACCCCCCGTACCCAGTCCGCCAATCAATTCCACCCCGCTAACGGACGACTCAGAACCCGCTGAGATCCGCCGACACACGGTCCCAACAGCTCCCGTCGAAGCGACTCCAGTCGAAGTCGAGAGGCCCACCTGTGTCAGTAACCTCCGAGACGAGTCCCCCTCTGAGAAGAAGCACTCGAATCAGATACCCAGCTCAACGCCTAAACTTGTAGACTCTTCTTTCTTCCAAAATATCTTGAACTTGTCGTTTTGTTTCTTACCGTGCAATGTATCACGTATTATAAAAGAAGAGAGGAATGTAATGAGTCTTTACTAATTATTGTTTTCTGTGTAACAAGTCTTTACTAATTATTGTTTTCTGTGTAACAAGTCTTTACTAATTATTGTTTTCTGTGTAACAAGTCTTTACTAATTATTGTTTTCTGTGTTTCAGATCTATGCTATGTTTATGTTGAATAAAGCCTCAAATTGGCCTTTACTTTATCTCTAGCCCGCTAACAAACGCGGCACCACAGTGTCAATGGCTCTGCATCCTGCATACTGTTATAAACAAAAGTGATAGGCCTACTGTTCACCATTGCTTCTACTTCACACAAAACAGTGCAGAATTCTTCTTTGCTCAAATGAGCATAAGCTAAAAGTTTCTTTAATGGACACTTTACACTTCTCACTAGCCTTTCCCAAAATCCCCCCCACCATGGTGCTCTCAACAATAAACTCCCACTGTACCCCTTGGTGTGAAAAGTAGGATTGGAATCCTTCCTCTTTTAGCAAGGACCAAACTTCTTGGAGTTCTTTTGCAGCCTTTTTGAAGGTTTTTGCATTATCTGATATGATTTTATTTGGGAAACCCTTTCTGTTCACAAACCTTTAAAAGGCCAAAAGAAATACACCACTACTTAAGTTGCTTACCAACTCCAAATGGATTGCTCTGGTGGTAGCACATGTGAAAAGACATTATATAACCTTTGTTAGACTCCCCTTGCTCATACACATAGACTGGACCTGCGAAGTCTACTCCCACTACATCAAATGGGGCAGTATAGACACACCGTTCTCTTGGAAGTGGAGCCACCTTTTCATAATAAGTCTTTGCACTCCATCGCTTGCAAACCACACATTTATGCAAGACCTTTTTTATTACTTGTCTAATTTTGGGAATCCAAAACTGTTGTCTGATCTCTATTATCACTTCTCTAACTCCAGCATGTAACAACTTATGATGCGTATCCAGGATCAAAAGTTCCACAAGTGCCTCCCAGAAGGTAGCAAAATTGGATGTCTTTTCTCCTCTGAAAGCCCAGAAAACTGTAGCCTACCTCCTACTCTCAGTAATTCCTGATCCAGAAACACATCCAAACCCTTGAGAGCAGAATGTGTTGGCAGAACCTGTAATGGACTGCTGGTGAGCAATTCCCTTTCTTCACCAAATTTTTCCTTTTGCACATATACCACCCAGTATTGGCTGGCTTGCTGAATCTCCTTACTGTTCAGAATTCTTTCCCTTCTTGTTTCTCCCTTAATGTTGTCTGTAAATCTATATACCCATGCTGTCACTCTTAACAACCTTTTGAGACTGCTAATGTCCTCAAGCCTCAATATGGGGTCCTGCTGCATAACTTGACAACTGTTCACAGTGCATTTTCCCATCTCACTCACCCATTCTTCTTCAGCCTGGCATTCTCCTACAATAGGCTGATTAGAAAGCCAGTTTTCACTTCCAAGTTTTAGCCACTCTGGCCCATTCCACCACAAACTTGACTGTGCAAGGTCTTTCACTTAAATTCCTCGTGTTGGTAAATCAGCTGGGTTTTGGGTGCCTGGACAATGCTTCCATTAGGGCCGTAACTAGGGTTTAGAAATTAGTGAGGTTCAGATTTTTTTCGAGCGGGGGACGAGCAAAATTCAGACCAAAATGACATCTACAAACACAACCCAAGCTATACACTAAACACAAAACGCTCGACGCTCCCTCTTTTCAAAAGAAAAGCGGTAATATGCGTTTCATACACGGAGAACGGTTCAGTCTCTTTTTTTTTTTTTAGGAAATAATTACGGAGGTCCAGACCTCGGTGACCTCATAGGTAGTTACGGCCATGGCTTCCATTGCTTGGGATCTGTGTGTGCTTGAATTTCCTCCACCCTATTGGCAACAAATGGTTTCCATTTCCTTGCCTGGCTTCTTAACCAGTGCCAAACTATAGTGGAGTCTGTCCAATATCATCTTGGAATTTCATAAAGGGCCAAAGACTTTTGCACTGTAACTGCAAGCCGACTAGCAATAACTGCACCCATCAATTCCAACCTTGGAATAGGAAGCCTTTTCAAAGGTGCTACTCTGCTCTTTGCAGCAACCAACCTGCAACTTACTTCCTCTTTGAATGTGCCTCTTATATAAATACAAGTTGCATAGGCTTCCTCCTTGCATCACAAAAGATGTGCAGCTCCAAATTGTCTGGACTATTGTTCAACTCTCCAAAGTACCATCTAGGGATTTCAATGTCTCCAAGATGTGCCAATTCTTTGAAACAATATTTCCACCTTACCACCATATGATCAGATAACTCTTGGTCCCAACCAAGTCCAATTTCCCAGAGGCTCCGAAACCAAATTTTTTACTTTATCACAAATGGAGCCAGGAATCCAAGAGGATCAAAGACCTTCGAAGCCAAACTAAGAGCTGTACGTTTTGTCCACCTTGTCTCATTCTCAGCCAGCTCTACTAAAAATTTCCCATTGAAGGTAAACAAATCCTCTCCTTGCTGCCAAACAATGCCTAGCACTTTCTGTCTATTGTCCACAATTCCTTAATACCAGAATCCTCAATACTTTCTGCTGCATCAGGTCCTACACAGGACTGACTCATAAACTGTCGTAACTGAGAATGATTGGTCTGCCATTTTCTAAGCTCCATGCCAGCCTTCCTCATTATAGCTCTAGCCTCCATGAATATCTGTTTAGCCATTTCTGTATTATCCACGGAACACAGCAAATCATCAACATAAAAATTTTTCCTTATGTGTTCAATAGTGTTAGGATAGACTTCAGAATATTTCTTAAAATGGTACTGCATAGTAGCTGCCAACAGAAATGGACTAGAGCTGAGGCCAAACAACACTGACTTCATTCTATATGCTTGAGCCTTAGGTTCATTTTCGAACAAATCTTTCGTATCCACCCACAGATACCTTACTGCATCTCTGTCCTCTGGTTTTAACTTTATCCTCAAAAAGGCTTGCTTCACATCTGCAGTCAATGCTACTCTACCAAACCTGAATCTCAGTAACAAGGAAAATAAATCTGCATTTAAATTTGGCCCAGCATCTAAACAGTCATTCAAGGACACACCACCTTTGTCCTTGGCTGAGCCATCAAAAACTACCCTCAGTTTGGTGGTAGTTTTGTCTCGCCGTACCATTGCATGGTGTGGCAGATAATGTGCCTCCTGGCTCACCAGCTCACCTTGCACCCTTTCAGCATAGCCCTCCCTTACATATAGCTTAGGATGGCCTCATTGTATTCAATTAACAACTCATTTTTTCTTAGCCTGTACAACCTCCTATTAGCTAGCTGAAGGTTTGAACTGGGTTTGCAAGAATCCTTTCAAGGGAGGCCAACTTCATAGCAACCATCTCTAACTAAACCCAATCCCTTTTTCAAATTGCTCTAAAACCTCACTGTTCACTGTACTCGCCTGGTTCTCCTGTTTGTCCTTCATGCCAATGGATTCAAGTTCCCAAAAGGTTTTCAAATGCCTTTCCAAACCATGGCTGTTCTCCTCAATCTTAACAAAGAGTTTTAACCTCCATTTCATTGCAATAGCTACCATGTAGAATCCAGCCTAGCTTACTTTCAATAGCTACCGAACCTCGAGATGTGCGGACAATATTATCAGTGATGAAGTCCCAATAATAGTCAGCTCCAATCGAAAGACTAATATCTTCTGTTCCTTCAAACTTATTATTGCCCAAATTAATTCCTTTAACTTGCAATTCTTGGACACATGCCATATCTAAACAAGTAGTGACTGGAGCACAAAGTTCCTCAATCTCTACAGCTTGGACCTTGATAGTAGGACTTTGTGGTAACAACCCCTTAACCAGAACTTCTACCTTCTTAACTTTGGTTCGGTTTTGAACGGAACCCCCAAACCCAGAAATTCTTAAATTTTCCCTCTTAAGTTCTTTAAACTTCAATTTTCTGGAAATTCTGGTCTTAATAAAGCTACGCTGGCTACCACTATCAAACAACACTCTTACAGTAGCTTCTCTATCATTCCCAATTAATAATGCTGCAGCTGTTTGCAATAATCCTCCTTTACTTTTACTCCCTTTCATAGCAGTGGCATGTGCCACTGATGTCTCTACTTCTGGGGTAGGCCTACTAGGAGTGTTTTCACACAATAATGGCTGATGCCGGCCATAGCATTTTTTGCACAAAATTTTAAACTTACAAAACCTTGCTCTGTGACCTTTCAAAAAACATTTAAAACATGCTGTGGACTGAGTTACCCTGTCCTTTCTCCCTCAACAGGTAAAGCCTCAGCCACCTCACATTTATATGACTTGTGGTTGCCTTCGCAAAATATGCATTCTTTGATTCTCTTTAATTTATTCTCAGAGGATGCATGTAGAGCTGACAGTATCTGGGCTATTCCTTTTTGTAGAAACTTTGGTGCTGTGCCTGCCTTTGTCCCCTTGTTTAACATCCCACTGTGCAAACTCATTTCCCTCTCGTCTTGCTAATTCTGTGCTTAAAAGACTTAACATCTGCTGAAGGGGGATGTACACATGTACTGTAAAGTGTCCCCTACTTAATTCAAGCAAAATTGAGCTAAGCAATTTAAACTTCAGTATAGTAACCAACATTCCACCATACCTTTCCATTCCTACACCCAAGTTGTCCAGGGACCTAGTTCTAACTTCAAATTCATCATATAGCTGCCGTAACTCCTTGACACTATTGAGATTATTAACAGGAGGTATAGCTAAAAGTTCGCGAAGGTGGCTTTTAATTAAGATCTCTGGCTTACCAAACCGTTTCTTTAATATATCCCAAGCCACATTATAATTAGCCTCTGTTAATGCTAATCCTGCTATTGTTTTTGTTGCCTCCCCTTCCAAGAACGACTACAAATAATTAAATTTCTCCACCGTACTTAACTAGAATGAACTGCTGATTGAAAACTGTCTGCCCATCCTTGCCATTCCTGAATACTCCCAGAAAATGTTTTGAGTACACGCCTCGGTAATTGAACTGCAGATCTGTTAACCTTAACTTCACAAACACCATTTGTTGAGTGTTGTGTTTCATTATTAGACCTGGTCTCTAACTGTACTGAGCTGCTAAACTCTTTTGCTCTGTGGCATACTTTAATTATATCATCAATAATCTCTTCAAAGTAAATTATGTTATTTTCTATTTCATCCTCTTCTATAAGAGCCTCAATTTTAACATTTACTCCGCTTAGAGCAACCTTTTTAGTTTCTAATATGGAAAGCTGTGTAGTCACTAAGCTTAAATCCTCTTGCTCTACGGCAGAATCTATAGTGGCAATGACCTTTGTAATTAGACCTTTGTAGGCGCTGTTAGAAAATTAGAAGAGGAAGAACCATTGTTGTCCCAAGGCGATACGATGACTAAGCTGATTGATGCAGCATTGCTTGTGTATATATTAAGTTAAGGTGTGTATATATCCATCTCATAATTGTAAGGTTAGTGAAAAATTAACTTAATTTAGGGCTAGCATTTTTGAGATCTTGTGGCATCATTGTTTGGTCACACTGTTGGCATCATTTTGGGACGCTGCGCGTCTTTTCTACTCGTTTGTGGAAGGTCGTACGTAAAGGTGTGGTCTGATAGAGAGCTCTCTTGCAATTCAGTTTGGTTGTTTAGATACATGATTGTTGCATCGTGCAATAGTCCAGGTTGCGTTGTTGTTGCAAGGTTCAGAAAGAAGACCACAAATAGTACCCTTTTTGTTTACTTTAAGTTCATGTAATTAAGGTCTAAGGTAGGCCCGCATCGAGTCAGCAACCCTGAGGTTACCCTGAGGTAGGACCTAATAGGATCTCAAATCCGTAAGTTTTAATTTAGCTTAACTTGGGCTTTAGGTAGAACTTGCCCTTTAGAATTTGGCCGTTCACGGCTCAGCTGGGATTTTGAACCCGACAAATAAATAAAATAACATGGTCCTTCAGAACCGGATTCTACCCCAAGACTGAGTCAGTGACTATTTTTCGGCAAAGTTCTGATTGTGCAAATTGTATCCCAAGTTAGGCCTAGACGGGTTGAGTATTATTGAGTTAAGGTCCCAGGGTAAAAAGTTTGGTCGCCCAATTGCGAAACTTGGCCAGTCGTCTGTCGTTTTTAGCCTACATTTTACCGGTTTGGTTAATTTTGGGTTATTATTGAATTAAGGTCCCAGGGTAAAGTTTGGTCGCCCAATTGCGAAACTTGGCCAGTCGTCTGTCGTTTTTGGCCTACATTTTTTCCGGTTTGGTTAATTTTGGGTTATTATTGAATTAAGGTCCCAGGGTAAAGTTTGGTCGCCCAATTGCGAAACTTGGCCAGTCGTCTGTCGTTTTTGGCCTACATTTTTTCCGGTTTGGTTAATTTTGGGTTATTATTGAATTAAGGTCCCAGGGTAAAGTTTGGTCGCCCAATTGCGAAACTTGGCCAGTCGTCTGTCGTTTTTGGCCTACATTTTTTCCGGTTTGGTTAATTTTGGGTTATTATTGAATTAAGGTCCCAGGGTAAAGTTTGGTCGCCCAATTGCGAAACTTGGCCAGTCGTCTGTCGTTTTTGGCCTACATTTTTTCCGGTTTGGTTAATTTTGGGTCATTATTGAATTAAGGTCCTGGGGTGGAAAATTTGGTATTCCATACTGGTGTTTGGTTAGTACCCCACCCAGCAATTCAGTTTATTTGAAAGTAAAATTTGCGTTTGATCAGTTTGGTTAAGTATTTCTGCCAATTCAGCTCATTTGGTATTGAGCCCAAGGGTTATTTACATTGAAGATGAGTGCATCTGAATTGAACAAATTTATAAAAAGGAGAAGCGCCTACAAAGGTCTAATTACAAAGGTCATTGCCACTATAGATTCTGCCATAGAGCAAGAGGATTTACGCTTAGTGACTGCGCAGCTTTCCATATTAGAAACTAAAAAGGTTGCTCTAAGTGAGGTAAATGTTAAAATTGAGGCTCTTATAGAAGAGGATGAAATAGAAAATAACATAATTTACTTTGAAGAGATTATTGATGATATGATTAACGTAGGCCTCCGAGCAAAAGAGTTTAGCAGCTCAGTACAGTTAGAGACCAGGTCTAATAATGAAACACAACACTCAACAAATGATGCTTGTGAAGTTAAGGTTAACAGATCTGTAGTTCAATTACCGAGGCTTGTACTCAAAACATTTTCTGGGAGTATTCAGGAATGGCAAGGATGGGCAGACAGTTTTCAATCAGCAGTTCATTCTAGTCAAGTGTTAAGTGCCGTGGAGAAGTTTAATTATTTGCGGTCCCTCTTGGAAGGGGAGGCAGCAAAGACTATAGCAGGATTAGCATTAACAGAGGCTAATTATAATGTGGCTTGGGATATATTAAAAAACGGTTTGGTAAGCCAGAGATCTTAATTAAAAGCCACCTCCGTGCACTTTTAGCTATACCTCCTGTTAATAATCCTAATAGTGTCAAGGAGTTACGGCAGTTATATGATGAATTTGAAATTAGAACTAGGTCCCTGGACAACTTGGGTGTAGGAATGGAAAAGTATGGTATAATGTTGGTTCCTACACTGGAGTCTAAATTGCCTAGCTCAATTTTGCTTGAATTAAGTAGGGGACACTCTGCAGAACATGTGTACATCCCCCTTCAGCAGATGTTAAGTCTTTTAGGCACAGAATTAGCAAGACGAGAGGGAGTTGAGTTTGCACAGTGGGATGGTAAACAAGGGGACGAAGGCAGGCACAGCACCAAAGTTTCCACAAAAAAGAATAGCCCAGGTACAGTGTCAGCTCTACATGCCTCCTCTGAGAATAAATTAAAGGGAATCAAGGAATGCATATTTTGCGAAGGCAACCACAAGTCATATAAATGTGAGGTGGCTGAGGCCTTACCCTTTGAGGAGAGAAAGGACAGGGTAACTAAGTCCACAGCATGTTTTAAATGTTTTTTGAAAGGACATAGAGCAAGGTTTTGTAAGTTTAAAATTTTGTGCAAAAAATGTCATGGTAGGCATCAGCCATTATTGTGTGAAAACACTCTTAGTAGGCCTACCCCAGAAGTAGAAACATCAGTGGCACATGCCACTGCTATGCAAGGGAGTAAAAGTAAAGGGGGATTATTGCAAACAACTGCAGCCTTATTAATTGGGAATGAGGGAGAAGCTACTGTAAGAGTGTTGTTTGATAGTGGTAGCCAGTGTAGTTTTATTAAGACCAGAATTTCCAGAAAATTGAAGTTTAAAGAACTTAAGAGGGAAAATTTAAGAATTTCTGGGTTTGGGGGTTCCGTTCAAAACCGAACCAAATTTAAGAAGGTAGAAGTTCTGGTTAAAGGGTTGTTACCGCAAAGTCCCACTATCAAGGTCCAAGCTGTAGAGATTGAGGAACTTTGTGCTCCAGTCACTACTTGTTTAGATATGGCATGTGTCCAAGAATTGCAAGTTAAAGGAATTAATTTGGGCAATAATAAGTTTGAGGGAACAGAAGATATTAGTCTTTTGATTGGAGCTGACTATTATTGGGACTTCATCACTGGTAATATTGTCCGTACATCTCAAGGCCCGGTAGCTATTGAAAGTAAGCTAGGCTGGATGCTACATGGTAGTTATTGCAATGAAATGGAAGTTAAGGCTCTTTTTGTTAAGATTGAGGAGAACAGCCATGGTCTGGAAAGGCATTTGAAAGCGTTTTGGGAACTTGAATCTATTGGCATAAAGGACAACCAGGCAAGTACAGTGAACAATGATGTTTTAGAGCAATTTGAAAAAGGGATTGGGTTTAGAGATGGTTGCTATGAAGTTGGCCTACCATGGAAGGATTCTTGCAAACCCGGTTCAAACCTTCAGCTAGCTAATCGGAGGTTGGAGACTTCATTGTACAGGCTAAGAAAAAATGAGGAGTTGTTAATTGAATACATGAGGCCATCCTAAGTATGTAAGGGAGGGCTATGCTGAAAGGGTGCAAGGTGAGCTGGTGAGCCAGGAGGCACATTATCTGCCACACCATGCAGTGGTACGGCGAGACAAAACTACCACCAAACTGAGGGTAGTTTTTGATGCCTCAGCCAAGGACAAAGGTGGTGTGTCCTTGAATGACTGTTTGGATGCTGGGCCAAATTTAAATGCAGATTTATTTTCCTTGTTACTGAGATTCAGGTTTGGTAGAGTAGCATTGACTGCAGATGTGAAGCAAGCCTTTTTGCGGATAAAGTTAAAACCAGAGGACAGAGATGCAGTAAGGTATCTGTGGGTGGATACGAAAGACTTGTTGGAAAATGAACCTAAGGTTCAAGCATATAGAATGAAGTCAGTGTTGTTTGGCCTCAGCTCTAGTCCATTTCTGTTGGCAGCTACTATGCAGTACCATTTTAAGAAATATTCTGAAGTCTATCCTAACACTATTGAACACATAAGGAAAAATTTTTATGTTGATGATTTGCTATGTTCCGTGGATAATACAGAAATGGCTAAACAGATATTCATGGAGGCTAGAGCTATAATGAGGGAGGCTGGCATGGAGCTCAGAAAATGGCAGACCAATCATTCGCAATTACAAGAGTTTATGAGTCATTCCTCTGTAGTACCTGATGCAGCAGAAAGTATTGAGGATTCTGGTATTAAGGAGTTGTGGGCAATAGACGCAAAGGTGCTAGGCATCGTTTGGCAGCAAGATGATGATTTGTTTACCTTCAATGGGAAATCTTTAGTAGAGCTGGCTGAGAATGAGACAAGGTGGACAAAACGTACAGCTCTTAGTTTGGCTTCGAAGGTCTTTGATCCTCTTGGATTCCTGGCTCCATTTGTGATAAAGTCAAAAATTTGGTTTCAGAGCCTCTGGGAAATTGGACTTGGTTGGGACCAAGAGTTACCTGATCATATGGTGGTAAGGTGGAAATATTGGTTCAAAGAATTGGCACATCTTGGAGACATTGAAATCCCAAGATGGTACTTTGGAGAGTTGAACAATAGTCCAGACAATTTGGAGCTGCACATCTTTTGTGATGCAAGTGAGGAAGCCTATGCAACTTGTATTTATATAAGAGGCGCATTGCAAGAGGAAGTAAGTTGCAGGTTGGTTGCTGCAAAGAGCAGAGTAGCACCTTTGAAAAGGCTTTCGGTTCCAAGGTTGGAATTGATGGGTGCCGTTATTGCTAGTCGGCTTGCAATTACAGTGCGAAAGTCTTTGGCCCTCTATGAAATTCCGAGCTATTATTGGACAGACTCCACTATAGTTTGGCACTGGTTAAGAAGTCAGGCAAGGAAATGGAAACCATTTGTTGCCAATAGGGTGGAGGAAATTCAAGCGCACACAGATCCCAAGCAATGGAAGCATTGTCCAGGCATCCAAAACCCCGCTGATTTACCAACATGAGGAATTTCAGTGAAAGATCTTTCACAGTCAAGTTTGTGGTGGAATGGGCCAGAGTGGCTAAAACTTGGAAGTGAAAACTGGCCTTCTAATCAGCCCATTGTAGGAGAATGCCAGGCTGAAGAAGCATGGGTGAGTGAGGTGAGAAAATGCGCTGTGAACAGTTGTCAAGTTATGCAGCAGGACCCCATATTGAGGCTTGAGGACATTAGCAGTCTGAAAAGATTGTTAAGAGTGACAGCATGGGTATATAGATTTACCAACAACATTAAGGGAGAAACCAGAAGGGAAGGAATTCTGAACAGTAATGAGATTCAGCAAGCCAGGAAATACTGGGTGGTATATATGCAGAAGGAAAAATTTGGTGGAGAGAGAGAATTGCTCACCAGCCATCCATTACAGGTTCTACCAACACATTCTGCGCTCAAGGGTTTGGATGTATTTTTGGATCAGGATTTATTGAGAGTAGGAGGTAGACTACAGTTTTCTGGGCTTCCAGAGGAGAAAAGACATCCAATTTTGCTACCTTCTGGGGGGCACTTTGTGGACCTTTTGATCCTGGATACTCATCATAAGCTGTTACATGCTGGAGTTAGAGAAGTGATAATAGAGATTAGACAACAATTTTGGATTCCCAAAATTAGACAAGTAGTAAAAAAGGTCTTGCATAAATGTGTGGTTTGCAAGCGTTGGAGTGCAAAGCCTTATTATGAAAAGGTGGCTCCACTTCCAAGAGAACGGTGTGTCTATACTGCCCCATTTGATGTAGTGGGAGTAGACTTTGCAGGGCCAGTCTATGTGTATGAGCGAGGGGAGTCTAACAAAGGTTATATATGTCTTTTCACCTGTGCTACCACCAGAGCAATCCATTTGGAGTTGGTAAGCAACTTAAGTAGTGATGTATTTCTTTTGGCCTTTAAAAGGTTTGTGAACAGAAGGGGTTTCCCAAATAAAATCATATCGGATAATGCAAAAACCTTCAAAAAGGCTGCAAAGGAACTCCAAGAAATTTGGTCCTTGCTAAAAGAGGAAGGATTCCAATCCTACTTTTCACACCAAGGGGTACAGTGGGAGTTTATTGTTGAGAGAGCACCATGGTGGGGAGGATTTTGGGAAAGGCTAGTGAGAAGTGTAAAGTGTCCATTAAAGAAACTTTTAGCTATGCTCATTTGAGCAAAGAAGAATTCTCTACTGTTTTATGTGAAGTAGAAGCAATGGTGAACAGTAGGCCTATCACTTTTGTTTACAACAGTAGGCAGGATGCAGAGCCATTGACACCAAATCATTTTCTTTGTGGTAAACGATTAACATCAAACCCCAGTGTGCCAGAAGACTTGCAGCCTATCCAGAGCACTCAAGGAGAGTTAACCAGACGGTTCAGGTACCTTGAAGAGCTACAAGATCAGTTATGGAAGAGGTGGCAGATGGAATACTTGCCAGAACTCAATTATTACCCATCAGGCAAGGTAAAGGAAGGGCTCCAATGCAAATTGTATCAAGGTGGGAGAAGTGGTAATGATTGGGGATGAAAGACCAAGGCAATGCTGGAAGCTTGGCATAATTGAAGAGTTGTTTGTTGGCAAAGACAATTTAGTTAGGTCTGCACTGGTAAAGACTTCAGGAGGAAAGTTAAAGAGACCTATACAAAAACTCTATGCTTTAGAAATCAGCAAAAACACAGATAGTCAAGATGAAACATTTGAGTTACAGCCTCATGGAGAAGGCTTGGCTAACCTTGCAGAAGGTAATGACAACAATGCCTCTTCGGTGGGGAGTGTTAGGAAATCTAGAAGAGGAAGAACCATTGTTGTCCCAAGGCGATACGATGACTAAGCTGATTGATGCAGCATTGCTTGTATATATATTAAGTTAAGGTGTATATATATCCATCTCATAATTGTAAGGTTAGTGAAAAATTAACTTAATTTAGAGCTAGCATTTTTGAGCTCTTGTGGCATCATTGTTTGGTCACACTGTTGGCATCATTTTGGGACGCTGCGCGTCTTTTCTACTCGTTTGTGGAAGGTCGTACGTAAAGGTGTGGTCTGATAGAGAGCTCTCTTGCAATTCAGTTTGGTTGTTTAGATACATGATTGTTGCATCGTGCAATAGTCCAGGTTGCGTTGTTGTTGCAAGGTTCAGAAAGAAGACCACAAATAGTACCCTTTTTGTTTACTTTAAGTTCATGTAATTAAGGTCTAAGGTAGGCCCGCATCGAGTCAGCAACCCTGAGGTTACCCTGAGGTAGGACCTAATAGGATCTCAAATCCGTAAGTTTTAATTTAGCTTAACTTGGGCTTTAGGTAGAACTTGCCCTTTAGAATTTGGCCGTTCACGGCTCAGCTGGGATTTTGAACCCGACAAATAAATAAAATAACAGGCGCTTCTCCTTTTTTTAAACTTGTTCAGTTCAGCTGCATTCATCTTCAATGCAAACAACAATTGGGCTCAATGACAAATAAGCTGAATTGGCAAAAATACTTAACCAAACTGATCAAACTCAAATTTTGCTTTTTTCAAATAAATTGAATTGCTTGGTTGGGGTACTAACCAACCACCAGTATGGAATACCAAATTTTTCACCCAAGTAACTGGCGCACTGAAGTCTGCAACCTTCGCCTACGAATAATAAACCAAAATTAACCAAACCGGTAAAAATGTAGGCCCACAAACGACAGACAAGTGGCCAAGTTTCGCAATTGGGCGACCAAACTTTCTACCCTGGGACCTTAACTCAATAATAAACCAAAATTAACCAAACCGGTAAAAATGTAGGCCCAAAACAACGACAGACGAGTGGCCAAGTTTCGCAATTGGGCGACCAAACTTTCTACCCTGGGACCTTAACTCAATTATGCTCAACCCGTCTAGGCCTAACTTGGGCTACAGTTTGCACAATCAGAAATTTGCTGGAAAATAGTTACTGACTCAGTCTTGGGCTAGAATCCGATTTCGAAGGACCATGTTATTTTTTTTTTATTTTATTGGGTTCAGAATCCCAGCTGAGCCGTGAACGGCCAAGCTCTGAAGGGCCAGTTTAACCTACAGCCCAAGTTAAGCTAGACTAAAAACTTACGGACTTGGAGGTTCTATTAGGTCCTACCTCAGGGTTGCTGACTCGATGTGTGCCTACCTTAGGCCTCAGTTGCATAAAATTAAGATAAAAACAAAAGGGGCACTATTCATGGTCTTCTTTCTAAACCTTGCAATAACAACACAACCTGCACTATTGCACGATGCAACAATCTTGTATCTAAATAACCAAACTTAATTGCAAGAGAGCTCTCTATAAGACCACGCCCTGTAAGTGCCGCATTCAACAAACGAGTAGGAAGGACGCGCAGCGCCCCCAAAAAATGATGCCACAAGAGTGCCCAAACAATGATGACACAAGAGTCCAAAAATGCTAGCTCTAAATTAAGTGAATTTTTCACTAACCTTACAATTATGAGATGTATATATATATATATACACCTTAACTTAATATATACAAGCAATGCTGCATCAATCAGCTTAGTCATCATATCGCCTTGGGACAACAATGGCTCTTCCTCTTCTAGATTTTCTAACAAGCTAATAGTAAAAGTTAACTAATACTTTTTAACACTTTTTAATACTTTCTAACACTTCCGTAAGTTTGTAAATATATCTAAAGTAATAAAAACTAATTACTTATTTGCTTGGTCTTTCATTTAAGATTTCAGAGCATTTACCTAGCCTTTTGAAGATATTTTGAACAATTTATGTAGTTAAAATTCACTCGTTCGTAATTTTAAAGGGCTCGCTCGTTCGTATGCCCACTATTTTAAGGTCACTGTTTACCACCTCATAGGACCATGAAGGTAGTGCCGGATGTCGCTAGAAAATTTTGAGGATATATTATATGTATTATTATTAATTAAATATTGTGGACCATCTAATGAGATTGTAACTGGGTAATCTTGGCACATTTACAAATTTTAATGGAGAGGTAACAACGGTTCACTGACTTTAAACCCTGTTAATTTGATAGTAAGAAGGAGCACAAAACTGACAAGCGTCACCGGCACAGAAAACGTTAAACATATAAATATATGTGTTATCCATATAGACAAATGAGCGGTTTGAGGGTGGTAGAAAAAGACAGACAAGAGATGGAGTTATATTCTGTTACGTTTCGGCACAAAGCCTTGCTCACACAGAATGACAACATGAGTTAAACACACAATATTTAAATGCAGACGATCTTTTCCAATCCTACTGGACGAACATTCGTGGCTTCACCTGATTGGCTGGTTACTGTTGATGCTCCTTGGCCCCGCCCTTTTCTGCTAACTTCACCATAATTTTTCCCGTTAATTTGGCTAAACACATAAATCCCTCTCTATGATTTACCACGTTTCCTGATGTTATATAAGCAACTTCAATTGCTTTCCTCATCCCCTTATCTAGTCCTTTATGAATGATTTAGCTTCTTGCCAGTTTGGCAGGTGTCCGTACCTATCTGCGTGCAAGACGAGTGAATTAGATGTTCTATGTAGGCGCATGTCTGCTCTACGTTCATAGAGTCTTTTTGGTAAGCCGCGCCCTGACTCCCCATAATAAACGGCAGAGCAGCCATTACATGGAATCTCATAAACTACACTACGAACTTCATTAATACACTCATTTTGTTTCGTCCTCACCATATCGCCTATCTTTATCCCTGAAGAATTGGCTAAATAAACTCCCGCTCCTCTTAGGAATTTATTGATAATTTCGGCTCCTCTTGAATGCGGAACCTTATATACTCTTTATCTCCATTATTTTCAGTCCCACCTCCACGCCGTTCTGATAATATAAATAGTGTTCAACTGCCTCAACACTTAATCGCGAGACTGGGGAGGGAAGGCAAAGGACAAAAAGAGAGGTTAGAACGAAAGTTGGAATATTTATGCGAAAACAGAGCGTGGAAAGATGTTAGCAGAGCAGATTTAGTGTTAAACCTCTCTACGAAACAATTAAAGGCAACAGAAATACAGGTTCTGTCGCTAGGTTTAAAATTCGATATTGGAGTAGACCGGGGGAGCTATGCGGAACACGTAACGAAGAACTACATATGGACTGAGAGCGACGTGGATAAAGGGTTCAAACAAGGTATCCTGTCGTGTTGCATGGCCCAAGCGGGCAAAAAGCAATGTGCTATACCCAAGAGATACAGGGAGGCATTGAGCAATTTGGGCAAATGCCGGGATATAGTTATAACTCAAGCCGACAAAGGAGGGGGAGCAGTAATTGTGATGAATAAAGTGGATTATACAAACAAAATGACGGATTTATTGAATGACGTAACGACATATGAGAGGAGACCTACAGGGTATGCGGTAGATGAGGCAAAACGATTCAAACGGGAGGTGAGGCGAGTGTTGAACAGGTCAAAGAGGGGAAGAAAGCTAATAGGTTTACTGGCGGAAGCCCCCCACCCACCCGCCGAGAATGAGAAGCCTGCCAAAAGTACATAAACCTGGCATACCGATGAGACCAATAACATCTGGCATCGGTAGCGCGCTTCATAGGCTGGCCAAGCAACTAGCTAAGCCGCTTTCAGCCGCGCTTGGGTCAATAAGTAAGGCTCATTTAAGAAACTCTTCTGACTTATTAGAGGCTAAAGCACATTAATTTTGACGGAAAGAAACTAGCGAGTTTTGATGTTAAAGCATTATTCACAAATGTTCCAGTGGATGGAGCATTACAGGCGGTCAGAAGAGCGATAGAAAACATCGAAGACAGCGTTCTTCCGGTAGCAAGGAAAGATTACATGGAACTGGTTTCTTTGTGTGTGAAATTTGATCCATTTACATTTCAAGGTGAAGAGTATAGGCAACACAGAGACCTGGTCATGGGTTCACCACTCAACGCTGTCATGGCTAGTCTCCATATGGAAACCTTGGAGACGGACAGATTTATTAGGATAATGGGAAGAGGTGCAGCTTGGATAGATACGTTGACAATGTGTTAGTAGTGGTTGTTGTTGTTGTTGTTTAGCCGATCAGCCCACCCTGATCGAGCAAGCCGGCGGCACGCAGGTAACCGATCGCCCTCTTCGGAGTGGACCAGAGGTTCAGCGCACTAGTGATGTTGTGTTGTGTTCGTTGTTGTGCTAGAGCGGTACAGTCTGTCATAATGTGTTCAATTGTTTGTGGTGTGTCGTGGCACAGGTGGCAGGTGTCGTCTATGGAGTTGTCTAGTCTGTGTTTATATGTTAGTAAGTTGGGGTGATGTCCACATCGGAATCGTGCTAAGTTAACTCGATCCGATCTGCTCAGGCTGATCTCTGACCTGTTAATGGGTGGCGGCTTCGCACCTAGGACCGCATTCGGACCGAGTCGTGTCAGTGCTTTGTGGGTTAGGTGTGTGTGTATGTGTTTTCTGTACTGTGTGATGTCTGTGGGCGTGGTATGGAATGGAGTATTTGGTTATAATGTCTCTCTGGTGTTACCTTAATGGTGCGAGGTGTCGGTGCGTGATTGTACATGTAGTGGCAAGGGTGTTGTTAAACTTCAAAATTATACTGCTCTGTATTCTCTGAAATAAGCTTATTTGTACATTTGTATGCGAAATGTATATTATACATTGTAGCCATTATGCATACTTAGTTTCTACAGAAGTGGTAACTAATTATATGACAATAATTTTTCTTATTTTTAAAGCAAAAAAGGAAAAGTAAATAGTCGAGAAAATGATAGCAAGCAATGCAATACCTGCCACATAACTTGAAAGTACCTCTGTTGATAGCTATCATTTAAAGCATCATAATAAAATGACATTATTTTCAATGCTGTTTGTTGTTATGAGAAAAATCTTCCATATTAATTTCTAATCATAGGCGTATGAGGCGGGGGTCTGGGGGGGCGGCAGCCCCCCCCCAGGACTAGGAAATTGAGCATTTTCAGGGCAGATTTCTCCTGACATTCTTTTGTTTTGTTTTTTACTTCTTGAGGTGAATTAATTACTTGCTGCTATACTTGTAGTTAATAATTAAAACGTAAGTTGAGGACTTCCTGAATTCTATATCAACTGCAATGCCGTAGTTTTGCTTCTCATTTAGAAATGTTGTGCAAAATTTTATCTCATTTTTGTAAATTGTAATGTTTTTTATATCAAAAAGGCTTTAATATATGTTACTATGCTCTAACCTTTGTGTTGTTTTATGCTACACATAGTGCTTATGCGGAAATCAGGGCACCCTGAAAATTTGTAGGGCAAATTTTTTCCGCCGCCCCCGCCCCTCCAGTAAAGTGCCATCCCATACGCCTATGTTCCTAATGTGCTTGAAGTGACTCAGACATGATCTATGAATACTTTAAATGGGTTTTGGAGATTATATAAAATGTACCTAAGTTCTGGAAAAAAAACATTCTAGGACGAACTTTTTAATTTTTCTTATTTCAAGGGTTCCACCACTTTAACCTTAACATTTTTCTTGGCGCCCATCCTTACAGTATATGAAATAATATGTGCCAAACAACATCTGCGCCAAATTTGGCGCTTTTATCAAAAAGTTAACGATTTTGCAGCTTACTGATTGCGCTATAGAGCAGATATCTGGTTCTTTGTTAGCCTGCAGTAACTTTTATAATTCTAAAAGCTCTTATAATGTTTTAATGAAGATGGTAACTGCACGTACTCCATACGCATAAAAACTTTATAACTACTGAGGCTATTTTTTTAAAATTCAGAGGAGTTCACATTACCATTAAAATGTAAATGCTAGAATACCAATTAGTCGTGCTTAAGTGAGAATGGGAAAATACTTATACAGTGGGTTTCTTCTTACATATTCCTAATAGATTACGTACATGAAACATTATTTACAGTTTTAATTTCACGTTTGGTAAAAAAAAAATAAAAAAGCGAGAAAAAAACCTCGCATTTTGCGCCATTTTCATTTTCAATCTACCAACAACTATAATAGATCAGATTAAAAAGTCGCGTTGTGTATAACCCAAAGATAGTGAAGGGTTTCCAACTCCCTGGTATAACTAACTTATGTTCACCTCCAATGAGTAAATGGAGATCGGATGGGCATGTGTCCAGTGTACATTTTGTGAGGAATTCTGAACTAATTATGTACAATATTCAGTATTATCATGTTTTCAAGGTGAGATCCTTTTTTTTTTCTGTTCATGAATCCCGAAGTTCGTGTGTCAGAATATTTTTAGAGGTATCTAAAATTATTCTTAGTAACGTGAAATGGGCTTGCGCAAACACCCCGACCCCCACCCCAACCTCATGCGACCAATATATACATACAATGGGTGCCACAATTACGAGTGCACCTGACTTTTCCTTAATAACTCTCTCTGTACGAGTAATATTATTTAGGTAGGATTATCAACGATGAACATAAAGCAAAAAGCAGCGGCGGCGGAACCATTTTTTGGATTGAGGGGGGGGGGTAAATGTAGCCAAAGGGCGTTTTCATCTGGAAGGGATGTTTTTCACGTATGGATAGGATGCAAGCGCGACAGCAGCGTGGGGTCCAGAGGCTCACTTAAAGGCCCCCGGTGGGGTTTCAGGGAGTTCTTACCACTCATAATTTATATGATAATTATGTTTATTTTTTAATGTTTGTCTTACTAGTAAAACAATATGAAAAAAGCAGAAAAAGTGAAGTGTAATAAGCCAGTAAGAGGATAGATAGAATATCGCTCATGACCCCAAATTTGAACTGGGGGAAAAATGTATAATGCTCTCACTCTCTCTTTCATTCTCTCTTGTTTATCTTTCCCCTGTTTTACTTTGATGGTCTTTTTTATCTGTCTTAATAGGGGCGTTTTGTGGGGGCAAAAAGGTAATTTGCCCCCCCAAACGAAATTTCAGGGGAGGCATCCGCCCCTCTACCCCCTCACCACTTCGGCGCCTCTGGCAAAAGGGGTTTACTTAGAACCAAAATAATCAATAATCGATACAAAAATAGACTTTCCACATTAATTTTTAGTATGCTTGCCTTTAGCCTTCAAAACTGCATCATCTCTCCGAGTCATTGACTCAATTTCTTTATTTCCTCACTGATATTATTGCATGACTCCTGCGTAACTTCACAGAAATGTTTTTATGATGTGATGTTGGAACATATTTTTCCTTTTCTTTCTTGTGTGTTGTCCATAGTTTTTGTTGATTGGAGCCTTTTCTGAATATTTCGAGTAATAAGTATCAATCGACAGGAAATTTAAAAAGGAAAACATCTTTTCTGAGACTTGAGCAGTAAATGAGTAGTTTAGCTTGGAAACAGCGAAAATTAAGAATTTTTAAAACGCCAAAACCACCCTAGAATTCAAACCTTGGTACATTTACACTTAAGTAATTAAAATTATATGTTTAGTAACATGGGAGGTCCGGTGCTAGTGTCCCCGAAGACAAGCCGTTGAGTTACTGCAAAAATATGATTTCAATGATTTCAACATAAGATCAACCCTTTAACTAACACGTATTTGGAAACCAAAGTCACTCGTTAATTACGAAACTAGAAATCAAGCTTTAAATATACACAAAATTCGCTATTTTTTCGAAAATGAACAACCTACCCCCATTTGTTCTCATTTCATTGGATTGGGGCCACTTCATCTTGCATATCCACCCCTTTTTGTATAATACGAAGCAACTAGAAGGCAGAATTCAGGATGGTCCTGCATGTGACGCCCACTGCCGTGCAGAGAACATTTTAGGAGCAACAGTTCAGAGCCAAAAAAGGACACCTCCTTGGGGCAGGGCTACTTCTAAGACAATTTTAGTGGGTGGATTAAAATAGTTTTTTCTTGTATTTCATCACAAATAATCTTACCTTGTTCAGGTATGGGGGGCGCAGTGCCCCAGCGCCCTATAGGTTCCGCCGCCAATGTTTGTTGGTACACAACTGAAGATTGGTAACGTTTTGGTCTGAAGTCGTATGTCCCACCAGAAAATATCCAGAGAAGACTTTAATTGTTAAAATCTAAAGTCCGAGATGAGACTGATGGGCAGTGAACTGAAGTTTTGTGCCCCCAAAATTTTCAGTTATAATTAAATATATCCTGCCAAGCTTATCATTAACATTATCATATCATCATTATGATTATCATTAAATGAAATATTCTGGGGGGGGGGGGGGGGGGTTCTAACTGATTCAGTAATTAAGTTAAATAACGTGGCTGAAAACAACAGTTCTACAATATAGAGACCTCATTAAAAAAAGCGTGACATAACTAATCATATAAAGTAGAGAATCCCTCTCTCTTTACTATCGCTATTATAACGGACACAGACACTGCTCTTCCAAATTCTCTAACTGCATGCCTCCTCCTTTAAGGGGAGCATGCAGTACCAAACTTTCCACATTCTCATCCCTTTTCTGTTCAACTCTTTAACGCCTTTAACGCGACGGTTCATCGGTATTTTCAATCTTTCATCTACTCAGCCGGCCAACTCTGGAACAACCTTCATCAGTCCATCTTTACCCCTGTCTATTACCTTCAATCTTTGAAAAGCAGTGTGTTCAGGCATCTCGAAAACTTTGGACCTTCAGTGTGGCTCTTCTCTTCTTCTTCTTCTTCTTCTTCTTCTTTGGGGGAGGGTCGTTTTATGTGGCATTCGCTCTTGGCCTCTCGTTCCTTCAAAAAAAATTAAAAATAAAAACTTGAAAATTTCAGTTTAAGCTAAATGTCAACATAATCCAAATGTTTTTTATTGAATATTTAAATAAAATCATATCGTAATTCTATATTTTACCATTCTCGGATGATAAAAAAGAAACAAATAAACCGTTTTTCGATTTTCAAAAGAAAAAATTATTGAATGTTAAGTACAGAATTTGGTTCTTTTGCATTATCCTCCCAACACTAATTTTTTTATATAATGTTGGTTTGGTTTTGGTTAGGGTACTTTATTTTCTTCCATTATAAAAAAAATTAGTGTTGGGATTAGGTTAGGTTAAAAACAGCCCGCCGCAGGCGTTAGCCGTAGTTAGCCGGCTTCAAGTTAGGTTAGGTTAGGTTAAGAATATTTATTCATATAACTAATGATGTAATTTCAGAATATTTTGCTCCCAACACTTATATCATTTTCCTTTTTTTATTTCAGAATTTGTGAACCCTTTATTTTCCTTCCATTATAAACAAAAATTAGTGTTGGGAGGATAATGCAAAAGTACCCAGAATTTTAGTAAATCCATGGATTAAATTTACAGCAAACTAAACAAATCAGAGTTTCATCCATTGAATAGGTGAATGAGTATATACTATATATATACTATATATATATATATATATATATATATATATATACAGTGATGGGCAGTATCTACTGTAGATACATGTATCGCCGATACGTATCGATCGATACTTTTGTATCGGTATCGGTATCGCTTTAGCTACTTGACAAAAGTATCGATTTATCGGTATCGCTAATGTCAATTTTCTTAAATGTATCGAAAAAAATCGATACTTCGATACATCGATACATTAATAAGAATTTTTAAATATTTAAATAGATGTTATAATATGACACTACTGAGTTATATTTATGAATATACATAAATAATAATATTATTAAATATTTATTTAATGACAGTACTACTCTACTGGTCACGTCACACAGTACGGCGCAACGTTTAAACACGTTTGTACTTGTGTTATTGAGATTAATTAACCATAATATAGAAACGCTCATCTTCTTCTTCTTTCTCTTCGCCCGTTCCCGCCTCTATGCGGGGTCGGCGTTTCTGACCAGCCTCCTCCACACAGCCCGGTCCTGGGCTTCTTCCCCCGACAAACCCTTCTCCCTCAAATCGTCCCTCACCTTCTCCATCCACCTTCGCTTCGGTCTGCCTCTCTTTCTCCTGCCATGCACCTCCATATTCATCGTTCTCTTACCCACATAATCTTCGTCCCCTCTCATCACATGTCCATACCATTTCAGTCTACTTTCTTGTATCTTCCTCGAGATTTCTCCAACCTTTGTTGTGCCCCTTATCCTTTCATTCCTTACTCTATCCAACCTTGTCACTCCGCACATCCATCTCAGCATTCTCATCTCCGTTACATCTAGTCTTTTCTCATGATCTTTCTTTATAGCCCAAGACTCAGCCCCGTACATCATAGCCGGTCTTACCACAGTCTTATACACCTTTCCCTTAACCCTTGCGCCTATTCTTCGGTCACACAACACCCCTGAAACTTTCTTCCAATTTTTCCAACCAGATTGCACTCTGTGTTATTTCTGTGTCCAGCTCACCGTCCTCAGCCACTGTCGATCCCAAGTACGTAAACTTACTTACTCTCTTTAACCTCGCTCCCTCTAAACTAATTTCTGAGTCTTGATTTTCGTAGAACCTCAGGTACTCCGTTTTCTTTCTGCTGATTTTCAACCCTCTGTCTTCAAAAGCCCTCCTCCATTCCTCCAATTTTCTTTCTACTACTTCTCTCCTGTTGCTGCACAGAACAATATCGTCTGCAAAGAGCATACACCAAGGGGATTGATCTTTTATCCCCTGGGCCAACACATCCATAATCAAAACAAAAAGGTACGGGCTCAAAGAAGATCCCTGATGTAGACCAACCCTCACGGGGAACCATTCCGTTACACCTACACTACTCCTAACCTGGGTCCTTGCTCCTTCATACATACTTTGCACCAACCTAACGTACTTCTCCGGCACACCTTTCTCTCTCATACACCTCCAAACCTCCTGGCGTGGCACTCTATCATATGCTTTCTCTAGGTCGATGAAAACCATGTGCAGTCCCTTTTGTCGCTCCCGGTGTTTCTCCATCAACTGCCTCAGTGCAAAAATCGCATCAGTTGTTCCCCTACCTGGCATAAAACCCAACTGCTCTTCCCCCACGGTTGTCTCTTCTCTTAACCTTTTCTCTATAATCCTTTCCCAGACCTTCATCGTGTGTGGCATAAGCTCATATAATATAGAAATAGACTGTCTGACCAGATGTTTAGCCAGCTGGTATTTTTGAAGGGTAATAGTAATTACTTTTAATTGTTAGTGTAATATTTTCAGTCATTCATGTATCCTACAAAATTAAAACATACTTTCATTAAATAAAGAAAGCAATTGTTTTTATTTACATCTATAAAACCCATTAAAATGTCGTTGATTTTACTTACAGTGCGTACAAATTACTAGTATAAACAATAATATCTAATACCTACATATTAAATGAATAATTATAAAAATGTATCGGCGATGCATGTATCGGTATCGGTATCGCTTAAGACATCTAGAAAGTATCGGCGTATCGGTATCGCCTAAGACATTCTTCATGTATCGATGTATCGGTATCGCTTTAGCGATTTTCATGTATCGATGCCCATCACTGTGTATATATATATATATATATATATATATATATATATATATATATATATATATATATATATACTGGGTGGGCCAAACAAAAACTATTACCCAATTTTTGAAAAAAAACTTTTTACAAAATATTGTGGCTCACCCTGTATATTGATCTTACTGCTGAGGCCGTATGTTATACCCATACTTTTACTCTTTCAAACGCTGGCTTTGAATCTAGATTCAACGCCCCAGGAGTAGAGATAGAGGCTCACAACTGGAGGGAGGTATCAGAATATGGTGCTCAATTGAAAGGCGGTCAAAGTCAGCAACTGATACTTTCAGATGACAGTCAGTTTCTCCATAAATAATTAATTTTCCTAATTTTTACCAAAAAAATTAATTTATTTCCTTTTTAATTTCAGACCATCATTCTGCTATAGTTGGTGAACAAGTTATAACATAATGAAATACTCTGGAAGATGAAGCATTGATATTGAACCTGCGTAAGGAGAAACACTGGGATGCAAAACGAATGAAGAAAGAGTTTCCAAATAAACGATGGACGATACCTGGACTTCAATATCTCATAAAGAAAATCGATATCACAGGGTCGACCAAACGAAAAGAAGGCAGTAGAAGGCCAAAAACATCATGTACTAAGGAAAATACTGCAACTGTAACTGTATAGAAACAGAAAGTTTTTCTACCCGTGTCTGTATAACAGCGAATTACAAAATAATGGTTACAGTTAGCAAACATCCAACTTCACCAAGAGATAGACCATGAAATTCTATACAAGACACATATATTGATTGTACAAATAACATTTGATAAAGGTAAAAATATATTGTTCAAAATCAGGGTAATAGTTTTTTGGCTCACCGGCTCACCTATATATATATTATATATATATATATATATATATATATATATATAAAGCAAACAACCACAGGGAAAAGGAAAAAGAAACACGAAATCCGAGCGCTTTCGTGATATATTGCCCCTGAAGATGTGAATATATCACGAAAGCGCTCGGATTTAGTTTTTTTTTCTTTTTCCCTGTGGTTATTTGCTTATTAAAAAGATCACGTGTTGTTCTGTGATTTTTATTATATATATATATATATATAAAATGCTAAAAAAATTCTCAACGTTTTACCATTATAGATTTTATTTTACATTTTAATTAAACAGTGTATAACATAATTCTCGTAAATGGTTATACAGGGTGTCCCAGAATTAACTATCTATTTCAATGAAATCAGACAAATTTAATAAAAACTGACATAATTTTGTGTTTATTACTAAATTATGATACAAAAACAAATAGATTTATAAATCATAAGTCAAAACTTTATTGAGAAGTTTCAACATGTGCACCGTCTGTATCTCTGCAAATTTCAAATCTATCCTCAGCGCTGCGAAACACATTTTGAAGCATTTCAGGTGTTATCTCCCGCACTGCCAACTGGATGCGTTCTTTAAGTTCAGCTAAACTATTGATCTTTTGGCGATAAACCTTTGTTTTTATGAAACCCCATGCAAAGAAATCCTGGGGTGTCAAATCCGGAGAACGCGGAGGCCAAGGTCGAGGTCCTCCACGTCCAATCCACCGATTCGGAAGGCGTCTGTTGAGGTATTCTCGAACAATTAGAGCATAATGACATGGTGCTCCATCTTGTTGAAACACAACATTATCAAGAATGCCATCATCAATAAGCTGTGGTTCGAGAAACTGCTGAAGCATATCAAGGTAGACGGTACCTGTTACAGTTGCTTCCGCAAAGAAGAATGGGCCATAAATTTTGGATTTGGTCATTCCAAGCCACACGTTAACTTTTGGAGAGTCTCTTTGCCATTCTATGACTTCAGACGGTCTTTCATTGGACCAGATACGACAGTTGTGTCGATTGACTTTACCACACGTGGAAAGTCGCCTCATCACTGAATATGTTATCCAATAAACTTTCATTTTCGATTGATCCACATTTCTGCACACCTTGCTGCTCGATTTGGATAATCCTCTTATTTAGGGCATGCAGTACTTGAATGTGATAAGCCTTTTTCATCAGTGTCGAACGCAAGATTCTATGAACTGTTGTCTTGGATATGTGAGTCTTCGACCGGCCTCCCTAACCGAAGTTGTTGGTTCATCCTCAAACAATTGTCGTACTTGTTCGGTACTGTTACGTGCTGTCCTTGGGCGTCCTCTTCCCACCTCGTCGTGTACGGATCCAGTTCTTTTAAATTTGTTCACAAGTTCACGAATCGCTTTGTCTGTAGGACCGGTTCTGTGGAATCTTCTTGTAAATTTTTCTCTGATTTCATTACATTGCATTCCTTTGATACGGGATGTTACAACAAAGATGCGTTCTTGTGTATTCATTATTAATAGGGTTCTGAAAGAGAATGAAAATAAAACTATGAAAAACTATGAAAAAATTATGAAAATAAAATTATGAAAAAAATTTAGAAATTTATACATTTTTAACATATTAAACATGATAAACATAAATAAAAGTGTGTTTTTAAAAAATTTGTCCGATTTCATTGAAATAGTTAATTCTGGGACACACTGTACTATATTTATATCCTGAACTCTTTTTGGGGTCACCTAAAAAAAAAAAAACACAAACTTGCTAAAATAATTAGAATCCATTTGTGTTTCTTTCTCATCGTAATCATTAGGTTTTAAATGTTTGTAAACGTTCCCTCCCTTAACCATTACTCAAGTTTTCCTTCCCCTATAGCCGTAAAATTGTGGTTTTGCAATCTTGAACGAGGTTTTGGAAAAATCACTTGTATTGTTATGCACTTGTAAATTTTTCGCAGCAATTTACTTTCCAAAATTCAACGCGATATCATCATGAATTTACATAAGGGGACCAGAAATACCGTTTTAGTAGGAGAGAGACGGTGGGTTACATAAGAGATTAAGAACTCAGTCAGGTAAGCGATGGTTCATAGTATTGAGACCATATATATTGTTGTTGTTAAATACACATGAAAGCGCTCAGTCGATATTATTTTCCCGTTTCTTTGGTGGGTTTAGAATATATATACAGGGCGTCCCAAAAAAATGTATACACACTTTAATAGCTGATAGCTCAATTGATGTTTCTTTCTTTCCAAGTTAAACCCATTAGAATTAATAATGGCAGTCAGACTAAGCTTTGAACAAAGGAAATTCATTCTAAAATGCTACTGGAAGTGTGAAAACGCAGTTGAAGTGCAAAGACAGTTTAGGAGGGAGTTTCAAACAGATCCACCAACGCGACTTACCATCACTCGAATTAGAGATAAGTTTGAAGCCGATGGAACTGTTCAGAATGTCCACAAGAAGCGTTCCGGAAGACCACGGACATCGACAAGCCCACAAAGCAAGAAAGAGTACTGGAAACGTATCACCAAAGTCCAAGAAAATCTGTGCGGCAAGAGAGTCGTGAGGTAGGAATTTCAGAATCGTCTGTCCAACGCTTTTGAAGCGCTGTCATGGAAAAGTTACATTCCAAGATTAGTCCATGCTATTAATGAAGATGATGATCCGGACCGAAGAGTGAGTATTGCGAGTGGTACTTGGCACGATGTGGATGTGGATTGGACGAAGGGGTTTCGTAGAATACCCTCCGCGTTCACCAGACCTCACACCACTAGACTTTTTTTTATGGGGATACTTAAAAGACAAGTCTACGCTATAAAACCTGCAACAGTCGCTGAATTGAGAGCAGCCATTGAACGAGAATGCACACAAATACCAAACGAAATGTTTCGTGATGTTTGCGATTCCATTGCTTCGCGTTATCAGCAGTGCCTGGACCAGAACGGACGTCAGTTTGAAAACAGGCGTTGACAAAATTAATAATGTCTGTAGATTCTATTACATTTTGAAAATGAAATGTATTTTAATAAACACTGCCTTATAAGTATTTAAGTGTGTATACATTTTTTTGGGACGCCCTGTATATATATATATGGATCATTCTGAGTTCAATCCCATATATATATATATTATATATATATATATATATATATATATATATATATATATCTATATATATACAGTATATCGGGTGGGCAAAAAAAAGTGGGACCTCGAACATTGGCTGTAAAATCAAAAGTTATGGCAGATTTCAATTTTTTTCACACCCCACAACTAAGTAAATTTCCTATACGGTGAGCGGATTTCAAAGAAAACTAATGAAAATTACGGATTTATTGAACATTTCTTTATGCCACTGGAATTTCTCCATTTACACTACTGTACTACTGCATTGTCGGATCGGCAAAAAAAAAAGGGAGACCTTTTAAATCCTTCATATTTCGGCAAATACGGTATATAGAACCATAAAATTTTAGTATGTTAGTACTAGGTAATTTTATGGTTTGTATGCCATCTTTAAGCATCTCCTGTTTTATCGATTTTCTTGAGAAGCTTGTCCAAACCTCCTGCAGTTGGCTTACGTTAATTAAAATTGCTTTAATTATCGCAAGATTTTTCTGGAATATTCGCAATAAATCCAAATTCTCAGCTAAAATGCTAAAAGATGGCATGCAAACCATAAAATTACCTCTTACTAACATACTAAAATTTCATTGTTCTATGTACCGTATTTGCCGAGATATGAAGGATTTAAAAGGTCTCCCTTTTTTTTTTGCCGACCCGACAATGCAATAGTAGTGTAAATGGAGAATTTCCAGTGGCATAAAGAAATGTTCAATAACTCCGCAATTTTCATTAGTTTTCTTTGAAATCCGCTCACCGTATAGCAAATTTACTTAGTTGTGAGGTGTGAAAAAATATTGAAATCTGACCATAACTTTGGATTTTACAGCCAAAGTTCGAGGTCTCCCTTTTTTGCCCCCACCATATAACTGTCCATATAACTGTCCATATATATATATATATATATATATATATATATACACTGCATATTATAACTGAAGATTGCGTTGGAAAAAGTCGTAGAGCCTGATTACATATCGAATATTCTATCACTCGATTCATCCATGCGTGACAAAACCTAATAACATGACTCGCTTCTGCAATTTATCATCAGCTTATCAATAATGCATATTGCATACAATAGCGTTTTTCAATGCTTGCATTGTAGTCTCTATACGAGATATACATATAATTTTATTATATATACGTGTATATATAATATATATATATATATATATATATATATATATATATACACACACACACGAGTGTATGCGTATATATATATATATATGTATATGTTGACCTCCATCGATGGCTTTAGGTGGTTCGAAGTCAACGGGGATTTTGGTTAGGTGGCAGCAAAGGATTTCTCACTCTGGGGTATTTGGTACTGTGTAGGGAATCGCAATAATTTCTTTTGTACTATCCTCCGATTTCTTCTTGTAGCGGATCGGAGGATTCTGTGAATACTTACTAAATTATTGGTCGATTCCCCGATTCTTCTTGTAGCGTATCAGAGAAGTTTGTGAGGCAATGCTGGTCTCAGACTTAAGGCCTGTTTATTTCTAACTTTACTGTTTCTTGAAGATGCTGTGTTATTCTAAAACTAAATTCTTTTGGAAAAGACAGGACTCAAAGAAGAAGATAAAGATATCCTTTTACTAAATTTTACTGCTTCTAAGTATTAAAGGTAATGCTTCAGCCTCTGGGTCGGATCAGACAGAACAGAATTTGAAAGGTTACAATGGTTTATATACTATTTAAGCCAGTGACGTCATTATTATTTTATTTGACTTGTTTTTTTCAGATCTTTTTAACTGGTTGAATTCTTTTTCTAATTCAAAAGAGCTGTTTGGTGTATTATGTGGATCTTGCAGAAATTGATAAAGCAAAATATTTGAAGATGAAGGCAAATTTTGGTGTAACAGCATATTGCCAAATCTGATGTTACCATGATTTGCCGTGTCAACTAAAAATGGGAATTAAGATATGCATTTTATTATGAACTAAAATTAAATGTTTAAAATTTAAAATTAAATGCTAATTAGAGTTTCGGCAGGATATGAGTGAGAAATCCGTTGCTACCACCTAACCAGAACCCCCGTCAACTTCGAACCATCCAAGGACATCGACGGATGTACATGAATATATCGCTGAATGCCCGTCTTATTTAAAACATAAAGGCAACGTACCATCCACAGCTCTCATGCATCAATATCCAGTATACCAACGGCCCTGACAGAGAACCGGAACGGACATACTGGTACCATTCCCCAAAACATCAAAAGGAAACCAATACATCATTTTTACGGCCCACTTCTCGCGTTACAGCGAAGCAGTTGTCATTCCAAACCAGACCTCGGAAACTGTGGCAAGAGCACTAGTGGAACGCGTCATCCAAAACCATACTACCCCTTCCATCCTAATTTCGGATAACGCCCTTAGTTTTATTTCCAAGCTGTTTGAATCACTCTGCAAAATGTATAAAATTAAAAACACACACATTGTAGCCCACCATCCGCAGGCAAACGGCTTAGTGGAAAGACAGAATCAAAAAATCCTACAAGCCCTCCGCCATGTTGTCGACGCATCCTCCCGTACTTGGGATGATTCTCTCCCTATGGTGCAAACGGCCATCATCAACGGCTATAATGTGTCCCTTGGGATACCTCATCCCCAACAACGAACTATAATCGTCGGTGTGCGTTGTTACATAAAAAGTATCAGACCGCCAAGTGCTCATTGCAAATTATATTTGGAATGAGATGGCCCATATAGGATTATGAAAAATCTCGGAAAAAACGTTACGAAATCTTCGACCTCCGAGATCATTCCAAACTAAATATTATTCACGCTGATAACTTGAAGATAGCTGCCGAACAACACCTTCCCAAAAATCATCTGCCAGGTGTTCGAGCAGCCTACCCTTCGAAGGATCAAGGTATTAATAAATCCAGCAGGGATCACAAAACAGAAGTGGTCGCCGGGGAAACCACTACCCGTGAAGAAGATTGGTACATCATAGTACCACCAGTACTCGAGACAATCTCTGAATAAGGAGAGGTCCCAGAACCAAGAGTGCCATCGGAACCAGACCCCGGAGGAACCCCTTCTAGAGGATCACTTAGTGAAACGCCTCCATCTCCACCATCTCCTTTCTCCTTTATCTCCCCCGTCACCACCCTTACCGGTTGATGATCGACGCATGGACCCTACATACCGGCCACAAATGCATCAACCACATGAAATAGAACCTTCACATGAAAAACGAACCGAACACACTCAGAATCTGAGCTTAACGGTCGACCCCGACTACCACCTAAGCAAGGCCGACCACTCCGCACACAAACATCCACACGACCCCCCCCGCTCCATATAATTTAAGACGTAGATATGAATAAAATTGTCCCCCTCTTATAATTTTGCAAATCATTTGCTCTTGTATCCCTACCATTAAAATTTCTACTGGAGTTGTTATAGAAAAGCTTGCAGAAGGAAGATTTTTGAAAGGACGCGCAGACCTTTTCATCAATTTGCAACCACCTGATCGAATTAAAACTAATCTCTTTCAATTAAAAAGCCAATTAAATACATTCGAAACTAAAATTCTCGGTTCTTTTGAACAAAACTAGGGAAAAGACCAGATCAGTCGCGCTTTATTAGAAAACATAGCCGAGAACATTCAAAATATTCAAAGGCCTATTTGGACTGGCAACCGAAGAAGATATTAAAAAAATTGAACTCAAATTTAATCTCCTCAGGTGAAACTGACAATATAATGGACACATTCTAAATCTAAAACAAACCATCAAATCACTACATAAAAACAATCGCTTCCTTCATATCCTTTCGGACAAATTTACGCACCTTGATTCCCTTTAACTAGATACAAAGAACATGAAAGATATCTAGAATTAGTTGAAATAATTAACATACTGTACAGTGTACATGTAACTCTGATCGATAAATATTTGCAATAAATATATACAATTCATTCCAAAGTTTGGCGTGCGACCCAGCTAGCTCATAGAAAAATTACTCTTCTCACATTAACACAGGGTTGGCAGAAAACCCACTTTTTTTGAAAAAGCCCACCCCAGGTGGGTTTTTTTCGGGTTTTTTCACCTAAACCGAAAAACCCGGGTAAAATTGGTTTTTTTTCATATGTCCATATGGTAGTTCGTATTAGACCTACCTATTCTTATTTTTATAATAAGACTGTACTGTACCGTACACTATTATATAACTTTGTCTTGTTTTTAGCAAAAGGTTGCCTTCCAGGCATTAAGCATAAAGTTATTATTTTCTCAGATTGAGCTTCACAACAAATTTGGAAACATGGACCAATTTGAACTAAATTTGGTGTTGTAAATTATCCTATTGTTAGGCTATACTTCCTATGGAAGACAGCCCTGTGTCTTCTGCTGAAGTAGATGAATTACAGCTCCCAAAAGGACTTAATTCAGCTAGTTATATCTATTTAATTCATATTACGAATATTTTTTCTTTTATTTCACAGTTAATAAAACAAACTGGCAACAGCATATTATCTTTACTGCTAGCCTACAGAATTAGTCTGTTTGAAGTTATAACTGCATTAAATAATGCCAAAGACCTTTGATCAGGAAGAAATCAGGGCATGAATGGAGTGAAGTCATATTATTGATGGGACTAGTAAGTTAGATGCAACATTGGCAATAATGAATAATAATAAAATAGAGCGAATAAAAATGCATTTAATGAAATGTTTGAACACATGAATCAGAAACAAGACTGACATACTGCCAGTACATCATCTTCATACTGCCATGACATAGACCTCTCAGATGATCCAGACTCATCCTCCCACCACTGACACAATTACAGATGAAAAAAAAATTCAAAAGTAAGCAAGCGATTTTGGCATGACAACAACAACTTTGCAGAAAATGTCATTATAACAAATAGCCAAATTCTTTTATGCAAATAATATTCCATTTCTATGTGCAGAGTAAGTTTTTATTGAAATGATAGAGACTCTAAGACCAGCTACACTCCACTTTCCCGTCGAATTTGTCTGGTCCACTTTTAAATACAATCCATGAAGAGTAGAAAATTCCTTGAAGATGCAGTTGACTGAAGAATCAGGATGTATAACACCCTGATTGGCTGATGTCTACACTCTATAACCTGCTACCTCACCCAAAGAGTTATACCTGTAGTCTATTTGTTGACTCATGTTGCTTGCGTTGCATGTAAATCATTATAGGCGGCTATATGACAATTTTTAAAATATTGCATATGCACTTCTTAATTTCATGAAAAACCCACAAGTGGGTAAAATAATGTTTTTTTCAAGTGGGTTTTTTCGGGCTGGGCCCACTAGTGCCAACCCTGCATTAACACCATGGGATACTCTTCACTCATTAATATACACCTCTCAGACACAACTAAAATTATCACCAATATTCCAGCTTAACATTACCCCCATTTCTAGAATGTACCTGAAGTGTATAGTGTACATGGACCACGCCCCTACACCTATTTCATGATTACACCGTTTTTCGATGTACTCACCTACGACGTATATAAATTTTATGCTTTCCCAACACCCTACCAAAACAACTCTAATATCTATTGATTATATCTATAGTGGCCCAACGGTAGGCTCACTATAATATATGAATTAAAACAGAAATGATATTGGGTCACCAGTTTGAGGGCGTACCCAGAAATTTGCCAACGGCGGGTGGGCGAACTTGAAACTAATCGTAGAAGTATAATTGAAATAGAGATAAATAATTTTTATGTACGTTCAATGATGAGCTTATCGTTCAGTTAGAGATGATTAACTAGCTACTGCTAAGACACATTATGAATAAAAATATAAATATTATATTATAAAAAATATAAAAATGATGATAAAAATCTGATTAGTAACATAATATTCAATGCAAACCGCAATTAGGATGCTCAAATTTGTAATAACATAAGAATAAAAAAGTGCTAATTTCGAGATTAAGCATTATTCTCAGGGCCGGATTAAGAGTTTTCGGGATTCTGAGCCATTTTAGATTTTTAGTAGTAGGGGAGGCATGAGCTAGCGCCGAAGGCGCCGAAATTTTTTCACTTTCATTCTCATCCTGTTGTTGTTGAGCTAATAATTTATTATCTCAAGGGGGGGGTGATCGCTCCTGTCGCCCTCCCCTTCGGTACGCCTCTGGCTACAGTAGTGACAAGAAACAATAATTTGGGTAATGAGAAATACTGTATTGGACACACAACAATAAGTAATTAAGCAAATAATAACTGAGGTAATGAAAGTACAGTATTGGTACAGTAACTGAATAGGCCTAACTGTGGTCGTAAATGCGTGAGTAGCTTGAATGGTTTTGAGAACACTTTGAAGATAGCCTATTCGGTTAGGCTGGGAGTGTAGTGAGTTTGTAGACTACCCAAAACCGTTTGGCACGATGAAAGAAGAGTTCAGTAGGCCAATGAGCTGGTAGCCTACGCAGTGCCGGATTTAGGCACAAGCTAAGTAAGCTTCAGCTTAGGGTCTTACACATTGAGGGGCCTCTTTGAGTTCGTTTTTTTTTATCAAACCTAACTTGTGTCCGGTAGCCAACTGCCTGGGGCTAACCAGCAGAGGCGGATTAAGACACCTCGGGACCCCGGGGCAATGAAGAATATGGGGCCCTTTTCTATAGCTTTTTATTAACAATACATGTACTGTACATGTACAGTCAGGGCCGCTGAGAGTTGCCCCGGGCCCGGGGAAGGATTGGTATATGGGCCCCCCTGTTTACTCAGTATTTTATTATGAATGTTTTTGTGTACATAACAAGAAAACTGATTATATGTCCAAGTCACTATTCAAAACATACAGTATGAATAAACAACTCAGAAGAAAATGACCATTTTATTTTTCGAATCAGTTATATTAATTTTATCACCATACAATTTACAAATGCAGTACCAGTCCATGCAGGAAAGATAATTGTTTACTAAAGATTTTCATAATTAGAAGTGTACTTTCTTTGCCTTCTCTCTAGCAAAGTGGACCCTTAAGTGGTAAATGATTCTGATGAAATTTAAAGTGCGGGCTAACTGACTTTCAATTACAATGGTTCCCAGATCTGTCAGTCGGTCTTGGGCATTGGTGGACCGCAGATAATATTTTATCTGTTTCAGTTTAACTATGATAATCTCTATAAAATGTATGTCCATTAATTATATTTCCTCTCTGTTATTTAATCAATTGCTTTATTAATATTTTTAGATTTTATCCCCCCCTCTTTGCGAGCCCCCTAGAGGTCCGGGCCCCGGGGATTTTTCCCGGCTTCCCCGTCCTCTCGGCGGCCCTGTGTACAGTACTTAATACATTTACACGAGTTATATGTACGGTGCTCAGGCTAATTGAGAAACAAACTTAAAAGAACCTTAACACAGTGTATTTTGCCATTTGTCTAAACCAAACAGTATTAAACAAACTTTGCTTTAGGGCCTATAAAACATAAAATAAAACAGGGAATTTGTCAGTTTGTGTACTCTGTTATATTTAATTAAAGAAGTTTGCGAAGTCTCGAATTATACATCGAAACTCAGTTGATTGGGGGCCCCTCAAGCATGGGAGTCTGAGGTTTCAGCCTCAATAGCCTCAGTGATAATCCGCCACTGCTAACCAGGGGCTTCCTCCACGATAAATAGTATTTTAAATCTAGTGTATGAAGACACTGGCACCGAATATGGGGGCCCCTTTGGTATGAGTGATCAGTACAAAAGCTGACCTGTTTAAAAGCTTTGCTGAAAAAAATCAAAGTCCACCACTGCTTTGGATCTAGATTTTCTTACGATTTTTAAAAAATGTCTTAACTCTAGCTTACTGAAATCAATACTTTATTAATTTTTCATTATTGTCGGAAAACATTCCCGAGAGACAACCTCAACATACTTGAGACAACTTCACGTTTGGAAGAGATCCTTTACCTATATATTGGGGGCGTGGCTACTGATACTAACTGTAGATCTGGCATATCAAAGAGTACCTAATTACTGGATTAATCATATTCAGTGGCATACTAAGTGGGGTGCGAAGGGGCGGTCCGCCCCGGGTGACAGCCAGGGGGGGGGGTGCCATCGGGAGAGTTGAAATACCAGTACAAGTTTTCAAACCAAATGAAAAATTCACAAAAGTAAGAAAAAAATTAAAAAATGTTCAAACTACTACAACAGCTTAATGTTAATTTCCACTATAAAATAAATTTTTATCTTTATTGGCAATACAAAATTTACAAACGAAAAATTAAATATTTGATAAAAATTACATCGAAAGGCGAACGTTTGTTGACGTTTTAGTCATCAGTTTATTGAGCATAGCCAGCTGGCTGCAACTGACATTCCAAGTCTTGTTCACTTGACACTGTAACTCCACATACATGAGGTACGGTATGTTTCATTAAATAATTATGATAAAGCATAAAGTGCTGGTGTTTATAACAATATTATGGTACTTATACCAGTGTCCAGTAATTTTTGACAATGTGGTATCATAGTGATGTTTAAGTGTTTATAAATGATAATTAATGATAATTAATGATAATTAATAATGATAATAATAATGATAATTAATTGTCTCTGCTTGTCTGGGTTGATAATCTGATAACTCAATGGGTATCTGGTTGGAAAAAGTTTGAGAACCACTGGTTTGAAGCCTTTCTGTTGTAATAAATTTTTCTTTATTTACTGGATATACTATTAATTTTCATTTTGTCAGTGGTCTAGTTATTTGTGAGTAATGCTCATAGTTTTCTGCTTTTTTAGGAGTCGTGTTTGCACTTAACCCCCCCCCCCCCCCCCCCAAAAAAAAAAATAATAATAATAATAATCATCACAGACAATTTGTTCAGTTAATGTATTTCAAGTCATAATAGTTCATGCTTGTTATGCATGTTCATGCTTTATACCTTTTGATTTAAAAACTTTGCAGAAAACATCCACTAAGAAGCGAAATCGACCCAGTGGATTCCAACAAAGAGAAATGAAGAAGGCGAGAGAAGAAGTGGCTCAGGCAATGTCCGGATCAATTTTGAAGTATGTGACGCCTTCAATATCAAGTGCAATAGGAGAAAGTCATGAAGATATTCAGCCTGGTGAATCTGAAGGGCAAATAGAAGAAGCATCTTCACAAGAGGATTCAAATGAGAGAGAGCAAGGATTGGAGGATGGCAATTCATCTTTTAAAAGCAGTGAAACTGATGAAGAGGAAGGAGACGCCAGCAGAAGTCCACACCAACAGGAGGAAGACTCTGATGAAGAAGAGGAGACGGATAGATTTTCAATTTATTCTGATGTCACTGCTTGGCCAATCCCGGTTCCAAATGACTTGAGAGTTGGCTTTACTTTCAATTAAGGCTCAATTAAGGCAGAAATTAAGGCTCGAAAGCAGAGACTGTGAATCCTCTCTATTTACCTTTGAAGAATAGGCTGAGCGTTGAGACTGGATTTCCTGCGTTTTTTTTATAAAATAAAATGCAGTATTACCTGTTCACTGAATTTTTAATGTTCTGCATTTTTCTTATTTCCAATTTGCTTATGACAGTACTGTACTGTTTAAAAATCTACTTGCAAACATATATTTTTCTGCGTGTTTAAATTTTAAATTTACACTGGTCAACAACAATTTTGTCACAAGGGTTTTGATGGGTGTTCTAAGTGTACTTTTCATGCTGAATCTAAATATGAAAATCAGATGTTCTATCAGGCTTAGTTTACTTGTGACGCTATTCATTTTTCCTCATTTAGCATGATCACCGGATTAAAAAAATAATAACATATTATATATAATTAAGTATAAACAATATTATAATATAAAACATTATAAAAATAATAAATATAAAATATATTATTTAATTAATAAACTATAATAAAATATATTAATATTAATATATATGTTGTATAATTTTCTGTAAAATAGTACAATTTATCCTTTGGGGAGAAAGTTCTGATAATGCTGGCAGGATAAATTTGGTCGGAGCAGCAGACTGCAGGTTGAAACATGTTGTACCTGTTCAGACATGAGCCTAGTTTCTGTGTGTAGAGCAGCTCCAAGTCAGTCTGCTTGTAAATGCACAGTGTTAACAGCTAGTGTCTGTTGCTTCTTGTTAATTTTACACCAGTGTTGTATCATATAGATGTTTTGTAATGCCGCGGAACTGTCTGAATCATCCTAATTCCTTTTGTTATGTATGTGGTGATCAAATTTTAAAATCCCAGAAACGTAACTTTACACCATTAGTAAAAAAATGCTATGAACTTTATTTCGGATGTAAAGTAGGCGATCAGGACAAGAGTTGGCCCCTCACATTTGTTGTGTGACATGTGTAAGACTACTTACAGGATGGCTAAACGGTTCACGTCACATGCATTTGCTATTCCAATGATTTGGAGGGAACCCAAAGATCACACAACAGGCTGCATTTTCTGCCTGGTAAATACAAAGGGGATCACTTCAAAAACAAAGAGCCTTATGAAATACCCTAATCTACGTCTGCAATGAGACCAGTTCCCCACAGTGCTCAACTTCAGTACCAAATCCTCCTGAACATGTAAGTTAAGTGATGAGGAATCAAACGTAGCTGTAGCATATCACGAGGAAAAAGATGAAGACATTTCTGATCCAACATTCCAGGCTACCTGTTCCTCCAATGAACCACATTTACTGTCACAAGGAGATCTAAATGACCTAGTTCGTGATTTGAAATTATCTAAGAAGCAGGCTGAACTTTTAGGTTCAAGATTAAAGGGTTGGAATCTACTGCAACGTGACACTAAAGTTTGTTTTTTCCGCAGACCGCCATGATGAATTCAAAGAATGGTTCTCCCATGAAGATGGACTTGTGTTTTGTAAAGATGTTAATTCAGTCATGGGGGCTCTTGGTTATGAACATAACGTGGATGAGTGGCGATTGTTCATTGACTCCTCAAAAGTCAGCTTGAAAGCAGCCTTCTTCACAACGGAAATAAATTTCCTTCTGTACCTATTGCACATGCTGCAAACATGAAAGAGTCATACGACAACATGAAGTTGCTTTTAGAAAAGTTTCAGTATCAGAAATATAAGTGGAATATCTGGAGATCTGAAGGTCATTGCACTTTTGCTAGGGTTGCAGTAGGTTACACCAAGTACTGTTGTTTTTTATGTGAGTGGGACAGTAGGGACAAGCAAAACCACTACGTTAAGAAGGATTGGCCAAAACGCACCTCACTTGTTCCAGGCAAGAAAAATGTTGTGAATAGTTCACTTGTTGACCCTGAGAAAGTGTACCTTCCTCCTTTGCATATCAAGCTTGGACTTATGAAAACTTTGTTAAAGCGGTGGATAAAGCGCAAACAGGATTCGCATACTTGAGAAATAAGTTTCCCCGGATCAGTGATGCCAAGATTAAAGAAGGCATTTAGTAGGCCCTCAGATCAGAGAATTGTTAAGAGATGAGAGATTTGAAGGAGAGTTGAATGAAGTTGAGAAAGCTGCGTGCAGAGTTTGAAAAGTGTCTGCACAAATTTTTTGGGAAATCACAAGGCCGAAAACTATCCTGAAATAGTAGGAGATCTTCTTAAGTCTTACCAAGCAATGGGGTGCAATATGTCATTAAAGGTTCATTTCTTGGACTCTCACTTGGACTTTTTTCCGAAAAACCTGGGTGCGGTAAGCGACGAACATGGTGAGCGTTTTCATCAGGATATTTCTGCCATGGAAAACCGTTACCAAGGCAAATGGAGCCCCAGTATGCTGGCTGACTATTGCTGGACTCTTAAGAGAGACATGCCTGAGGCAAAGCACAGCAGAAAATCAAAACAAGCTACTTTTTAAACTACAGGTATGTCTTTTCGATCATATTTTAATAAGTATGTAACTATATGGGTTTTTAAAAATTAAATTGCATGTCACACAAAAACCAGACATGATAGAGAAATTTTACAAACTTATTTGGATTCAGCACAGAAAATACTATAAGAATAAGGTATTTTCATTCTTGGGACACGGAAAATTTTTTTTTGTTGCCCAGTGTTATTTATGGGGGGTACCAAAGGAAGGATCCGCCCCAGGTGCCAAATATGTTAGGTACGCCCCTGACTTAAGGTAAGAACCATATACCCACCACTCCTTTGAAAATAGCAACCACGAATATACTCTTAGGATAGATGAGATTTAATCTTACGAACAACCCCAACAACACCCCTAAAGGAATAGATACTAAAGTTAGTAATTTTAATAAAGGAGGAAGCAAAATAATAATCGGAGAAGGTAGTAATAGTTAATAGAATCTAGCCCCTCTAGCTAAGGCTAAGACAGATGAGCCGACTATAGAGATAACCATAACCTTATCCCCGTCACTCCTAAAGGAGCTAAACTATTGGCCCCAAATATACTCATATATGAAAAACGAATAGAATAAACTGTAGACAACCCAACACATAGTCCTGCAAGGAGTAATACCAACCTGCCCCACTCTATTATAAACCAGCTCTCAATAAATAAATCTTTAGAATAGAACCCGGCTAAAAAAGGAAAGCCACAAAGGGCTAAGTTAGATAGGTTAAGACAAGCCCCGGTGTATGGAAGCGCTAGCACTAGCCCTCCTATGCTCCGCATATCTTGACCTCCTACCATATGAAGAATCTTCCCTCTACATATAAGTAACAAAGCTTTAAAAACAGCATGGGTTAACAAATGGAAAAATGCTAATTCATACAAGCCCAAAGACAAGGTTGTAACTATAAATCCCAACTGGCTTAAGGTAGACAGCGCAACAACCTTTTCTAGGTCCGTCTCGTACACAGCTCTTACTCTAGCTATCAGTGTCGTTAATAAACCCAATACCGCTAGAATATTATGTAAATAGCATCCTATAAGAAGGGGGTTAAAACGGATTAATAAATATACCCCCGCAGTTACAAGTGTTGAGGAGTGAACAAGAGCCCTTACAGGTGTTGGGGCCGCCATTACCGCTGGAAGCCAAGCAGTAAAAGGTATCTGAGCTCTCTTTGTTATTGCAGCTAGCACCACTATAGTTAGTAAAAAATAGTTAAGTGTAATACCCTTACCAGCTGGATAAAATAAAAAATCCTAACTTCCCATTTCTACTATGGCTCCAATACCTAACAAGATCGCAACATCACCGAATCGATTTCTTAAGGCTGTAATTATACCAGCAGCCTCTGATTTCTAATTCTGGTAGTAAACTACTAAAATATAAGATACAATACCAAGCCCATCTCAACCTAATGAGACTCTAATTAAGTTTAGTCTAAACACCAGAAAAAAATATCCTTCTTACAAATAGTATAACAAGACTGATAAATCGCTCTCTATTTATATCCCTCCTTATTAAATAGCTACCTCTATAGTAAATAACAGAGGCGGAAATAAAAGAGACGAAAGAGAAAAATAGGTAGGATATTCAATCAAACATTATCGTAAACTTGATGCTGCAGTGCTGCACCCTTTATTATATAGGATATCAAACTCTAAAACCCTGCTTGGTAAGCCTGTTAAGGATAGTAGCCCTAGTCTCCCTATTAAAAGCCTAACCATTAATAGCCCCGCCCTGCACACCTTATATATGCTGTCGCAAGATAATATAGCTTTAATAGTTCAAGTAGAATTCTAACTTTGTAAGTTAGAGATGTTTATTCTTAAAGCAACTCTGCAAATATCATACGTAAAAACAACCCCCTTTTGAAAATTGCTAATAGAGCCTTAGTAGATATGCTGGGTCCTAGGAATATCTCAAGATGATGAAACTTTGGTTCATTACTAGGCCTTTGTCTCATATCTCAAGTCGTTACAGGTCTTTTATTAGCTATTCACTACAGTAATCATATCGATTCTGCATTTTCTAGCGTTATCCATATCTGCCGGGCAAAGCTGGTTTAAATTTGAATGTTGATTCGATATGTTTTTTTGTCAGAATTGACAATGTACATTTATCCAACAATTATGTTTCGCTGAATTATTTTATGTTTGGTTGAATTATGAATTTGATTGAATTATGTTGAATTTTGTTGAATTGAATTATGTTGAATTTGGTTGAATTATTTTATTCAGCGACTTATATTATTTTATGCATATTGAGAAACATTTACGATGCAATTTAGCAAAACACCCCAGTTGAGTACTATATCATCACCAAAAATGATGTAGTAGAGATGTTAGAAGTGAATGTCAAGATTTACGGCATTACAATTCTAATGCTAAGAATGCACTATCAAAGATAATAGTTTATATATGCATTTAAAGAAATATAGTATAAAATACGTAGACCATTATGTCAATTGATTTAAAAAAATCAACATTGTTTTTGAGACTAGGTTATATGGAGTTATTACAGTGTTGTAAAAAATCCAGTGTTGTCAATGGGGGCTGTAACTAGGGTATATGTCAGGGTGTCAGTTTAATACTGGCACCCAATACATTAGCAAATTTTACTAATTTAAAAGTATATGTCAGCTTTTGTAATAATTGGTTATGAAGGTTTAGGTTGACCTAATTATATGTCGTATGATAGTGTTATCAATAAATTAGTCATAGTCGTGCATAATTTTCTTATCAATATAAATGATGTACATTTATTGAAAAATTAAATCTATTCCCTATGTATTTTGAGTATCTGAACTATTTGTTTAATGTGTGATTAATTCATAATTATGTAATCTATGTGTAACAATCACATATATTGATACTATTTATGCTTGAAGTATTAATGAATGTGCATTCTTATGATATGTACATTAGGGTTATGACATTTTTATAACCTCATGTTCCTCTATCATAAATCGATGAACTTTTGCCCCCCGACAATGAAAATAACAGTTTTTTCAATATATTTTGAAAAAACTTCACCCCAAAATAAAAAATAAAAAATTAATAAAATAATAAATATTGGTTGCTCCTTGGTATAGCTATTGCAGATGGGTCTCTGTTCCAGTGATTTTCCAGAGTATTTAGTGCTTTTCGGTATTGTTGCAAGATATTGGACAATTTGATAATCATCAGGTAACCAATCTAGAATGGTGCAATGCAGCTGTCTCGAATATACTAATATACTATATTGCTTCGGGGTGACATTTTTTTAATTCTGAAGAATTAGGCCCTTTTTTGTTTTCAAGCAAAAGTTCATCGATTGATGATACAGGAAACAATATTTATGACAAAAAAAAAAGTCATAGCCCTAAATTATTGTACATACAGTATTCCTTAAACTCAACTCTATGTTAACATTAGAATCAGACAATTTGCGTTTAAGCGATGCAGACGAAGTTTTGGACAGATTTGCTCGTAAAAAGGAGAGACGATTGAATATGATGCTGGAATAACACTAAAAACCAAAGAAATTATCGCACAACAATCGCTGCACTAGTTTTGTGATAAAAAAGTGTGTCCGTAACGTCACAACTCCCGGTTCTACTTTGGCTGTTGATTTATTGGTCAAATGAGCTAATACTCTCTTATGGGCTAGTTTTGTGTCTACCTGACTGTATACACTCGAGCAATTGAGTATGTACAGTATATCTGTAGTGTGTAATCATTTCCCTGTATATAAACTTTCCAGGCCGTTAGATTACGTAACTTATAAATATTGATTTCGCTGTCAAATTTAATAAAAATTAATCCCAATTGCAATAAATCTGTATGTTTACCTGTCCTTTGATCGTATTGAGCTAGCATGAACTATTTGAAAACGTACACAGTGTAACCCATTTATATCACATCGCTTTGGATCATAACTCGGTTGATATTACTATATTTGATAAACCACGTATGACCAGTGGCGGCTCGTGATAAAATAAAATGGAGGGACTGCAAGCTTCACACAACAGTAGGGTACACAAATTTGACCTACCTCAGGTATGAGTTGATGTCCACGGATTTCCAGGGCATGGTAGTAGTGGTGGGGATGGTAGTGGTGGCGGTAGGGATAGCTGAGGTAGTGATGGTAGTATTACTTGAAAATAAAATCGGTGCGTCGGCTCTTCGATGTAGCAAAATGGTTTATTACTTTTTCATTAAAATCCTTTATTTCTGTTATCTTTTTATTTTCAATGGATATCATTGCTAAAGCAGACAGTCTGTCATTCACCATGGTACTGCGCAAAAAAGTTTTAATTCTCTTCAAAGTTGAAAAGCACCTTTCTGCTTCTGCCGTTGTCATTGGAGTTGTTATTAAAATTTTCAGCAACTTGACAGTGTCGGAAAATGTTGACTGTAGATGATTGTCGTTCATCATCTCCAACAAGTCTATGAGACTTTCTGATTTACCCAAATCTTCTCTTGTGTAAAGTACAGTAAGTTCAGTTCTCAATTTGTCTTTTACAAGCAAGGGATAGGCTGCAACTACTTGTGCAAGTTCATTACTAGGGAAATTTTTGGCATACACTGGAAAATTATTCACTAAAAATAACTTGCTTGCTTCCAAATGATTAGTAAAGCTGAATCTCTCTCTGCACTGCAGCAAAATTACGTCACAGACCTCCTTTGCAGCAGCTGATCTATCTGTATTAAATTTTCTTCTCTCCTGCTCAGGAGGTGACACTATGGCATCACATTCATCTCTTAACTTCTGAACTGCGGAATTAAAAACTTTTAAAGAGGCGTTAGCCTTAGCTGCATCAATATTTCTAGAGTGAAGCTGAGAGAACATGATGTCAACATGAGGCATTACTTTGGAGAAAAATTCCAACCAAAATTCGAATTCAGGATCATTCACAATTCTTTTGATACCAGCTGCTGCAGATCCAGTGTCTCTTGAGTTAGATGCTTCCAGTGTGCTGCAACATTCAATTAGTGCATCTTTCATTTCATGCACAGCATTGACTGTTCTGCTCTTGAAATTCCAACGTGTTGCAGATGGCCTTGGAATTCGATGGCCAGCAATATTCTCCAATGCAGCCATTCTTTGTGGAGACTTAGAAAAAATGATGGTATTCCTGACAAGCTATTGAAAAATACTCGAACATTAGTATTCTGTGATGTTGCCTTTTCCAAAATCAAGTTCAGTTGGTGTGCATAACAGTGGATAAAGTGGGCATTGCTATACACTTCTTTTATTCTGGTTTGCACACCTTTATTGACTCCACTTAGAGCAGCTGCACCATCGTAAGTTTGGGCAATGAGCTTGTGTGGACAATCACCAATTAAAGTCTGGAGCTCTTTAAGTAACACACTTGATAAGGCTTCTGCTGTCTGGTTGATAGGGTTAAAAAATCCCCAGAATCTCTCAACAGGCTTCCCTTGTAGCTCATACCTTAGAACAATTACCATCTGTGTTTTATCGTGAATATCCGTTGTCTCATCACACATAACTGCCAAATATTCTGTATTCTTTACTTCTTCCTTGATCTTATTTTTCAGATTTCCAACATAGATTCTAAAAGTTCATTCTGTATTGATTTAGATGTTCCTTTAAAAACTGTAGCGGTCTTTAAATGAGCATCTAAGCTAGAATCCAGTTCACAGGCAAAATCAACTAATGCACGAAATACTCCCGGATTCTTGCAGCTCGTAGTTTCATCATGTCCTCTAAGAGGGAGTTCAAATTTTCCACAAAATTTTCCACAGTTTATGATTTTGGATAACACATCTCTTTTTTTTCTCACCTGTTCATTGTGTTTTGCAACTGAGAGCTTGTATGATGTGTCAATTTGAGCTGCAATGTTCACTTTACCCAGCAACGATAAATCAATCATGTTATTCATGTGTTTGGCTGACTGCTCATGTTTCATTATTTTCTGTGACAAATGCCTCAAGTTAGTCACACCACTTTTCGTCTATGACGAGTCCCCACCAAACAATAAGCATGAAAAGCAGAATAAAGCATTTGCCTCGTCACAACCACAGAGCCATTCACATTTCTGATAAACACTGATGTTAAACTGGCGTGTATATTCTTTGTTCCTGCTTGTACTATTCTGTTGAATGGATAAAACTGGTGTAGGTCTTCCTCTTGCTTTGATTTCAGTCTTTCCATTTAATGTCAGCTGGGAAAAGTTGATGCTTTGCAAATACTTCACTCGATTTTCCATCGTCAAAGGGTAATTAAAGAAAGCACGACTTAACCGCACGGTTCGTACGCAATGTAAACACGAGACTGAGCTGCACCGACTGCAGTTCATTGTTTCCAGATGTGGCTCCAATTAATAACAGACATGAATCGTACAGCAACTATGAAAGTAACTTAAATTTTGGTCTGGTTTTAATGAAAATTCACTTAGTAACGTATTGAAAATAACATATAATGACTTTTTATTACGATATATTTGTTAGTAGTGTATTATTCTGGTGTGTCTGAAGGAATCATACGCCTGGCAGTGAGTGTCTGGGGGGACTGCAGCTCTGCAGCTCCTAGGCACAAGCCGCCACTGCGTACGACCAGAGCTGGGCAGTATTTAAATACATTTGTATTTAAATACGTATTTAAATACATTTGTGTATTTAGAACTGTATTTATAAATACATTGTTTTTCATGTATTTAAATATAGTATTTAAATACTTTAATGAGTATTTAAATACTCAAAATATAAAAATGTAAATACTTTTACTGGTTTAATACACGTTCTGTACTAGCACAGTACGACGCGTCGACAGTGTAGTACAGCATGGTTCATGTTTCAACGTGTCAGTTCAATCAGTTGTGTGCCACTCTTAGTCGAAAGCGGTTGATTTCTTTATCGTGTGCGTGTCATGGCTTCAACAAGCAAATTTGTATGTATTTAAAATGTATTTACAAATGTATTTAAATACAATTGATGTATTTTGTATTTAGTATCTAAATACATTCGTAAAATGTATTTAGTATTTAGTATTTAAATACATTTCTCCCATGTATTTAGTATTTAGTATACATTCAATGTATTTATTGCCCAGCTCTGCGTACGACTGATATTCAACACATGGAAAATGCCTTGCTTAATATCACTAAAGAAATTACTTATTATCACGTTTTTCTAATAATCAATTGTTGTTACATCGGTGGAAAAACAATGACATATGCAAGTTTTCAAATAATAAAACATGTTAACATGCTAAAAAGCACTAATGCAAAAGACGTTCATTATCATTTCATCCTACACGAGAACGTGATATTAAGCATGTTACATTGTAGTAGTATAGTTGAATGATGAAACGTAGGTATAACCTACAACGTTCCCTTCGCCGCCCCCTTGAGCGAATCCTGGATAAGTGCCTCGCTAGAGGGGCTAGATTCTATTAACTATTATAGTATTACTACCTTCTCCGATTATTATTTTGCTTCCTCCTTTATTAAAATTACTAACTTTAGTATCTATTCCTTTAGGAGTGTTGTTGGGGTTGTTAGTAAGACTAAATCTCATCTATCCTAAGAGTATAAACGTGGTTGCTATTTTCAAAGGAGTGGTGGGTATATGGTTCTTACCTTGAGTATCCGGACAGTTTATTAGTAGGTTGGGGTTGGCGGGGAGTTTTAAATTGAAGGGGCTAGATTTCGGGTGATGAGAGCAGTTGGGAGGGCAGGGGGCTTATATAATTCTTATAGGAGGCCGTACAGGGGTACTGAGGGCGCAGAGAAGTTCAGTAAAGCTCTTTTTGTCCATATTTGGGTTTATAATGATTACAATTATACTAAGTAGTTGGTAGCAAGATCTTTTCAGGCTCGATTTTATATCTCTGTAGGGATAGTAGGGGGAGGGGCTAGGATTATAGCATTTAAAGGGAATCAGTGTAAGAGGAGGGTAGTAAGCTCTCGGACTGAAGGGGCTTTGACCCTAAGGGCAAGATTGATGATTTGCCATGTTGAGAGCCGCGTAAAGGTATAAGGAGTAGACAGCCGCGAAGAAAATAAGCCAGGCGATCGGCAGAGTAAATTAAACGACCACCTAAATAAGGATATAATAATATTTATCTCGCCTAAAAGATTTAATGTAGGAGGGGCGGCTATGTTTGAAATAGCCAATAGAAATCACCATAACGTCAAGAGGGGGAGGGTTGTTTGCATACCTTTTATTAGGAGTAGGCTGCGGGATCTTCTCCGCTCATACGCTATATTGGCGATGCAGAAAAGGCCAGCGGAACAAAATCCATGTCCAACTATAATAAAGAGAGCGCCGTTTAATCCCCAATTTCTTAGAGTTATAACTCCACCTATAACTAGTCCCATATGGGCGACGGACGAGAGGGCAATTAAGAATTTGATATTTGTTTGACGGGCACAGATTAGCCCAACAAAGGAGCTGCCAATAATCGCTCAGCATACAAAGGCTCAACCTATTCTTTGGAGGGGTACTGAGAATTTTGGTATAATTCGTAGAAGACCGTAACCACCTAATTTTAATAAAATACCTGCTAAAGTTATGGAACCTGCTACAGGAGCTTCAACATGAGCTTTTGGTAGCCAAAGATGGGTGATATAGAGTGGCAATTTAACAGCGAAAGCTAATACGGAGATTAACAACCAAGCTATTACAATACCCTCCCTTAAGAATGGAGATAGGTGTAGTAGTAGTAGTGTTCTTAAACTTCCTCTTGCGTAGCTCCAAAGTCTTAATGAGGCCAATAAGGGAAGAGAAGCTAATAAGGTATAGAGTAAAAGGTATACACCAGCTTGAATTCGCTCAGGTTGATATCCTCAGCCTAAGATCAATAAAAAGGTGGGGAGCAGAGAGGCCTCAAATAAGATATAGAAATATAGTAGGTTGGTTACACTAAAGGGTCAAGCAAGGACTAATATAAGGGCGGAGAGGTTGATGGCAAAAAGTAGAACGGATTTATCTCTTAGAGGAGAGAGCTAAAGGGCTAGCTAAGATTATTAACAAAGTAATCCATACCCTTAATAAAATGAGAGTGGCTGCCGTTGTATCTCATGCTATAGCGGAGTAGAAGGCGAACCATTCGGTGTCGTGTTTAAGAATTGGGGAGAGAATAAAGAGGCTAAGCATTAAGGTTAGGCCAAGCCTTACTCAGTTATAGGCGGATAGGACTGTAAAGCAAAGTATGAGTAAACACCTTATCATGTTAGTATTCTAAAACCCCTAAGCAGTTCATTACCTTTTATACGTGTAAATAGAACTAAAATTCTTAACTCTGAGGCAGCACCGCAAACAGCGATAGCTATAAATAAAAGGGGAACGTATATCTCAGATATATGTATGTACAGAGGAGGCGGATCTTATTGCAAAAAAGATAGAGAGGGCTATAAGTTCTAGAGAGATCAGGGAGAATAATATATGTCCCCAGTTAAGTATAAATCTGACAAAGCCAATAGTAAATATTAACCTAAACAACCAATATCGGTGCTTTCCTGTTAACGGGGGAATACCCAACTGCCCTCCACCAAACTGCTTATGTATTTTTGCTCTCGTCATTTTCGTTTAAACTAACGAAAATATCACAACTTAACCTAACCAATCATCAAGGGCGTACAGTTGACCTAACTGGGCATTGAATTAACCTAACAGGCTAATATAAGGGAAAATGCCCGGTTAGGTCAACTGAATGCCCAGTTAGGTTAATTGAATGCCCGGTTAGGTCAACTGTACGCCTTTGATAATTGGTTAGGTTAAGTTGCTATTTTCGTTAGTTTAAACGAAAATGACGAGAGCAAAAATACATCCTAAACAGTTTGGTAGTCCCGATAATACGTAAGTACCGAATTTATTAATCATTTAAATGAAATTAGTTAATATGTAAGCGATAATCAGTTAGTAGGGGGACAAAATGTCTTTATGTCATCTAAAATCGCAGAAAAAACGTCGCTGCTTTCGGTACGTTGTCGCCACATGAATTCCGCAAGATACGAGTCCAGATGATGGCGGGCGGTTGGGTATTCCCGTTAACAGGAAAGCACCCCAATAAAATTGATTCAAAGGGGGAAGGCTCCTGTATTAACATCCAAAGCTAGTATTTTAAATAAATTACCCTTTGCTGTGTTGTATATTGTTGTGTATTCCTCTTTAGTGTGTAGAGCCCTACTAATAAGACTCTCAACCCCTCCTTGGATGGTTTGGACACTTATCTTGCAGACATGGGGGGGGGGGAGCTTACTTAAGCTACGTAAAGAGAAGAATATGAATAGCTTATATCTTATTATTAATCTTTCTAGGGGGGGATGTTAGTTGTATTCTCTTACATCTCTAGTCTTGCTTCCGAGGGGATATTAGAAGAAGTTCCATACATATATCTTTGTTTATTTTTCAGTTTTTTACAATTGGGTGGATTTTAAAGGAGTGGGTGTTGGGGTTAGAACTGACAATTCAAAGGGAACTTATAGAGAGAGGAGGGGGGAAGGCTAAGGGGGGGAATATTCGATCTTTTTCCCGTCGGGGGCTATTTAGTATATCTTCTGGCGACAGGGTGTCTACTCTTTGCCCTATTTTGTGTCGCGAATATAACTAAATCCGTTACTGGCCCTTTACGCTTATTATCTCAGTTATTTAACTATACAAGTTAATATTTTGAAAGTATTAAAAAAGGTTTGACCTTAATAACTGAAGAAGAGGAGGAGTAATAGTACTCTGTAGATAATAGATTCCTATATCTTAGGAGTCCTTTCGTGCAAACTAAGATCTATTTTCCAAAAGATAGAAACCAACCTGGCTTGCGCCGCGCCGGTTTGAACTCAAATCATGCGAGAGATTCAAGGACGAACAGTCCTCTCCTTTGTTGGGGCTGCTATAGCGGAGTAGAAGGCGAACCATTCGGTGTCGTGTTTAAGAATTGGGGAGAGAATAAAGAGGCTAAGCATTAAGGTTAGGCCAAGCCTTACTCAGTTATAGGCGGATAGGACTGTAAAGCAAAGTATGAGTAAACACCTTATCATGTTAGTATTCTAAAGCCCCTAAGCAGTTCATTACCTTTTATACGTGTAAATAGAACTAAAATTCTTAACTCTAAGGCAGCACCGCAAACAGCGATAGCTATAAATAAAAGGGGAACGTATATCTCAGATATATGTATGTACAGAGGAGGCGGATCTTATTGCAAAAAAGATAGAGAGGGCTATAAGTTCTAGAGAGATCAGGGAGAATAATATATGTCCCCAGTTAAGTATAAATCTGACAAAGCCAATAGTAAATATTAACCTAAACAACCAATATCGGTGCTTTCCTGTTAACGGGGGAATACCCAACTGCCCTCCACCAAACTGCTTATGTATTTTTGCTCTCGTCATTTTCGTTTAAACTAACGAAAATATCACAACTTAACCTAACCAATCATCAAGGGCGTACAGTTGACCTAACTGGGCATTGAATTAACCTAACAGGCTAATATAAGGGAAAATGCCCGGTTAGGTCAACTGAGTGCCCAGTTAGGTTAATTGAATGCCCGGTTAGGTCAACTGTACGCCTTTGATAATTGGTTAGGTTAAGTTGCTATTTTCGTTAGTTTAAACGAAAATGACGAGAGCAAAAATACATCCTAAACAGTTTGGTAGTCCCGATAATACGTAAGTACCGAATTTATTAATCATTTAAATGAAATTAGTTAATATGTAAGCGATAATCAGTTAGTAGGGGGACAAAATATCTTTGTCATCTAAAATCGCAGAAAAAACGTCGCTGCTTTCGGTACGTTGTCGCCACATGAATTCCGCAAGATACGAGTCCAGATGATGGCGGGCGGTTGGGTATTCCCGTTAACAGGAAAGCACCACAATAAAATTGATTCAAAGGGGGAAGGCTCCTGTATTAACATCCAAAGCTAGTATTTTAAATAAATTACCCTTTGCTGTGTTGTATATTGTTGTGTATTCCTCTTTAGTGTGTAGAGCCCTACTAATAAGACTCTCAACCCCTCCTTGGATGGTTTGGACACTTATCTTGCAGACATGGGGGGGGTGGGAGCTTACTTAAGCTACGTAAAGAGAAGAATATGAATAGCTTATATCTTATTATTAATCTTTCTAGGGGGGGATGTTAGTTGTATTCTCTTACATTGTAGTAGGGACCACTGATTAACAAATCATGGTAGTTGTGTGTTTTAACCTTCATCCTTTCTCTCCCATACAGGTTTGAATGCCATAACCCCCATAAAATCTAGCCCCATAGAATCTAACGTCAGAATTGTGGCTTAATGTTCTAAAAAGATAAAACAAACAAAAAAAAAGGGGTTTTTTTTGTTTAAGAAGTCCTGAAATGGGTAGGCTTGCCAAATCTGAACAGGCCAACAAAGTGCACAGTGCGACTGGGTATACGTGTAATGTCGGTTGCTGAAGCTAGAAGTTAAGAAAGACAGAAATTAGATGACATTCATCTAGTGCGTTTGACTCCTTGAACTCGAACAATCATCCCCGAACCTTTTGAAAGTTTTAAGTGGTGGTACCTGCACATCAGTTAAGGCCAGGTATCAATAACACCTTGCCCTCCTTTCCATTTAGCCTAGTCAGGGATATTTAGGGTATAATTATTGTATGCGAACAAAAACAACTAAAAGAAGGACATTTAAGTTTCAAGATAAGGAATCAGGACGCAACTCCTCATTGTTTCTTGATTCATCTTGATTGTAACCCAAAGGAGCCTCTCTTGACCATTGTAATGCGAAGATAGATCACTTGCTTTGCCAAAATCCAGTTGTCTGTGACCATGTGTTAACATATATATGAAATTGTGCTCTTGCGATTGACACTGCGTGTACATTTGTGAAAGATATACCTTATTGCTTGTCTGCCCACTTACCTTAATGTCCTTGCTTCACCCTGCCTAACCCCCGCTTTTCTAACTTTTTCCTCCCTTTCATGTGTTGTATAGAATGTAAACTCCCCTTTCCCATCAATAAAGTTTGTCCATGGTTTTTCCTCTAGTGTGTTTTTCCAACCCGTTGAGGTTACAGTTTGATTTGGCTACGGCATTGTCATCGGGAATGTGGTGAGCATTTTTGTTTCCTTTTTCGTGGAATATTGGGAGGTCCTGAGGTTGGGTCAGTCCGGTGGGCATTGGGACACTTAACTAATCGCATTGTTTCTCTGTTCTGAGGATAACGAGGTCACGCCTGGAGGGTCGCGTCGGGATCAACGAGACTCCGGGAAGGTTTACCGCATCAGGGATTCTTAGAAGCCCGTCCTCCCTCAGCCAACGAGCCGCCTTTGGGTGTTTGGTTTTGAAGTAAGTCTTCTCCCCGTACCGGTAGACAAAAATTGCATGAAATAAAAATGTTGTCGGGTGGTTCACATTGACTCGGAACTTCATTGGTTTATTGGATAACCCCACCGCAACATTTTTGGTGCCCAGACCCGGGAACGGGAGGCACCCAACGTTGACGGCTTCGGCTTAGCACGGACGAAAAAAAAAAAAAATGTCAGATTTAGTTGAGCTCAAGACCCAGGTTGCCCAACTTGTTGACCTGGTCAAGGAGCAGAAACAACAAGCTCTAGAATCAGAGCAGAACTGGACGCAGCGGTTGGTGGACCTTGAAACGGTCTGGAAAGGAAAGTATGACCGGTTGTCCAAAGAAAATGATGATCTTGTGGCCCGACGTGAATACTGGCAAGAACGAATGGACCAACTGGAGAGAAAACAAGCAGCCAGAGAGGAACAATATGACGATCTTGTGGCCCGAAGTGAATACTGGCAAGGACGAGTGAACCAACTGGAGAGAAAACAGGCCACCAGAGAGGAACAAGAACTTCAGAGTGCCCGTCAGGAATATGAAGACCTTGTACCAGATAATGACATGGAGCAGAAGGTGGAGGTCAGAAAAGAGCCGTCCAAGGATCCTCGAACAAGGAAACATTCAGACGTCAGTTTCCACAGACCTCATAACCGCAGTTCCGAATCGTCTCATAATGAGGAGTCAAGCTCATCAGACGAAGTCAACGTCAAGAAGGAGGAAACGCGGCCTAGATACCCATCATCCAGAAAATATCATCATAGGGTCCCGCAGCGAACACCTATGAACGCTCCCGAATTGGATGACTTCAATGTCAATAGTGGGCGCTCCTTCCCTGAATATCTTGAAGCGTTTGAGCGCCACTGTGCCTCAAAATATATTGTGAAAGACGAGATTGGACAGGACGTTAGGAAAGCACTTGACCGGAAAACTTCAAGACTTGTACCATGCTTATGGGGGTTGTGGTGTCGAATATGACCACATGAAGGAAATACTGTTAACATGGCATAAGAGAATCAAGAAGACCGTGACCACTGGAAAGGTTGCCGAATTCAAGAATGCCAAAATGAAGTCAGGGGAATCTCCCGATGTATATGCGGGCCGATTGGAGACATTGGCACGAAGGGCATTCCCTCAGAAAGACATCGAGACCAGCAAGGAGTTAAGGAGGAAGTACCTCGAGACTGTCCCCTCAGCCCTGTCACAACACCTAGCGAGGATAATAACGGAAAACAAGACTCTGCACCAGAAGAAGGTCTACTGGTCCAACATTTTGGATTTTGTGGCCTTACAAGGAACTGAAAGTTCTGGGATTCCGACCATACCTGAACCAATAGAAGTCTTGCAAATGCAGGTCCCTGTTCAGGTTTCCGAAAATCTTGACACTTCCAGACAGGGATTTGTTCCTCAGAGCCAGCCACGACTAGGTAGGAATAGAGGGCGCAGTCGTCCACGAAGCAATGGAAATGGGACAAGCGTTTTCTCACGGAGGCAAGGAGGGTCAAGAGAAAACCAGCGAGGACAGGATCGCTCACGAAATCCACGACCAAATCAGGAAAGCAGTTACCGGCCAGGATCCTCGCCCCACCCTAGAGAACAACGACAACCCCGAACTCATGGCCAGAGGGAATCCAGCAACGGAGCAACAGATGAAGAGTGTCAGTGGTGTACCAGAAAAGGACATAACGAGGCCAATTGCCGAAGGAAGAATGGTGCCTGTTTGTTGTGTGGCGCGTTGGACCATTTTGTCCGTGAGTGCTCCAGAAATTCCCAGAGAACACCAACCCCTGACCCTACTGCCCGATATCATTGTTCCCGTTGTCAGGGGCCTCACCCTGGTATGTATTGTCCCGTGAGAAGTCAATATCAATCGACCTCAGGAAATCAAAATATGGAAGATCATGACGGCCAACCACCATCCCAGTCGGAAAACTAAGCATGTCCAACGAGGACAGGGACTCGTTGGAAAGGATTGTCACAATCCCTGATAATGATGACCACCCCAGAGCTAGATGCACCCCAGAGTTTGCCCCCCGAGCAACTGCCTTTCCTGAAGACCACTGGTTGTGTGACTCACCGGGCGATTTGAGAAGTCATGCTCTAGAGAAACCAGGGGAGCTTGGCCAACCGCCAACGACCCCTTTTGGAGCTTCTGAAACGATTTTTCACGAACAAGCGGCACCAGTTGTGGAACCTGATCTACCTACCCTTGATTTTCGAGGAGTTAAGTTTGCAGAGCTGGAGCCAGCAAATGTACTCACACTGGATGTCGTGATTAATAACACGATCATAAACAGTCTTATCGACACAGGGGCTCAAGTTAGTTTAATATCGGGAGGGCTGGTTGAGCAGTTGGGGTTGGTTCTGGATACCCAAGACAGGATACCTATTCGTGGGATAGGTAAAGACCTTGCATGCCACACTCTGGGGTCAATAAATATTGCACTTTCTCTACATAACATCGTCATGAAGCCTTGTACATTTCTGGTAATCCCGCATTTGGACACAAATTATCCACTTTTCCTCGGTCTAGATTTTCTAAGAAAGAATGGCTTGCAAGTAAATTTGTCCCGTCGAAGAATATCTGGAACTTGTGAGGATGGATCTAAATGGGATGTGTATTTGGGTTCAGGTGGGACAGAGTGTACGAAGCTTAGATACCAAGCTAAATGTTGGGCAGCTGAAAGTGTGCAAAGAAATGATTGTGGACCTGTTCGAGTGCCAGTAGAGTGGGAGGGGAGAGAAAGTGAATTGAATGGTCCTTGCGCATGTTCACAAGGGGCAAGCATGTGGTTTTATGATGGTAGTGCAGTGAATGCTCATTTAGGGGATAAGGTAATCGGAGTGCCAGGTATCATGAATGTTGAGCAACCGTCAGTTTTATTGTATACAAGGGGGAAGTCATTGGGAAAGATTAAAAAGGGAGACCTAATAGGATACATGTACACAATCGTTATACCTGAACATGAAAGTAATGTGCTCCAGTGTAGAACTGCGACGCAGGGAGATGTAGGCCCGAGTCAAGTGTCTCCAACTCTTCAAGATTGGACTCCAGAGCGTATACAGTCAGGAATAAGCCTGGATGGGTTAACCCCAGACCAGAAGGAAAGTGTTCATCGCCTGTTGGAATCCCGAAAGGAAGTATTGAGTCGTGGAGATGCCGATGTTGGTGCAGCAAGAATGACCCCACACCGCATCGAACTCTACGATGAAACCCCAATTTTTCAACGTCCAAGGAGATTCCCAGAACCTATCACACAGGTAATTGAAGATCAGTGTCAAGAACTTCATGAACTGGGTATTATTGAACCTACTACTTCACCATGGAGTGCTCCGGTAGTCCCGATTAGAAAGCCGGATGGTTCCATCCGGTTATGCGTTGACTATCGCAAGTTGAATAAAATTACCAAGCCAGATAGGTTCCCGATGGCCAACCTTACTGATTCGGTATATAGTCTCCATGGAGTAAGGTACTTCACGACCCTAGACCTTGTCCGCGGCTACTATCAAATGCCCATTGAAGAGGATAGTCGTGACTATACCGCATTCTCAACACCTCATGGCCATTGGCGGTTCAGAAAACTCAGTTTCGGCTTGAGGAATGCTCCATCAGCTTTTCAACGTGAAATGCAGGAAGTCCTGAAGAGTTTTTCCAGAAAGAACGTGCTGGTTTATATTGATGACATCTTGATTATGGAAAAGACTTTTGCAGCTCACCTGAAGTTAGTAGGCAGTGTTTTGAAAGTCCTGGAAGATCATGGGATTAAGATCAAGCCTCCAAAGTGCAGATGGTTCAAGTCAAAAGTACCCTTCTTAGGGCACACAGTTAGCTCTAGTGGATTATCAAAGTCTCCAGAATATATGGAAAAGGTTAGTAACTTCCCGAAACCTACCACCATTCGTGAATTGAGGGAATTTCTTGGACTCATCAACTTCCAACGAAAATTCCTACCGCAATGTTCCCCTCTCGCAAAACCCTTGTCAGAGCTCACTGGTAAATCCGCTTCGACTAATCTTCAATGGACATCTGAAATGGAGTCTTCTTTTGATGCACTCAAGACTGAGATGCAGAGGGAGATAGAGCTTGCATTTCCAGATTATCGGGAAACTGCCGAAAAGATAAACCTATGGGTGGATGCCTCTGCTATCGGCGCCGGAGCATGCTTAACTCAAGTTCAAGATGGGAGGGTTAGGATTATCGCACATGCCTCCATGACCTTCTCGAAACCCCAACGTAAATATTCCGTGACTGAACGCGAACTAGCCGCAATGCGATGGGGTGTGAAAACTTTTCGCGCCTTCTTATATGGCATCCCTTTTGTCTTAAATACGGACCATCAGGCTTTATTTTACCTCCACAACATGAAACTGGTAAACGATAGAATTGCTCGGACGCTAGAAGACCTGGCCGAGTTTGATTTTGAACTCCATTACATACCAGGAAAAGAAAATCAAGCTGCTGACACTTTATCACGCCATTTCCAGACACCCCAGGAAGATGGGACAGAAGTGACCCCCACTGATTTTCCAAAGGGATTAATGGTGCTTTTTAAACCAGACGGAGGGGGTGACTCATTAATCGAATGTCTCTTGCATGTCTTGACTCAAGTTTTGGAAAAGGAATGTCCGGACAGTGTCACCTCGCTCAGGAAGCAGCTCGTGGGTGAACTGATGACGAAACCCTCACGATATAAGATCCAATTGAATGCAAAGAAAAAGCAAAGTCTTCGGTTGATGACGTTGGCTGGTCAGCCCATGACTCTTGAAGTTTTGCTGGTTTGCAGTCATTTATACAATCTGGATATTGTCCTGCATTTTGGTTCAACTCATCCCCTCGTGTTTCAAGTCCCCGCAGGAGTGGGGGATGATAGCAGAGAAAGGGTACACCTTCAGTGCTTGGGTGGGATACACTTTAACTTGTTGCAGGAAACGAACACATTCCACGCTAATAACCTGTCGCTCATAAACACCATTAATTCTTATGACGCCACTGACTCAGATCCGGATCCAGTGAACCCAATTATGGATAGCCATGAAAACCCTGATCCTCAGGGGCAGGAGGTTAACCTGCATTTTCCTGAGTATCAAGTGGATATCGTATGTGCTCATTCGTCTCGATCTAGAGCAATTGTTCCTCTTGAATGCAATGGCCAGACTTATTGTGCTCTCGTGGATTCCGGAGCTGAGATTAGTTTGGTGTCTGAGACTACCTGGAAAACCATATTAGGTGAGCAGGAAGATTACTCAAAAGACATAATTGTAAATATACAAGGGATGGCTGAACGTCGGGTCATGGTGACCAAATTCGTAAATTTGGATGTATCATTGAGAACGCAAGTGAAAGCAAAAGACCATCCATTTGCTATCATGGATGATGGTTCTCTCCCATCATGCTTTTTGCTTGGAGCAAATTTCATGACTACTTCAGGACTAGTGCTAGATCTATCCAATGATAGCGTCCTGAAGGAGGGAGAAGTGGTCGCTACCTTCTTGGCAACGGCAGTAGACCCATCAGAGGGTCCTGAAGTGATCATTATCGGAAACGTTAGGCCGTATTCTCTTCTCGAACGGGTTAATGTTGAAACATTGCAGAGAAACGATCTAGACTTGCGCAGGCTTAGGAATTATCTAGGGAGAAGGAATGCGAATGCCCGTTGCCCGAGAAACTTATCTCGGTACAACCGCTATCTTAAAGACATCTATATAGAAAATGGGATTCTAGTTAAATACGACTCGTTAGATCTTGAACTGTATCCACAGAACTTGATCTCATTTAACTTCCTGATTGAACTTGCCATCAGTGTCCATCTTGAAATGGCCCATGTTGGCCGTAATAAAGTCCTGGAAGTTCTTTCTCGAGACGTATTTCATCCTCGATTGTATCAGGTTGTACAGGAAGTGGTCACGTCATGTTCACAGTGCCAACTGAACAAAGTCTCAAGTCAAATTAAGGGTCCACCTACCTTAAAGATCATGACCAGGTCACCTTTTGAATTGGTGGCTGCCGACTTGGTAGTGTTCCCAAAGACGTCTCGAGGGAACATTGGTTGTCTGGTAGTCGTAGACCACCATTCAAAGTGGGTGGTAGCCATCCCAATCATGAATAAGACTTCCCGCACCATCGCAAGATTGTTCGAGACCCGTGTCCTGCCTACTTTGTTGAGGAGGCCATGTCGGTTATTAACCGATAATGGGCCTGAATTCAGGGGTCAAGAATTTGAGCAAATGTTAGCTCAGTATGGCATCGTTCATGTTTTTACGACACCAAATCGTCCTGAAGGGAATGGGGCAGTCGAGAGAGTCAACCGTACCATTGGAGAGTTTCTTAGAAACCTTGTTCAAGGTCCTAGCTCATGGGATTTACATCTTCCCAGAGCCATCATATCATACAATGGTACTGTGCATACGGAGTTAACGATGTCTCCAGCGCAATTTTTATTGGCTAACTCGCATCCAGACCCAATTCCAGCCCTTATCTCGGCTCAGATTCAAGGACAATGGGTTCCTGGTCACCCTAGTTTTTGTTCCTTCTCTAGAGGACAGCTGGTGATCAGGAAGGTAGTCCAAAAGGGGCACCTTGTCATGAACAAGCTTCTCCCCAAATATTGTGGCCCATTTTGTATTGATCGGGTAGAGTCAAATGGAGTCACTTATGTGATTTCTCCAGCCTACCCAAATGACCAACCATTCTTAACATCATCACGTGCCCATCACACACAGTTACGCGCTTGGAAGGAGGCTCCTATTTTTCTCAGGAACCATCCAAGCTACTCCCGATTGGTAAAACTTCCCTGGGTTATCCCAGAAGATCAGCCTGATGTACCTGATCAGGAATATTCTTGTCCGAATGAAGTCCCAAACTATGCCTATCTGTTCGAAAAGTCATCTGAAGAAAGTTTGTGGGATTCTTCTAGTGATTCTCATGATGAGGTGGAATCGGGAAAGCAGGGGGTACCCTTGGTGCATCCTTGGATTTCTGTAGCGCTGGACTCTTCTGGGGAGTCTTCCAGTGAATCATCGGAGAGTTCACTTGGTTCAACTGAACCGGATTTCTCAGGTTTTCCTGGCACTTCTCCAAGGTTGTCAGAGTCTCCTGATAGTCGTCGAGATTTCTTGGGGTTTCCTGACAATCCTCCGGATTTCTCAGGCTTCCCCGATGCCTCTATTGTTAGGCCCATTCTCAGACCGGAGTCGCGAGTGGGAAAAGTCACATTCCGAGATTGTCCTGAACTGCCCAGTAGTGATTTGGATAATGCGATTGGTGAGATGTCGCCGATTCCCCATGTGACTGGCCAGGCACGGGAACCGCCCGTGGATGATAAATTGGGTAGTTGTGATAGTCCACCTCACCATAGTTCCCCTTGTAGTGTCGCTGGGTCAAGTGGTTTATCTTCTCCAGACTCTTCCTCCCTAGTGAAATCGTTAGAGGTAACTCTAGAGTTCATACAGGAGGATAGGGAGGAGATATACCAGTTATTGGAAGGCCAGATAAGTTTGTGTGAACAGGGTCTTGATGCTGGTCATGAGGATGGGCGCCCGATTAGATTGAGTCTGTCACCCATGAGAGAGCTGGTTTTAGAGGGACGTGCCCTGATTCAGGAAAACCGGAGGAGATCTCGAGAGCGATTGGTGGTCACCCGAAGACGGCTGGGGGAGGTGCTCCCGGCATTAACCGGCAGTTCTCCTCCACAAACCCGCTCCCGCGGACCAGTCATGGATCTTTCCCACGTCCCGAAGAAACCAGTTGAGTATGACCATGACTTGCATCGGTAGATTCCGGAATATTATCATGTGAATGTGTTTGGGTTATTTATGTTTAAACTTTTTAGAATTGCCAGTTCAAAATCAGTAGTTCCATGTTTAATAAAGTTAGCTAGTTAGAATCTATGTAAAATGGAAAGGAAATTCTAAGGATTTTTGTGAATTAATGTAAATAGATTATTGTAAGGCATTGCTAAATGGAAGGAGAGATTTTGCTAGGGATGGTATTTGGATCTGTTGGGACGAGAGTGGTTCCCTGGTGGATTGGTCTTTTTGAGTGGCTCTGCCGCTCGAAGGGGGGAATGTAGTAGGGACCACTGATTAACAAATCATGGTAGTTGTGTGTTTAACCTTCATCCTTTCTCTCCCATACAGGTTTGAATGCCATAACCCCATAAAATCTAGCCCATAGAATCTAACGTCAGAATTGTGGCTTAATGTTCTAAAAAGATAAAACAAACAAAAAAAAAAAGGGGTTTTTTTTGTTTAAGAAGTCCTGAAATGGGTAGGCTTGCCAAATCTGAACAGGCCAACAAAGTGCACAGTGCGACTGGGTATACGTGTAATGTCGGTTGCTGAAGCTAGAAGTTAAGAAAGACAGAAATTAGATGACATTCATCTAGTGCGTTTGACTCCTTGAACTCGAACAATCATCCCCGAACCTTTTGAAAGTTTTAAGTGGTGGTACCTGCACATCAGTTAAGGCCAGGTATCAATAACACCTTGCCTTCCTTTCCATTTAGCCTAGTCAGGGATATTTAGGGTATAATTATTGTATGCGAACAAAAACAACTAAAAGAAGGACATTTTAGTTTCAAGATAAGGAATCAGGACGCAACTCCTCATTGTTTCTTGATTCATCTTGATGGTAACCCAAAGGAGCCTCTCTTGACCATTGTAATGCAAAGATAGATCACTTGCTTTGCCAAAATCCAGTTGTCTGTGACCATGTGTTAACATATATATGAAATTGTGCTCTTGCGATTGACACTGCGTGTACATTTGTGTAATATACCTTATTGCTTGTCTGCCCACTTACCTTAATGTCCTTGCTTCACCCTGCCTAACCCCGCTTTTCTAACTTTTTCCTCCCTTTCATGTGTTGTATAGAATGTAAACTCCCCTTTTCCATCAATAAAGTTTGTCCATGGTTTTTCCTCTAGTGTGTTTTTCCAACCCGTTGAGGTTACAGTTTGATTTGGCTACGGCATTGTCATCGGGAATGTGGTGAGCATTTTTGTTTCCTTTTTCGTGGAATATTGGGAGGTCCTGAGGTTGGGTCAGTCCGGTGGGCATTGGGACACTTAACTAATCGCATTGTTTCTCTGTTCTGAGGATAACGAGGTCACGCCTGGAGGGTCGCGTCGGGATCAACGAGACTCCGGGAAGGTTTACCGCATCAGGGATTCTTAGAAGCCCGTCCTCCCTCAGCCAACGAGCCGCCTTTGGGTGTTTGGTTTTGAAGTAAGTCTTCTCCCCGTACCGGTAGACAAAAATTGCATGAAATAAAAATGTTGTCGGGTGGTTCACATTGACTCGGAACTTCATTGGTTTATTGGATAACCCCACCGCAACAACATCTCTAGTCTTGCTTCTGAGGGGATATTAGAAGAAGTCGATAAGGGCTCTAAAGGAGGTTGCGCTGTTATCCCTAAGGTAACTGGTCTTTAGTCTTAAATATGTATTATAAACATCACGCAAGGTGTTTTTAATTTGGTTATTGTTAAGTTGAGAGATGCTATTCCAGTAAAATCTATTTATACCACTCTAAATATAGGGGGTAAGTAGGGTAGTAGTTAAAGTTTTTAGGGTCTGATCGTCCTTTTGGAGGTAAGGGCCTTTTTACCCTTATGTTAGATTCAGAGGCTTAGCCGAGACAGTCTACCTTCCGTCAGATCCTTCATACAAGTCTTCTAATAAGAACGAGTGATTATGCTACCTTAGCACGGTCAGCGATACCGCGGCCTTTTATGAATTACAGCGGGCAGATTATATCTACTGTGATTAAGTAAACGGTGTTTTTGTTAAACAGGCGAAGGCGAGTTTTGCCGAGTTTGTTAGCTATTTCAACTGCGCACTTTATATGATTCTTTTAATCTATCAAAGTAAGGGTTACTAGCGAGTTTATTTTAGTCCGAGTTAAGTAGTTTCAGTTAAGCCTAATCTAAGAGTGGTAAGTACAAGTGCTAATAGGGTAAGGTCTAACCTTTACTTTACCAGTATAACCGTCTCTGCTTAAGAGCCTAAGGTTGTCCTTTTGGGTGTAGTATTTATATAATAGTTAATATAAAAGACTGGCTAAACCAGTATTGGCTATAACCAGTTATATAAGTATTGTGGGGATATCGCCTTTACCCTAAAGTTAGAATATATTTTGTAATATATAGGTACTCTTTAAGGTAGCTCTACTTATTTCGGGATGTCCCACCCGGGGGTAAATTAAACCCCCCTGATACTAAAGGTAGTAGTATTGCTTACTGTGAGTGTATTATATTCCTTTTCAGTACTTAGAGTTGAACTTGTTTCTTACTCCAAAGGGCAATTAGATATAACGCAAAGACGGGTAGTTAGAGGTCTCTGGAGAGATGTATCCCCTTCTTATTGTAAATAAGATGCACCTAAGGTACTATCTCCACACCCCGTCAACCTTAAACCTCAAAAATTTATATGCAATACACTATAGGGCAATTTAGGCGGCGGTCTAGTTCCTAACCCTAATTAAAATTAAAATCTTATTAACTTTCGTGGCAATAAGAACCATAGGATGGGAGTTCGCATATTACGACCCAGTGGTCTTTTTAAGATAGCGACAAAATTCCTGAGACCTAAGGGGTTAAAAGGTAAGCTAAGTTAAGCTAACAAGTTCATACCCTGGAGATGAGTAATTCTCTTTTAATTTCTGGTAAATTTGTCCCGATGTTAGTTGGGTATATGGTTACAGGCAAGAAGTAATTAAAGGACAGGTAGAAGTTGGAACCAGCAGATTGTTTACGGCAAGGTAAATATAACTCTCTTTTAATTGTTAATACAATTCCCATTTATTTTTTTGAGAGTTAGTCTAGTCTTCGGGACTATGCTTAGCAGTAGGTCTTGATTAGGGGTGCGAGTCGGGTTAGAGATTAACTTGCTATCTTTTATACTCATCATTACTTCCAGGGAAAAGGGAGAGCCTGAGGCGGGTTTAAAATATTTTCTAGTTCAAGCAAGCTCTTCACTAATTGTAATTATAATGGGGTTAGTCATAAGAGTTAACAGATACATGTTTTTAAGGGTATTAGGAGGGGCTCTTATTTTAAAAAGGGGAGGGAGGCCGTTTCATTTTTGATTCCCAATAGTATCGGAGGGTCTTACATGGGTAAGGGTCTCTTTTCTAGTTACAATTCAAAAACTTGCCCCACTAACTTTGCTATTTTATAGTAAAGGGTATATCGGATTTTTGCTAATTATCAGGGTATTATTATTTATCCGCAGAATCGGGTGTTCTAGGAGGGATAAGTGAACTATACCTTCGTAAGTTAATAAGATTCTCTTCTATGGGTCATTTTGGTTAACTTGTATTTGGTATGTTGTTGCGGGGTGGGGTTTGGTTGGTATATTTTACGATATATTGCCTAGTCGTTTCCAGGCTAATCTATATATTTAAGTTTTACAACCTATTTTATCTTTCTCAAATAGTTAGTAATCTCCCGCTTGTAAAAAGGCAATTAAGACTGGGGTTGGGTCTCTTCTCTTTGTGGGGTATACCTCCTCTGTTAGGGTTCTTACCAAAATGGATTATTGTTCAGCAAGCGCTTAATACTTCCTATATAAGGGCTATAATATTTCTTTTGGGGGCAAGGGTTATATTACCCCCTTTTACGATAGTGCAGGTTAAAAGGGGTTCTAGAATAATATCTTCTACTGGCTTGGTAGAGAATCTTGTACTAGGTCTAAATTTAGGCGGATTACTTCTGGGCTCTATACTTTGATCAATAAGGCTTCTGCAATAGTGCTATATTTGGATTTGCAGTCCAAGGGTAGAAGACTAGCAAGAGGAAAATAGATCCGTGTGAAGATCTACAATCTTCCGCCTAAGGTCAGCCATCTTACTATGCGACGTTGATTATACTCCACCAACCATAAAGATATTGGTACTCTATATTTCATCTTTGGGGCTTGGGCGGGGGCTGTAGGAACTGGTTTAAGCATAATTATCCGTGTAGAGTTAAGTCAACCCGGTAGCTTTATTGAAGACGATCAGATCTATAATGTAGTAGTAATGGCTCATGCTTTTGTTATAATTTTCTTTCTCGTGATACCTGTAATAATTGGAGGGTTTGGCAGTTGACTGGTACCTTTAATATTGGCAGCCCCTGATATAGTATTTCCTCGGATGAATAATATAAGATTTTGGCTTCTTCCTCCCTCTCTAGCTCTTCTATTAAGAAGGGTGGTAGGGACGGGCTGGACCGTATACCCTCCCTTAGCGAGGGGTATCGCCCATAGGGGGCCTCTGTGGATTTGGGGATCCTTTCTTTGCATTTAGCGAGGGCTTCTTCTATTCTAGCGGCAGTAAATTTTATATCAACCACTATTAATATGCGCTCCTACGGTATAAAACCAGATCGAGTTCCTCTTTTTGTCTGATCCGTATTTATTACAGCAATTTTATTGCTTCTTTCTCTCCCTTTATTAGCTAGGGCTACCACGATGCTTTTAACAGAACGTAATCTAAATACTAGGTTCTTTGACCCGAGTGGGGGAGGGGATCCTATTCTTTACCAACATTTGTTCTGGTTCTTTGGACACCCGGAGGTTTACATTTTAATCTTACAGGCTTTTGGAATAATTTCGCATATTGTGAGGTAGGAGGCGGGTAAGAAAGAGGCTTTTGGGGCCCTCGGTATAATTTGGCGTGCTTGTTTTTGTGGTATGGGCCCATCATATATTTACAGTAGGTATGGATGTTGATACTCGTGCATATTTAACATCGGCAACAATAATTATCGCCGTACCTACCGGTATTAAAATTTTTAGTTGGCTGAGCACGCTTCATGGCTATCGCTTAGTCTACAGGCCGTCGCTGCTATGGGCTTTAGGCTTTACCTTCCTCTTTACGGTGGGAGGGTTAACGGGGGTAGTTCTGTCAAACTCCTCGATCGATATTATTCTCCACGACACCTATCATGTGGTCGCCCACTTTCACTGTGTGTTGTCGATGGGAGCAGTATTCGCTATCTTTCGGGGTTGCACTCATTGGTTTTCTCTCTTTACCGGGCTAACTTTAAACCCCCTATATATAAAGGTTCAATTTATTTTTATATTTGTAGGTGTAAACCTAACCTTCTTCCCTCAACATTTTTTAGGTCTAGAGGGAATACCTCGCCGGTATTCTGACTATTCGGATGTTTACGGTTGCTGAAATAGGGTATCCTCTGTTGGCTCCTTAGTATCAATCGTATCGGTTTTAATTTTCTTAAGCGCGATTTGAGAGGCATTTAGAGCGGGCGCCCTATTTTGGCAACTCAGAGACTTAGCCCTTCACTAGAGTGGCTCCACCCACTACCGCCGGCGGATCATAGGTATAGTGAGATCCCTATAATCTCAAGCAGAGAAGGAGGGTATTAGGGAATTCTCAGTATGTTAAGATGGCAGATAAGTGCACAAGGTTTAAGATCTTGAAATGGAAGTATTCCTCTTAGCGATCAGATGATGGAGTAGGTTGTGTTTTCAAAATGGAGCATCTCCCTTAATTAATAGAACAGTTAATTTCCTTCCATAACCATGTTATAGTACTTTTAGTGGCTATTACAGGGCTGGTAGGATATATTTTATTTAATGTATTTTTTAACTACTTTACCAACCGCTCTATATTGGAGAGGCAGACCACGGAGGTAATTTGGACGGTCTTGCCGGCCTTAGTACTTATCTTTGCAGCCTTCCCCTCCCTTCGCCTTCTCTACCTGCTGAATGAGGTTATAGGCCCAGATCTAACACTAAAGGCTGTGGGTCATCAGTGATATTGAAGTTACGAGTATTCAGATTTTGTAGGGGTGGAGCTTGATTCCTATATAGTACCAACCGAGAGGTTAGATATTTCTGGATTTCGCCTCCTAGACGGAATACCATACTATCCTCCCTATAGGGGTTCAGGTTTGGGTCTTAGTAACCGCGGAGGATGTAATTCACTCGTGGGCTGTTCCTGCACTAGGTGTAAAGGGGGATGCAGTCCCAGGGCGATTAAATCAGCTAAAATTTACCGGTCTTCGACCCGGGTTGTTTTACGGTCAATGTTCAGAGATTTGTGGGGCCAACCACAGGTTTATTTATACCTATTACTATCGAGAGGGTCTCCCTCACTACTTTTATCTCTTGGGTAGAGGTGCCCCAGGCCCCGGGGAAGGATTGGTATATGGCCCCCCCTGTTTACTCAGTATTTTATTATGAATGTTTTTTGTGTACATAACAAGCAAACTGATTATATGTCCAAGTAGCTATTCAAAACATACAGTATGAATAAACAACTCGGAAGAAAATGACCATTTTATTTTTCGAATCAATTATATTAATTCTATCACCATTCAATTTACAAATGCAGTACCAGTCCATGCAGGTAAGACAATTGTTCACTGCAAGATTTTCATAATTAGAAGTGTGCTTTTTTTGCCTTCTCTCTAGCAAAGTGGTAAATGCTTCTGATGAAATTTAAAATATAGGGGCTAACTGGCTTTCATTTACAATGGTTCCCAGATCTGTCAGTCGGTCTTGGGCATTGGTGGACCGCAGATAATATTTTATCTGTTTCAGTTTAACTATGATAATCTCAATAAAATGTATTTTCATTAATTATATTTCTTCTCTGTTATTTAATCAATTGCTTTATTAATATTTTTAGATTTTATCCCCCCCCCCCCTCTTTGCGAGCCCCCTAGAGGTCCGGGCTCCGGGGATTTTTCCCAGCTTCCCCGCCCTCTCGGCGGCCCCAGGGTTGCCAGATTGGGCTACTTTTCGCGAATTGGGCTACTTGGAATGGGCTGGCGCTACTAAAATTTAAGATTGGGCTACTTCCAAAAATTGTGATGCTATTTCGGGCTATTTTGAAAATCGATAAATTTTATTGAAATAAAATATATTAGTTGAATATATAGATTAATATGAATTCCATATTAATTTAAATCGTATATTTTTTGTTTTGTGTATGGTTGACTCGTATACCGCAGCCAGGGCCGGATTTTCCAATAGGCAACATAGGCCATTGGCCTAGGGCCCACCAGTAACTGGGGGCCCACTGGGGACCTCCTACAATCCCTTGACACAAACAGTATCATTGACAAATTTGCCATAGAAAAAAAGCAGGAAAAAGTCATTTTGAACTTCATAGTTGTGCTTGCAAAATTTATTATGCTTCAGTTTCATTGTATTTTTCCATTATTCCTATGTGTAAGATGTACAATTGTACATGATATGGAACTTGATTTACTTTGATGTACTTGATATGGAACTAATTTGATTAAAAATTATTAATGTGTAATGTATTACATTATGTTGTAATTCTTATTGCAAAATTTATTATGCTTCAATTTTACTGTATTTTTTTCCATTATTCCTTTGTGTAAGAATAAGTTGTACATGATATAAAACTAATTTGAATAAAATTATTGATGTGTTACATTATGTTGTAATTTTTTTTTTTTTTACATTACAATATTACGATATAATATATATATATTTTGGGGGGGGGGGGGGGGGGGCACTGATAAGGTTTGGCCTAGGGCCCACAAGCAAGTAAATCCGGCCCTGACCGCAGCCGTACTATATAACTATACCAGATGTTCAGCTCGACCAGAGTCGATCGTAACTCAGTGACTCAATTGTGAGTCTCGAGCGGCCGAGCCACTGAATCGCGTCTTCAAAAACGTTTAAAATTGTTTTGGAATGTCGCAATACATATTGATACGTATGCGGCTATTAAATCAAAGTTTGAATTGAAAATTCAAAATTATGCATTCCAGTCGTTGACTGTTGCTCGTTGCGTGTGGCATTGTCATATCGTGTACGTGTTTCATAATAAATTATTATACGTATTATACATACACTACTTAATTAATGAATTAATTAGTGTTTACGATTTAATTATTATGTTATATATTAAATAAAACTATATTGCCATCAGCTACCCATAACCATGGGTAAATGGGCAAAGTATAGTAAAACTTTTCAAGATAATTGGGCATGTGTTTTCTGTACAGTTGGCGAATAAACTTAAATATAAGGAAATATCGATAAGAGGCTCATAAAAACACTCGCGAAAAATGCCATGGGTTTTTAAAACGAGCTTGTAAGGAACTTCTTGTTCGCATCCCCAGAAATATTGAAATGAAAAAAAAAAAAAAACATATCGCCTAATGTATGCTTAAGTCACACTCGACCTCCCTTTTCTGATCTTCCTTTGGAACTAGCTGATCAGTCAAAACTAGAAGATCTAGAAAATCAATGGAGACAACTACTTAACGTAGACTGGAAGAGTGTTTTTCACCCTGGTGACATTCCACGCGATGGCTCATTATTTTGGAGCCAAGCCGTGACAATGAAAAATGCAGCAGCAGAACTATTTTTGCAGGACATTTCACTATTTGCATTAAAAGTGTACAGCCTGCCGATAAGTAACGCTACCGTAGAGCGAGTGTTTTCGCGAGTGACAGCAACGAAAACCAAACTAAGGAACCGTATGGGTTTAGATCTCTTAGCCTCTATACTTCGCATCAAAATGATGCTGGAAGAAAGGAACATCTGCTGTTTTAACTTTGAACCTTTTTCATTGATGTTAAAATATAATTCCGACATATATAAGAAATCTAACGACGAAGTTGAAAGCAATGAAGATGAAGAGGAGGAGTTATTAAATTCCATACAACTGTGATTTGTAAATCATATAAGGTAAATAAAATTTAGTATTTAAACTTAAATATAACGAAATTATATATATATAATATATATATATATATATATATACACATTTCAACTGCAAACAACACACAGCATAATTAATGTAAAGAACGACGCTTGTGTAGAAGAACGTTCCGCACAAGATGAGGAGGGAGAACGAACAAATGAAAAATGAGGTAACCACCCGGGAATCGAACCCGGGATCTTCCGATTGCCGATCAGATATGCTATCCACTACACCATGGGCCTCGATTAATCAGAAGTCGTAATTCTCCTACATACGAGCAGAAACCAATGCCCTGAGGGGGCACCTTCGCATGCCGCACACATATACATTTTAACTGCAAACAACACACAGTATAATTTCTGCTCGTATGTAGGAGAATTACGACTTCTGATTAATCGAGGCCCATGGTGTAGTGGATAGCATATCTGACCGGCAATCGGAAGATCCCGGGTTCGATTCCCGGGTGGTTACCTCATTTTTCATTTGTTCGTTCTCCCTCCTCATCTTGTGCTGAACGTTCTTCTACACAAGTGTCGTTCTTTACATTAAAATATATATATATATATATATATATATATATATTATTTGGGCTACTTTGAATTCTATTTCGCTACTTTTCTTGAAAAGTATCTGGCGGCCCTGTGTATCACAAACGGCCACACCACAACACCGACACGCTGTGTTTACACTTGCCGGGTCACACAGTCAGACACAGCTGGCAGCAGCCCACTAACTTTTTATTTCTCATTTCATGCAGTTCTTATTTCTCATTTTAATATACCCGCAATATTTCAAGTATTTATGATAACATGGAAAGTTATGATGTGAAGATGATCTAGCAAAATATTTCAAGATTGTATTAACATTTAACTCACTGAGTGTTGATCATATAATTTCTGAATGGCTACAATTATTAGCGACTCCAGCGAGCATTGCAAACAGAGATACATTTAGAGATGCCTTATTTTTTTTAAGTTTTGCATTTTTATGTATCTTGACAATAAGAAATTGCTGTCTTAAAGTCTATCAAAGATCATTAATGTAATTGTAGCTTGTACTATATGTGAAAGATGTTTCTGATGTACGGTAGGCCTATAGGTATGAAGTTTATAATTATCATGTCATTACTATATAATTATATATACGATAATAATATAATAACGATAATATTAAGAATATATTTGCACCTAATATTTCAACATGTTATATATGTAATTTGATTCAAGAGTATATTTGCACCTGATATTATCCATTATCAGACATTTTTAAAGTTATATGTACAGTATAATACTTTATATTACACTGGCCAACAAGTATTTTTCATCAGATATAATTATGGGTGGGCTAGATAGCTGTTGGGACGTTGATTCCAAATCTGTTTTCGGTTTTCCTCTAGCATGTCTAGTTTTCGAGATGAGACCGATTATAATATAATATATACAGTATATATAATATAATCAGAGCCGTGCTCGCTAACTAATAAATATAGCGCCGCTAACGCTAATTTTGGCGCTAATTTTTATGAAATGTATAGCTAAGTACTATTTTTAATAATAATAATGCATTTGTATATATTTATATATGTTCGCTATTTCTTATTATTTTATAGTGTCAAATGAGAACAAAACTATATCTTTAAAATGATTATTGGGTATTCAAGAAAATTGCGTCCTTTGATATTTATAACACTGGTATGCATCAATTTTGCTGTCAAGGGTTTTGTAAGTGATTCTTATAGAGTTTTTCCTGCTGATTTCGAATCTGCAATCCGTTTTTCTCAATCAGCTCAGGTTATCCGGCTATGGCCTCATAAGTAAAATAGAATTTTTCGTGATTTTGTCAAAGCGGAATTGGAACAGTAATATCTATCATCACTTGTTTCACTTGTATAATATCTTTTTTTACTTTTCAGGCATATAGATAAAATATTTCAAAATGAATAGAGCGTGTAAAAATGATCCCAATAGATTCTGCTACATATGTGGGACGGTTACCATGCCAAATAACCAGTCCCAAATCACTAAATTTGTGAAGACAATGTATAGAGCATACTTTGGAATTAAGCTAGGGGACCAGGACAAAAATTTCGCCCCTCATATGTGCTGCAAGACGTGCATTGAAAATTTGAGAAGATGGAGCAAAGGCAGAGCGAAATCTTTGCCTTTTGGAATTCCCATGATTTGGAGAGAAGGAAAGGATCACGTGACAGATTGCTATTTCTGCATGACAAACCTCCAAGGTGGGCTTATAAATTTATTTTTCTTAAATATTTTGAAATCCTCGTATGAAACTTGACATAATCATAAGCACACCGGACAAAAAATTAGTCACCCCTAATAGCACCGATAGTAGGAAGTTCAAGGTCACACAGAGGGCGCTGATGTAGCATTGGTAAGTGACAAGTAGCGGTGACGTAGCACACAGGATCAGATCTGTTTCGTGAGGTGGTGAAGAACAAAGTGTGTGTGGATATAGTCTGCAAAATGGGTCGTGAGGCAGACGTTACTCAGTGGCAAAAAGGAGCCATCGTGTTTGCAGAGCCCACGGACAAAAAATGTCTGAAGTAGCCCAATTTGTTGGTGTGTCAACGCGTACTGTCCAGCGAGTTTACAAAGAGTGGTGTAGTTCGCAATCAACTGACAATCGACGGCGTAACTGTGGCCGGAAAACAATTCTCGACAATAGGGGCCGCCGCCATGTTTCTCGTCTAGTAACTGCAAATCGTTTTCAAACCAGAGAACAATTGCTCCATGAAACCAATGAGGTTCTCCAGCGACCAATTTCCGAACGGACATTGCGACGAGAACTGCATGCGATGGACATCTGAAGCAGGGCACCACGGAAGAGGCCGCTGTTAACAGCAAGTCACAAATTGGCACGTTATAAATGGGCTCAGAGGCACAAAAACCGGACTGCAGCAGATTGGAAACGTGTAATTTGGTCCGATGAGTCCCGTTTTTGTTTGTTCTCCAATGATGGGAGGCGACGAGTACATCGCAGGTCCAATGAAGCCTTTAATCCTGAATGCGTCGAAGGTGTTGTTCAGGCTGGAAACAGAAAGTGAAGCGCAGGAATAGACACCCACGGACTCTGGCGGAACTTCGGGACCGGCTGATGAACGAGTGGCAGCAAATCGATGTTCAGTACATGCACAACCTCGTAGAATCTCTGCCTCGCCGGATTCGTGCGGTTATCAAGGCCAGAGGCGCCGTCACACGTTATTAGGTACATTCTGAGAGGGGTGACTAATTTTTTGTCCGGTGTGCTTACATTGTGGGGCCGCGCAGTTAATTTTCCGCATTTATATTATTTTTATATTAGTTACCGACAAACCAATTTTGCGCGTACCAAATTGTATATATTTTATCATTGTGTAATTTTAAGAATCATATATAATCTTTATAAATAAGTATTGTACATAAATTTATATATATATATTTAATTAATTCAGCTGTATATAGAATAACAAAATCTTCTGTAAAATAACCTCAGCCAACCAAGAACTCAATAAACTCTGAAAACGACCGGCTTTTCCTTCAAGACGCCAACCCCCGAAACGACAGGGAGAGAAGAGGACACGAGAGGCCCCTAAAAGAGATACCCAACAAAGCGATAGCTTGCCTCTCGTATCCTTCATTCTTCCCGGCAACTACAAGTAGCACCAAGAAGGAACCAGCTACAATTGGTGACCCTGGAGTGACCCGAAGCAGCATCCTTCAGTCGCCGGGCGGAACAAACCGAAGCCACGCCTCTTCGCCGCCCACCCGTAGTAGCCGGTCGGAACCAAAGCAGCAGCAGACCCGAATTACATTCCCGCAAGATGGAATCTGTTGAATCAGGAGTGCACCATGTCACCATCAAGCCACCCACGTTCTCTGAAGCGTCGGCCGCAGGATGGTTCTCCATCATGGAGGCACAATTCCACATTTCCAGAATAACATCCGAAGAGACCAAATTTTTCCATGTTCTAGCCTCGTTACCCCCCGAAGTCGTCTCACGAATTTCAGCAGCAACTCTCTCCAACAAGTCGTACACCGATTTAAAAGAAGAAATCGTGAGTCATTACGAAAAGACGAAGCCAAACTCTTCGAACGACTCATCTCCAACACTCCTCTCACTGGAAAGCCCTCCCAATTCCTTCAAAATATCCACCAAACGGCACTGAAGGTGGGCGTCAGCGATGATTTAGTGAAGCATAAATTCATCCAGGCGCTCCCATCCTCAATAGCGCCCGTCGTAGCAGCACAAAAGGAGCTGACGCTAACTCAACTCGGCAAACTAGCCGATGAGTTAATACCGTTCGCTCAACAAAGCTGCTACGCGGCGCCAACGTCAACTCGAGCCAATACAAGCCCAAGAACGAATATCCCCATCGGCCTAAAACCCTTCAGCGAGAATCAGCGGCCGGTGGTGTGCCGCGCGCACCTTTATTATGGCCCCCAAGCAAGGACCTGCAGGCCATGGTGCAAGTGGCCAAATAAAGATGACGCCAAGCTGCTCCCCTCGTCACGCCCAAATTCAAGATCTTCCTCACCATCAAGAGAAACGTCGGAAAACTAGATAAGCAGGCTGTGATTAACGCGACGTCCGGCCTGCCGCTGATCTCAGTCGCAGCTCGCATCGCCAGTCTGAAGGTCAATTTTATCATTGACACAGGAGCGAGCATCTCAATTTTACCACCAACTTGTGTCAATGATTGTCAACTCCACCCAACCGCAGTAAAGATTTCCATCGCAAACGGTCAGCCGCTCGAAATATTCGGAGAAGTAACACTGGACATATCAATTCCTAAATTACGAAGAATATTCAGGTGGCCATTCGTCGTCGCCCAAGTCTCCAGTCCACTTCTCGGCGCCGATTTTCTATCACATTATGACATCCTTGTGGACTACAAGCATGGCATTTTGAAGGATAGAGCAACAACTCTTCAAGCCACTACTAAACCTGTGCAATCCAAAGACCTTCACCTCATCAATATTAACCCTACCGACAAATTACCTCAAGAAATCAGGAACCTGCTTGACAAGTACTCCTCACTACTGAAACCAGCTCAACCGCAGAAAGTTTCCACCAACACTGTCAAGCATACCATCGACACTGGCAGCGCACCACCAGTGTTTGCAAGCCCTCGACGTCTTCCACCCGATAAATTATCTATAATTCAAGATGGAATTATAGAACTCTCAAAATCACCATGGGCCTCACCGTTACACCTCGTTCCGAAGAAGATACCAGGCGAATGGCGGGCGTGTGGTGATTATAGAAGCCTAAACGCTGTCACGAAACCGGACAGATATCCACTTCCTCATATAAGAAGTCTGTCAACATCTCTGCACGGAAAATCATGCTTTAGCAAAATCGATCTAGTCAGAGCATATCACCAAATTCCAGTCCACCCAGAAGATATCGAGAAAACGGCTATAACAACTCCATTTGGTTTATTTCAGTATTTATACATGCCATTTGGTTTAAGAAACGCCCCTGCAACATTTCAACGCTTCATGGATACAATTTTCAGAGGAGTTGACTGCGTATTTGTGTATCTCGACGATATTTTAGTCCATTCAAATAACGCAGTTGACCATTTGAAAGACTTAGAACGCGTATTCAAGATCCTTCAAGAACACAATTTAAGAATTCCTTAGAAAAATGCATATTTCAGCAATCCAAAATTGAATTTCTGGGTCATGAAGTTTCCCCAGCAGGCATTCGTCCTCCTGTAAACAAAGTCTGCGAAATTCAAGATATTCCCCAACCGCAAGATTACCAGCCTCAGAAGATTCCTAGGAATGACGGGATTCTATCGCCATATGATACCCCGTTACGCCGATTTAGTCTCACCTTTAAGTGAAATCGTCAGAACTCAAAGCAAAAGTCTACAGTGGAACGACGAAGCAATTCAAGCCTTTCAAGATGTCAAGGATGCACTACGGAACGCCGTTACGCTTTGTCATCCTCTTCCATCAAGCTCAATCCTTCATTTAGTTACGGACTGCTCACAAATAGCAGCTGGAGCAGTTCTTCATCAAATAATCGCCAGCACACCAGTTCCCATCGCCTTCTTTTCCAAAAAATTAACTACAACTCAGCAAGCGTACGCCGCATACGATAGAGAATTACTCGCAGCATACCTAGCCGTCCTGCATTTCCGTCAATTTTTAGAAGGTCGTCAAGTAATACTCTTCACGGATCACAAACCGATGGTTTCTGCCTACAAGAGTCCCTTACGAGCCAAGACAGACCAACAACGTCATTGGTCTGCCATCACGGAATACGTATGCGATGTAATACATATCTGTGGATCCGAAAACGTCGTAGCGGACTGCCTTTCACGCAACGTAAACGCAGTACATATCGACGCTTTCGATTTATCAGCAATCGCGGAATCTCAACAAAAAGATCAAGAAACGCAAGAATTTCTCCACGTCTCAAGCCGTTCCCGTTTCCAGAAAATACAACTTTATATTGCGATACATCCACGCCATATCCCGTCCTTTTGTTCCCAAGCAGCATCGATCTTCCATCTTCAATCAATTTCATAATATTTCTCATCCAGGCATCAAGCAATCACTTCGTATCATTAAATCAAGATACTTTTGGCCCTCAATGAATAAGGATATTCGAACTTGGTCCCGAAATTGTGAATCATGTCAATCCTCAAAAATTTCTCGCCATACAAAATCAGAAATAACCCCCTTCGATTTACCAAGTTCAAGATTTGAAACGGTACATACCGACATCGTCGGTCCTTTACCGCCAACCACTTTGCCCGGTCAAACATATCCTTCCCCATATAGATATCTCCTAACCTGCATCGATCGTGCCACAAGATGGATAGAAGCATATCCTCTGATTGATACTACAGCCACATCAATAGCACACGCATTTCTCGATGTATGGATTTCAAGATTTGGTGTACCACTGCAAGTCATAACGGACCGCGGATCCCAATTCGAATCAGAACTCTTTAGGGAACTCTCAGCTCTCATCGGATTTCACCGACTAAGAACTTTGTCGTATCGCCCTCAGACCAACGGAATAATTGAAAGATCTCATCGCACCATCAAGACAGCAATCATCGCTCGAAAACAAGATTGGCCTCCCGCTTTACCCATAGTTCTCCTTGGTTTACGCAGTCTCCCCAACGAATCGGGTTATTCACCGTTCACCACCGTCACCGGAACCACCCTATTATGCCCGAGGCCAATGATCGCCAATTCGTCGTCAAAATCCAATTCAAAATTCATCTCCGAATTAGCCAAGAAAATGACGCAAATCGATTTCGCCCAATTCTCTCAAGGAAACATTCACTCAGCCCCCAAATCATTCATTCCATCGGAACTCCACAAATCAAGCCACGTATGGGTACGCATCGACCGCGTTCGAAAACCATTCGAGGCACACATATCAAGGACCTTTCCGTGTTCTCGAACGCCACGATAAGTACTTCGTAATAGAAAAAACTAACGGATCATCAGAAGCCATTTCAATTAATCGTTTAAAACCGGCGTATATAGTTTCAGGTCCCACACAGGTACCGGGCGCACAATCGGACGACATCGGATCGGAGAAAAAGCACGCAAGGAAAAAGGACGATGGAGGACGCACCTCGGAGGTAGCAAATACAGACCTCAGGACGGGCGCGCAGGACAACGCAACAACCGGAAACGAGGCCGACCGAGGATCAACGCGAGCTGGACGAAGGATCCGATTCAAATCAAGACCCGAATATTTCTACTTTGATATACGTGCTCCGCTTCTCGGGGTGGGCAGTAGTGTGGGGCCGCGCAGTTAATTTTCCTCATTTATATTATTTTTATATTAGTTACCGACAAACCAATTTTGCGCGTACCAAATTGTATATATTTTATCATTGTGTAATTTTAAGAATCATTATAATCTTTATAAATAAGTATTGTACATAAATTTATATATATATATATTATATAATAATTCAGCTGTATATAGAATAACAAAATCTTCTGTAAAATAACCCAGCAACCAAGAACTCAATAAACTCTGAAAACGACCGGCTTTTCCTTCAAGATGCTAACCTTCCAAACGACAGGAGAGAAGAGGACACGAGAGGCCCTAAAATAGATACCCCTAAAATAGATACCCCTAAAAGAGATAACCTGCCTCTCGTATCCTTCATTCTTCCCGGCAAAATACAAGTAGCACCAAGAAGGACCAGCTTACACACATTTACATATCATATTGTTATAGAAAATACATTTACACATACATATTGTTATACAAGTTACATTTACATATACAATGATTGTATATTTTCTTTTTTTCATTCATATTGTCCCCGAAGGGACAATATGAATGAAAAAAGAAAGAAAATATACAGACTCCATCGACCTATTTCATTCTACAGACCGCAGCCTCCTCACGAGCTGCCACTGTCCTGAATGCTTCTTCTATTTCATATGCAAGTTTATATCCATGTTTCTGTGTTTCTATTTTCAGGAGTTAACAAGAAGAATAAACACATTGTTGTATAACCCTGACATTCCTTCTGCTATGAGACCTGTACCCCCTGGTCCTGGAATTCCATACCCTGACTTCGATGATTCTGATGATGAATCAATTGACCATGCCAATGACCGTCCAGTTCGTATATACCTCAAAATACCGCTTCAATGAGCGAGGCCTCTCAACCAGGCCAAACTTAATGATCTTTACCAGGGATTTAGGACTTTCCAAATTAGCTGCCGAGATCTTGGGCTCACGACTCGAGAGACAACTTGCTGGTCCCGGGAACAACATTCCTTCTGTTATAGAAACGAGAGGAAAGAATTCCGCAAGTTTTTTGCAGTGCACGAAAATATCTCTTCCTTAGTGTACTGCTGCATGTTGAGGGGCTAATCGAATCCTTGGGCCTGCCATATAACGCATCAGAATGGAGGCTATTTATAGACTCGTCTAAACGAAGTTGAAAGCAGTACTTTCTGAACATTGGGAATAGTTGCATCAGTCCTGTAGCACATTCCGTACAACTTACTGAGAGCTACGATAACATGAAAATTTTACTGGATGCTCTCGTATACGACCAACATAACTGGAGGATCTTGTGGAGATTTGAAGGTAATACTATATCATAAGTAAACTATTTGCTATTGACTATGTTGGTTTTCCAAAGGTTATTTGAGAGCGTATAAGAAACTAACTTCCCCACAGAATGTTATACAGTCCAATGCATAGATTTTTTATCTGTAGAACAAATTCTCTAAATTCTTTAAATATTTTCATTTTTTTTCAGATTGTGGCAGTTTGTATTGGGAATGCAAGGGGGATACACGAAATACCCATGTTTCCTCTGCAAATGGGATAGCCGAGCGGATGAGAAGCACTATGCACAGCGTGAATGGGCATCCAGAGAGAATTTTGAACCTGGGTCGCATAATGTCGTTTCAGTGCCCCTTGTACCACAACAAAAATTTTGCTCCACCACTTCATATTAAGCTGGGCTTTATGAAAAATTTCATCAAATCATGAATAAGGAGGGTTCAGCATTCCGATGTCTCGAGAGTAAATTTCCTCATATACCTGATGCTAAACTAAATGCGGGGTTTTTGATGGTCCTCAAATTCGAACTTTGATCAAGGATACTCAGTTCGAAAACGCAATGACTCCAATGAGAAGAATGCCTGGCAGGCATTCAAATCAGTTGTCACTGATTTTCTTGGCAAGCGTAGAAGTCCAGAATACGAGTCCGTTGTCGAAAACTTGATGGAAGCTTTAAAGCTCATGGGTCGCGCATGTCCATAAAAATGCACTTTTGTGGTCCCACTTGGGCTATTTTCCTGAAAATGCGGGGATTATAGTGAGGAACAGGGTGAACGATTTCACCAGATATCAAAATAATGGAAGAGAGGTACCAGGAAACTGGGATATCAATATGCTGGCGGACTATTGCTGGTGTTTGAAGCGAGACGTGCCCGAGAAAAACACAGACGGAAAGCCAAAAAAACTTTCATTCCTCCTCAATAACTTTTTTCCATATTCATTGTATGAATAAAGTATCTATTCACACAATGTTTTCATTTTTCACGAGTGTTCTTATAATATTACTCGTATCTACAGTGTTTAGCTAAAAAATCAATAAATTTGGGGATAAAATTGGACTTATAATAAAATGGCCAATAGAGAAAAACCTGACCTGATTGAGGGAAAACCAATGTCATTTTCGAATTCAGCATGGTCGAATTATATAATATGGTTGAAAAACCCTCACGCAGACAAACAATTTCATATGCATACCAGTGTAATTAAACTTATTTATTGGAAAGACATTGTCCTCCTTTACGTACTCAGTTCAGGAAACTGTTTATTATTATACATTCTGCGTTCAGCATTATGCACAAAAAGCAACGTAATATAGAGAATACCATTCTAAGACTCTATTCCTTTTAATTTATATAAGCGCTAAGCGCCTAACATTGCCTTAAAATGTAGCGGCGCTATCTGTTCCGCTAACTATTTTGAAAATTAGCGCCGCTAATACGTAGATGCGCTGCGCTAATAATTAATTAGGGTAACTAGCGTCGCTAATTAGCGCCGGCACAGCTCTGAATATAATACGGGGCTCCAATAAACCTTAGCCCCCCGCCCATGGCCTAAACCATTACAGGTAGAGTATAACTAAACATACCTTACAAAAGAGAATTTAATCCTGCATTTAATGAGAAACAATTAAAACTTTGTGTTCCCGCCATTGGCTTCCAAGACAGCCCGAATTCGCTTTGGGTAGCCTGCCAAAAGTGACGTGAATAGATCTTGATCGTACGCAAAATTGCTAAAACAGTTTCAATGTGTTTGCGTCATTGTATCCTTCGAAAATCATTTGCTGCAGGGTCTTGAACAAGAGACATTCAACCTTGTCCTTTATAACTGATCCAATGTGTTCACAGACGTTCAGGTCAGGAGAATTTCCTGGCCATTCTTCATTTCCAAAGAAATCGATCTCATGGTTTCCGCAACAACTGTTGAGTGGCTGATGCCTTAAAGCAGGGGCCTTATCGTGCAGAAGTGTGACCTGATCGACATCCATAACATTGTTTGGTTTCTTAGAAAAGGAATAACATGCTGGGATAGAATAATATCACGAAAATACTGTCCATCCCAACTCTGACCATTTGGCTCAGCACCCCATGAGCTTCTTTGCAGTGAACAAACAACACACCAACACAGTCTGGACTTTTTAATAATCGCGATAATGTTCATTGTCATCGATTTCATCTGGTGTTGTGGCCCACACTCGATCATTTGGTAGTTAGGCCGACGTGTTACGTAAACAAAAAATTCATCGGAGACAGCTAAATGAATGAAATCATCCACATTCCAATCTTCAAGATAATGGGCAAACCACATTCTGTCATCGATGTTAAGTTGAGTTTTTCTTGGCTTTGGAAGTTCATGCCAAGGCTTAAACCTTGCCTATGACGGTACAGTCGAATGATCTCACCACTAACGATCTTTCCTCTCAACACTTCTATCTCTCTAGAAAGTTTAGCACAGCTGTTTTTTCCGCTTACGCGTACCGCTTTCAATGATGTCCTTTGTTTCCTGAGAGAGCGCAAATTTGGGCGCCCGATTTGGTTGTATCCATTTCACATTCATCCAAAGTTTTATTCCAATTTCTTTTGACGAAGTCCTCACTTCTTCGCAACTTTTTGGCAACCCATGAACGTGTTATAAAGGTGGCTCCAGCATCACGAGCTTCCCGAAATGTTATTGCTCGTATGCGATCTATCACACGTTGCCTCTCCGAATCACTAATTAATTGAGAAGCCATTATATTATCACTTTATCAGCTAGAGTAATTTTAATACCTGCAATAAATAAAGAATTTTATATATTTTTATAATCACTAAAAACTATTTCGATATAAGTAAACATGTAAGCTGCAAATGGGGGGCTAAGGTTTTGTGGAACCCCTTATATATATAATACGCATATAACCAGGGTTTTTTTTGTGACTGTACGCACCGGTACGACGTACCGGCCTTTTTTGAATAATTAATTCTTAGATTATCTAGAATCTTTCTTATTAAATTTTAAGTTTTCCAAAACTTAGCGATATTGTATTATAATATTCTGTAGTATAAAATTATACTGTATACCTATTTTATTTCATGGCAAGTATAGTTGTTATATGGTAAGCATTGAAATCAATTATAGATAAACTTTACGAACACAACAAATGTAAGGCATCTAAAAATAAACAACTACGAGCTAGTACACAATACAATTTATTATGCGCCACTCAGCAGTTGACACTAACAGCAAGGAACGAAGTCGACATATTGAAGCAGATGAGAACTTGATGAAAATTTGGAATTTTCTATAAAACGATAAGTTAATGATATATATATATATATATATATATATATCCCAATGAGTACCGGCACCTTTTTTTTTACAAAAAAAGCACTGCATATAACTAGATATAATATAATATATAATATAATATATAATACTATATATATACACAATATATAATATGCGTATAACTATATATAATACTATATACACAATATATCATGTAAAGAACGACGCTTGTATAGGAGATATTCCGCGCAAGACGAGAGAGAGAGAACGAAACAAATGAAAAAATGAGGTAACCACCCGGGAATCGAACCCGGGATCTTCCGATTGCCGGTCAGATGCGATACCATTACACCATGGGCCTCACTCTTCCAAATGCCGTAATTCTTCTACATACTCGCAGAAACCAATGCCCCAAGGGGGCACCTCCCGCATGCCGTAACATTATATACATTCAACTGCAAAGAACACGCAGTATAAATAACGTAAAGAACGACGCTTGTATAGGAGATATTCCGCGCAAGACAAGAGAGAGAGAACGAAACAAATGAAAAAATGAGGTATAATATGTATAATATGCGTCCTTTATACATAGGCTGACCATACGTACCGTTTTGAACGGGACAGTACCGTTTGTTTTATATTTCCTGGCCGTCCCGTCGTTTTAATAAAAATGTCAATTTTGTCCCGGTTTATGTACTTACTTTTTCATGAATACAGAATATTACATAACCCCCGTCCCTTTTTTGCCATCCCAATGTCCCGTTTTTGTCTCAAGGAAATATGGTCAGCCTATTTATACATGTAGCGGAGTATTTTGTCGTTGCAGCTTAGGTGTAGGTTTTTGCTTTACCATTTCTGTACCCTCATGTATGGCATTTTGTCGTTTCAACTTAGGCTTTCTGCAGGTTGTCTTGTGGTATTTTAGGTGAAAGCAGTTGCTGGCCACAAATTTGCAAACGTTGCACAATGCACATGTACAATCTAGGGTGGCCCACTTTTCAATTTTTTTTTAAAAGTATAGGTTATCGTAGTTTTTCCCATTATTTGGCACTATACTAGCACATTGGTACCATTTTTACAAAAATTGATCAATATTTAGGGGTCTCGCATTGACCTTGAAATTACGAGTTTTTTTTAAAAAATGCGTACTTTTTAACCTTTTACTGAATCAAGATAAATCATTAAGTAGGGATGTTTTCTGAATTCTCTTGATGAGAGAAGTCGTTTGGTGTGCTTTCCAATGTCATACGACTAACGGTTTAAAAGTTGTGCCTGTATACAGGTAATACCAATGTGCTAGTATAGTGCCAAATAATGGGAAAAACCACGATCACCTATACTTTTCAAAAAATCAGCAAATAGCAGACAAATAAGGAAGAAAGAAACAATAACTTAAACAATCACTTTTGCATTGTATTGACCACTATCACACGTCACTGGCTGCAACGTTGTCCCTCTGTGCTATGTCATCGTGGCGAGTGATGACTTCTTGAAGTCGCCGACCTGAAACAGAATAGGCACCATTGTAAGTAAGACAGGTTTATTGTTACCAATTACTTTGTTTGCGTTATAATGAAATGTTTATCTTTGAATAACATTTAAACTTATCTCTAGATTATTTTTGTTTGAAAATACTAGGAAGATTGACACACACACACTTGGCTCTTTCGGCAGGGGGAATGCTAGTTCTGTCTCCGACTCTCCTGACATGCCAGTATCATCATTCTCCATGGCCTCATCTCCGGTTTCGTATGCACACTTTGAGGTTTTTGGCTCCTGGCGAGGACGTTTTCTTCCTTCCTGTAGCTTTCTTTTTACAGCGAAAACTTTATCGTTCCCGCTCATCGTTGCCACCGAGGACCACGTTGATCGAGGTAGAAGTCAATGTCTCTTTCTTGTCCTTGTCGGACAGCAGTCGATTCTTCTTTATATCTTCGACAGCGTCAGATGCTCCGATATCCCACAGCTTGCCCACACTGTCCGAAAACTTCTGCCGTTTTCCTCCGGCGTCAGTTTCTCGTTTTCTGCTCTTTTGGAGTAAGTGCCACTCTTTCCACAATGCCTCTAGCTTCCGTTCGCAGTTGAGCTTTGTGATTGTTTTAATGCGGGCCATGTTCCAAAACTTTAAGACGTTGTTTACAGTTTCTTTGAATGCGTCTTTCCTGTTAGCAGTGTACTGGATAACACTGAAGAAGTATTGCAAACCTGCCGTGTTGTTGGCAATTTGCTACCACTGATGGAGGACGACGGTTGGCCAACTAAAAAAATTTCCGAGGCCGATCTTAGAGAAGGTAGCGATGTTATTTTCGCCTTTCCTTTTGATGACTCTCTATTTGTAGCTTCAAGAGTTCTTCCAGTTATGGTTGCCATCGATTTGTCCATGACAAAGGATGAGGAACTCAGACAGAATTTCAAAATGTTATGATCTGCAAAAAAAGAAATAGGTTAGGTACCTGGCACAGGCATAGTGCATTTTCTAATTACCTATATACATTATACATTCCGCCCGGGTATGGTGACTCATTTTTTTGAAAAGTATAGGTGATCGTGGTTTTTCCCATTATTTGGCACTATACTAGCACATTGGTATTACCTGTATACAGGCACAACCTTTAAACCGTTAGTCGTATGACAGTGGCAGGCACACCAAACGACTTCTCTCATTAAGAGGATTCAGAAAACATTCCTACTTAATGATTTATCTTGATTCAGTAAAAAGTTAAAAAGTACACATTTAAAAAAAAAAACGTAATTTCAAGGTCGATGCGAGACCCCTAAATATTGATCAATTTTTGTAAAAATGGTACCAATGTGCTAGTATAGTGCCAAATAATGGGAAAAACCACGATCACCTATACTTTTAAAAAAAAATTGAAAAGTGGGCCACCCTAAATTGTACACCCTTTTATTCTTTGGCGTAAGAATCACATGTCTAGTTGTGTGTTGTTTTCTTTTGTGTCGCCCACTTACACATTTTATTTTTTTAGGTGATTTACATCAACCCACTCATCGATCATCATGCCTCGAAAGTGTAAAAATCACCCAGACAGTTTCTGTTACGTGTGCGGCTCGTTCGCGACTAAATCACAACGGCGTACAATCACGATGGATCTTCGGAAAACTTAGCGGTTATACTTCGGCTGTCCACTAGGCGATCAAGATAAGGCGTGGGCGCCACATGTTATCTGTACCGCTTGTTCGAATTGATTACGTGACTGGTTGAACCAAAGGAAAAAGTCGATGCCGTTCGCTATACCCATGATATGGAGGGAGCCGAGAGACCATCATGGCGATTGTTACTTTTGCAATGTTAACATAACTGGATTCTCCGTGAAGAACAAGCATAACATCGTTTATCTGAACGTAGACTCCGCGATCAGACCGATCTCTCACGATGACACGATTCCGATTCCAGTACCTCCTCAGCATGGACTCGATTCTTCAGGAGACGAAAGGGAATCTGACAAAGGTGCGGGACCTTCGGCCAATCTTGACTACACACCTAACGAAGAGCAATCGGAGCCGGAGAGGCTTACCCAAACCGAGTTGAATGACCTCATTAGAGACCTAGCTCTCCAAGGAGGAACCAGAACTTCTCTCCTCTAGACTCAAGCAGAAACACATACTTGGTAAGAACGTCCGAGTGTGTCACTATCGAAAACGAAACTATGATTTGGAGACATTCTTTACAGTAGACGGTCCGCTCTGCTATTACTATGATATCAATGGACTTTTCGAGAACTTGTCACAGGTACACACACCATCTGAGTGGTGACTCTTCATTGATTCCTCACAGCGAAGCTTGAAAGCGGTTCTCCTGCATAACGGGAACTTAAAGCCGTCCATCCCGATCGCACACTCCGTTCATCTAAAGGAGACGTACGATAACATGAATATACTACTCGAAGCAATCCAATACAGCACTCACCAATGGAATATCTGTGGTGATCTCAAAGTCATTGGTATGTTAATGAGCATGCAAGGAGGGTTCACGAAATACTGTTGTTTCCTATGCTTATGGGACAGCCATGCTACCGCGGATCATTACAGCAGACGTGACTAGCATCAAAGCAGCACATACGAGCCAGGAACGGGCAGTGCCCAGTGTGTTCCTTTAGTTGATCCAAACAAGATTTTCATGCCATCTCTCCACATTAAGCTCAGTTTAATGAAAAATTTTGTGAAAGCGATGGGTAAGGCGAATTCGAGAGGGTTTCGATACTTTGTTGAGAAATTTGCAAGCATCAGTGCCGCGAAATTGAAGGATGGAATCTTTGCGGGGTCCCAAATCAGGGAGGTTCTGCAGGATGAAGGCTTTGAAGAAAGCGTCAATACCTTAGAACTAAAAGCATGGCAGGCTTTCAAATGGATTTATGGAACCTTCTTGCGTAACCACAAGTCTCTCGCATACAAAAAGTTCAGAAACTGCTCGATGTATATCAAGAAATGAGCTGTCGCATGTCCTTGAAAATACATTTTTTACATTAGCATCTAGATTTCTTTCCCGAAAACCTTGGCGTGGTGAGTGACGAACAGGGGGAACGCTTTCATCAAGACATCCAGTCAATGGAAAATCGCTACCAAGGTTTCTGTAACGAAAGTAGTATGCTGGCAGACTACTGCTGGATGTTGTACCGCAACGATCCGGACAAGGTTTACAAAAGAAAATCGTACTCGCAACGTTTTTAGGTTGGTGTACATTTCTTTTTATGAATAAAGTTGTACTTTTACGATAAATTGTGTTGAAATTAACACGTCATATTTCGATAACTATATGTACTAGAGGAAAACCGAAAACAGATTTGGAATACGCGTACAAAACTGGTCTAGAAAAGTGTGTATACACATCTTTGATGAGAGAAAAAAGTTCGATTTTGTCAACCAGTGTTATTAAAGTAAATGAGAAAGACCGAAAAAATTATTTGCAAACAATATAACAATTTACATCTCAGTTATAATGCCGATATTAGCAAAATTATTGTTTGCATCCGGTATTATATATTCATTTCAAATCATATTATTTAGAAGTTTATATGTTACAATTTACGACGGGCGAAAAACAAAATTATCGACGCTAGTAGCTAGTTATCAGTATACCAGGTGGTATTCTTCTCTAGTTTAGCCTATTTTTTGTTATAAAAATAGATACAGTACAATAGTTTATACACATAAATAACACAAACACATTATATGAGCTCAGTTCAACTGATGAACAACTGATAGATTGCTTTCCCACACTAGTTTTGCTACATTAAGTCAATTGGGCTACTGCTGACTGACTGAATAATATTTATATACCGCGACATATGTAATATTTATGTACCTAATGTCACAGTGACCTGTCACTAATCCGTTGGTCACCTAACTGAATAGTATTTATCAAAGACTGCCGCCTGACTAGTCACCTGTCTGAAGAATATTTATCAAACTATGCCGCCACATACGGTCAGCTGTCAGATCATGGTCCTCACCTGAAGAATATCCACCCCGAGCGCGCCCACCTGAGGAATCTCCACCCCAACGCTACCGGGGGTTGAAAATTACAGAACGAAACAAATCAGGATTCCCTAAGGTCTCACGAGGTCTTTCCACTTTTCAGCTGGCCTCGAGGCCGAGGACAAGGCAACTTTTGAGGTCCGAGGCAGAGGCTTGCAAAATATGCCCGAAGCCATGCCTCAACCCCATGTCTTGTTTGATAACAGCATAACGGAGTTCCTTTTCCTCGCCTCCCTCACATGGCTGTAAAATTTACAAACACGTGAGCAAGAACCTCCACAAAGAAACGCTTATTTTACTTCTTGTTTCTCGAAAGTGCCAGCCAAATTTGTAGCGTCACCGAGCCTATAAAAGTGCCAGTCCACTTCAGGTCGCCCTCATTCACTCTCACTTGTTCATTGCTCAGGCCCCACTCAGCACTCACTCCATCTCCAATCTTCATCATGTAACTCCACCAGCTCTCCGGTTGTCGTCAGAGAGTGGCCTGCCGAGGCTGCCGTCCTTCAAAACTCCTTTCAAACATCACGAAGTTAATCTCGGATGCGGGGGTAGGCGGAGGATCGTGGGATGTTAGTGCACGCAGCCGCTACAATGATCGATTCGAAGTATGCGATGCACTCGTCGGAGGATGGGAAGTGGGCAGTCGTAAGGGTTGTAGGTGTATTGTCGTGGAAGCAAGACCAGTTAGCTTTGGCAGTAATCCATTTTTCCGGTACCCGAAGTGTGGTCGGGCCAATTTAACGTGAGTTGAACAGGGAAATGGTCACTACCATAGTCCTCTTGAAGGACTTGCCATGTGAAATCTAGGAGGGCATCGGGCGAGGCAAATGACAGGTCTATATAGAATGGAGTGCAGCTGGTGGCATGGTAGAATGTAGGAGAGCCATCATTGAGGCACTCGAAGGAGAGCTCAGTCATGATAGTAATCAGGGTCGGGGCCATATAGGTGGAGTGTGTCTCCCCACAAGGGGTGGCGATTATTGAAATCGCCCAGTAATAGAAAGGGCCTGAGTGTTAAAAAAAGTGGTTAGAAATAACCGCATATATTTCCAAATAAAATATAAACAAAATAAATAAAAATAACAACCCTCGTTTCTAACCAACTAGTGAAGTTGGGTTTCCCTAATTAACAAAAAGAAGAAAGAAAAAAGTTTCTGGGACAAAGAAAAACGGAGCTTTGTCCATTCTTGAAAAATTTTTGACTGCGTGAAGCGGGCTAGTTTTGTAAAAAAGTAAAATTCTCGTGGTTCCCCAACTAACCGGGCAACTTAAAGTCAACCTTTAAACCTCACAACTTTTAAATCTTAACCTTAATAACCACTGCAATTAAACAAAAACCCTGTTTAACTAAATAGAGGCCTATCAGAACTAGGTGTAATTAAGTTAATTAAAGAAAATAACTAAGGTAAGAGAAAAACTAGGTACCTAGAAGAAACTCGAACCGGGCTACAACTGCCCTAACTCAATAATTTGTAGCTGGTTCCTTCTTGGTGCTACTTGTAGTTGCCGGGAAGAATGAAGGATACGAGAGGCAAGCTATCGCTTTGTTGGGTATCTCTTTTAGGGGCCTCTCGTGTCCTCTTCTCTCACTGTCGTTTGGGGGGTTGGCGTCTTGAAGGAAAAGCCGGTCGTTTTCAGAGTTTATCGAGTTCTTGGTTGGCTGAGGTTATTTTACAGAAGATTTTGTTATTTTATATACAGCTGAATTAATTAAATATATATATATAAATTTATGTACAATACTTATTTATAAAGATTATATATGATTCTTAAAATTACACAATGATAAAATATATACAATTTGGTACGCGCAAAATTGGTTTGTCGGTAACTAATATAAAAATAATATAAATGCGGAAAATTAACTGCGCGGCCCCACACTACTGCCCACCCCGAGAAGCGGAGCACGTATATCAAAAGTAGAAATATTCGGGTCTTGATTTGAATCGGATCCTTCGTCCAGCTCGCGTTGATCCTCGGTCGGCCTCGTTTCCGGTTGTTGCGTTGTCCTGCGCGCCCGTCCTGAGGTCTGTATTTGCTACCTCCGAGGTGCGTCCTCCATCGTCCTTTTTCCTTGCGTGCTTTTTCTCCGATCCGATGTCGTCCGATTGTGCGCCCGGTACCTGTGTGGGACCTGAAACTATATACGCCGGTTTTAAACGATTAATTGAAATGGCTTCTGATGATCCGTTAGTTTTTTCTATTACGAAGTACTTATCGTGGCGTTCGAGAACACGGAAAGGTCCTTGATATGGTGCCTCGAATGGTTTTCGAACGCGGTCGATGCGTACCCATACGTGGCTTGATTTGTGGAGTTCCGATGGAATGAATGATTTGGGGGCTGAGTGAATGTTTCCTTGAGAGAGTTGGGCGAAATCGATTTGCGTCATTTTCTTGGCTAATTCGGAGATGAATTTTGAATTGGATTTTGACGACGAATTGGCGATCATTGGCCTCGGGCATAATAGGGTGGTTCCGGTGACGGTGGTGAACGGTGAATAACCCGATTCGTTGGGGAGACTGCGTAAACCAAGGAGAACTATGGGTAAAGCGGGGAGCCAATCTTGTTTTCGAGCGATGATTGCTGTCTTGATGGTGCGATGAGATCTTTCAATTATTCCGTTGGTCTGAGGGCGATACGACAAAGTTCTTAGTCGGTGAAATCCGATGAGAGCTGAGAGTTCCCTAAAGAGTTCGGATTCGAATTGGGATCCGCGGTCCGTTATGACTTGCAGTGGTACACCAAATCTTGAAATCCATACATCGAGAAATGCGTGTGCTATTGATGTGGCTGTAGTATCAATCAGAGGATATGCTTCTATCCATCTTGTGGCACGATCGATGCAGGTTAGGAGATATCTATATGGGGAAGGATATGTTTGACCGGGCAAAGTGGTTGGCGGTAAGGGACCGACGATGTCGATATGTACCGTTTCAAATCTTGAACTTGGTAAATCGAAGGGGGTTATTTCTGATTTTGTATGGCGAGAAATTTTTGAGGATTGACATGATTCACAATTTCGGGACCAAGTTCGAATATCCTTATTCATTGAGGGCCAAAAGTATCTTGATTTAATGATACGAAGTGATTGCTTGATGCCTGGATGAGAAATATTATGAAATTGATTGAAGATGGAAGATCGATGCTGCTTGGGAACAAAAGGACGGGGATATGGCGTGGATGTATCGCAATATAAAGTTGTATTTTCTGGAAACGGGAACGGCTTGAGACGTGGGAGAAATTCTTGCGTTTCTTGATCTTTTTGTTGAGATTCCGCGATTGCTGATAAATCGAAAGCGTCGATATGTACTGCGTTTACGTTGCGTGAAAGGCAGTCCGCTACGACGTTTTCGGATCCACAGATATGTATTACATCGCATACGTATTCCGTGATGGCAGACCAATGACGTTGTTGTCGGTCTGTCTTGGCTCGTAAGGGACTCTTGTAGGCAGAAACCATCGGTTTGTGATCCGTGAAGAGTATTACTTGACGACCTTCTAAAAATTGACGGAAATGCAGGACGGCTAGGTATGCTGCGAGTAATTATCTATCGTATGCGGCGTACGCTTGCTGAGTTGTAGTTAATTTCTTGGAAAAGAAGGCGATGGGAACTGGTGTGCTGTCGATTATTTGATGAAGAACTGCTCCAGCTGCTATTTGTGAGCAGTCCGTAACTAAATGAAGGATTGAGCTTGATGGAAGAGGATGACAAAGCGTAACAGCGTTCCGTAGTGCATCCTTGACATCTTGAAATGCTTCGTCGTTCCACTGTAGACTTTTGCTTTTGACTTGAGTTCTGACGATTTCACTTAAAGGTGAGACTAAATCGGCGTAACGGGGTATCATATGGCGATAGAATCCCGTCATTCCTAGAAATCTTCTGAGGCTTTGGTAATCTTGCGGTTGGGGAATATCTTGAATTTCGGAGACTTTGTTTACAGGAGGACGAATGCCTGCTGGGGAAACTTCATGACCCAGAAATTCAATTTTGGATTGCTGAAATATGCATTTTTCTAAGGAAATTCTTAAATTGTGTTCTTGAAGGATCTTGAATACGCGTTCTAAGTCTTTCAAATGGTCAACTGCGTTATTTGAATGGACTAAAATATCGTCGAGATACACAAATACGCAGTCAACTCCTCTGAAAATTGTATCCATGAAGCGTTGAAATGTTGCAGGGGCGTTTCTTAAACCAAATGGCATGTATAAATACTGAAATAAACCAAATGGAGTTGTTATAGCCGTTTTCTCGATATCTTCTGGGTGGACTGGAATTTGGTGATATGCTCTGACTAGATCGATTTTGCTAAAGCATGATTTTCCGTGCAGAGATGTTGACAGACTTCTTATATGAGGAAGTGGATATCTGTCCGGTTTCGTGACAGCGTTTAGGCTTCTATAATCACCACACGCCCGCCATTCGCCTGGTATCTTCTTCGGAACGAGGTGTAACGGTGAGGCCCATGGTGATTTTGAGGGTTCTATAATTCCATCTTGAAGTAAGTTGTTGAAAGTAGCCTTAGCTGAGGATAATTTATCGGGTGGAAGACGTCGAGGGCTTGCAAACACTGGTGGTGCGCTGCCAGTGTCGATGGTATGCTTGACAGTGTTGGTGGAAACTTTCTGCGGTTGAGCTGGTTTCAGTAGTGAGGAGTACTTGTCAAGCAGGTTCCTGATTTCTTGAGGTAATTTGTCGGTAGGGTTAATATTGATGAGGTGAAGGTCTTTGGATTGCACAGGTTTAGTAGTGGCTTGAAGAGTTGTTGCTCTATCCTTCAAAATGCCATGCTTGCAGTCCACAAGGATGTCATAATGGGATAGAAAATCGGCGCCGAGAAGTGGACTGGAGACTTGGGCGACGACGAATGGCCACCTGAATATTCTTCGTAATTTAGGAATTGATATGTCCAGTGTTACTTCTCCGAATATTTCGAGCGGCTGACCGTTTGCGGTGGAAATCTTTACTGCGGTTGGGTGGAGTTGACAATCATTGACACAAGTTGGTGGTAAAATTGAGATGCTCGCTCCTGTGTCAATGATAAAATTGACCTTCAGACTGGCGATGCGAGCTGCGACTGAGATCAGCGGCAGGCCGGACGTCGCGTTAATCACAGCCTGCTTATCTAGTTTTCCGACGTTTCTCTTGATGGTGAGGAAGATCTTGAATTTGGGCGTGACGAGGGGAGCAGCTTGGCGTCATCTTTATTTGGCCACTTGCACCATGGCCTGCAGGTCCTTGCTTGGGGGCCATAATAAAGGTGCGCGCGGCACACCACCGGCCGCTGATTCTCGCTGAAGGGTTTTAGGCCGATGGGGATATTCGTTCTTGGGCTTGTATTGGCTCGAGTTGACGTTGGCGCCGCGTAGCAGCTTTGTTGAGCGAACGGTATTAACTCATCGGCTAGTTTGCCGAGTTGAGTTAGCGTCAGCTCCTTTTGTGCTGCTACGACGGGCGCTATTGAGGATGGGAGCGCCTGGATGAATTTATGCTTCACCAAATCATCGCTGACGCCCACCTTCAGTGCCGTTTGGTGGATATCTTGAAGGAATTGGGAGGGCTTTCCAGTGAGAGGAGTGTTGGAGATGAGTCGTTCGAAGAGTTCTGGCTTCGTCTTTTCGTAATGACTCACGATTTCTTCTTTTAAATCGGTGTACGACTTGTTGGAGAGAGTTGCTGCTGAAATTCGTGAGACGACTTCGGGGGGTAACGAGGCTAGAACATGGAAAAATTTGGTCTCTTCGGATGTTATTCTGGAAATGTGGAATTGTGCCTCCATGATGGAGAACCATCCTGCGGCCGACGCTTCAGAGAACGTGGGTGGCTTGATGGTGACATGGTGCACTCCTGATTCAACAGATTCCATCTTGCGGGAATGTAATTCGGGTCTGCTGCTGCTTTGGTTCCGACCGGCTACTACGGGTGGGCGGCGAAGAGGCGTGGCTTCGGTTTGTTCCGCCCGGCGACTGAAGGATGCTGCTTCCGCTGGCTGCTTCGGGTCACTCCGGGGTCACCAATTGTAGCTGGTTCCTTCTTGGTGCTACTTGTAGTTGCCGGGAAGAATGAAGGATACGAGAGGCAAGCTATCGCTTTGTTGGGTATCTCTTTTAGGGGCCTCTCGTGTCCTCTTCTCTCCCTGTCGTTTGGGGGGTTGGCGTCTTGAAGGAAAAGCCGGTCGTTTTCAGAGTTTATTGAGTTCTTGGTTGGCTGAGGTTATTTTACAGAAGATTTTGTTATTTATATACAGCTGAATTAATTAAATATATATATATAAATTTATGTACAATACTTATTTATAAAGATTATATATGATTCTTAAAATTACACAATAATAAAATATATACAATTTTGTACGCGCAAAATTGGTTTGTCGGTAACTAATATAAAAATAATATAAATGCGGAAAATTAACTGCGCGGCCCCACAAATTAAATGGCTGTTATAGCCCCTATTAAAACCTAAAGGCAATATAGCCCTAACTTAACTTGAGTAAAACCTTCAAAACCTTAAACCTTAAACCTTTAAAAACAAAAAATTAAGGGCAATACAGCCCTAGCCTAACTTAACCTCCAAAACCTAGGTCTGGGAAATAGCCCCTACAAATAAATAACCTGGCAGTGTGTTAAATAATAACTTAAAACTTAACAAATAAAATTCAAACCTGGAAACTAAATGAAACTTATGGATTAGTTAGAAACAGAAAGGGTAACGTTCAACTGGCAACTTCATTTTTGGTAAGTCTAAATTAATTTTAATGAATTTAGCTTCACCATAGTTAGTAATCTGGCTGCTGACCAAATTTTAACCTGAAAACCACTGCAACCTACAGTGAAAAAGTCTGTAGCTATGTTGACAGTGTCTAAATAGGCCATTATTATTTCTATAATTACTGTCTCTATTTAAAGTAAACTTAACCTTAATATTACACCTAAATAAAAATAATCTCTCTCAAGCTAAATAATAAATTCTAAATAATAAATTTTTCAATACTGAGGAATTGTTTTACCACCTCCACCAGGTCATCGCGAGAGACTTGAGTGTGGGGAGGGAGGTATATTGAGCAGACTGTGTACTGTCTATCCAGGGAAAGCCGGGTAGCAATCACCTGTAACGGGGATCAGATAGAGAAATTGTGGAAAGGGACAATTAGATTATTCATGGAATCAAAGGATCAGTATTATCCACAATTGGATAATCAAAATTGGTTGAGTGACCTGATGTTTTATGCTGACTTCAATATTCATTTAAATGAAGTCAATACAAAACTTCAATGTCGTGGAAAAAACTGTCAAATGTATGCTCGAAATTTTAAATGTCTTTGAAAAAACTTCCCATATTTAGGCGAGATTTAATCTCGGATGAACTAAAATATTTTCCAGCATTGAAACAAAACTTCGAAAGTGACGAATTTCTTGGAAGCAACCTAGATAAAAGTGACAAAACACACCAGTTTTCAACAGTGATTGATGCTTCAATTGGAAAATTACAACGTAGATTCCAACAGTTTAGAAAACTAGATCGAACACTTGAATTCATCACAAATCCTGACACGATTAACTGTGAAGCATTGGAGTTACAAAATTTATTGTGGCTGAATATGAATGACTTGGAGGTGCAGATGGTAGAATTTCAGGAATATTCTGTGTGGAAAAGAAAATTTACTGATTTGAGAAAGCAGTTAGAGATATTAGAGCTCGGATCACATACAGAAAACAGCAGTAGAGCCGAAAATGAAATATTAAAGACTTGGAGGAGTCTACCCACCTGTTTCAGTACAATGAAAAAATTAGCATTTGCCATATCATTCTTTGGCTCAACATACAGTCGTGAACAATTATTTTTAATCATGAAATACATAAAATCCGATGCAAGAAACCGTCTTATAGACGAAATGAGTGCAATCTGTGTCTTTTTAAAAACTACCACTTACAATCCTAGAATTCAAGAATTGTCAAGAAATGTACAACAGCAACGGTCACATTATAATGCTTAGAGAAATACGCTGATGCAATTCTTTATAAATTCACTGGCACCAATTTACTCGGGTAAGTTACAATTGAGACAATTTTTGCACCTTCAAACAAAAAGGTTCGCCATCACTGTCTAGCACCTACACCTTTACCCATCCCCCATCGTCAAATGATGGACCCTCCGAAAACTACAATAGTACACTGAAACTGCAGAGGAATATTAGCGAACTACCAAGGTCTTAATTCCTTGATTGCCTCTTCCCGTCAGGTGTGTGTGTGTATCTCCAGGAGCTAATCCTGGGGACCAGGCCCATGCCCTGCCCTACTGGATATTCCTATATCACTACCCTGTTACCTACCTACACTCGAAGGGGGACTGCCATTCTCGTACACCACGCAGTCCCTTTCCACAATTTCTCTATCTGATCCCCGTTACAGGCGATTGCTACCCGGCTTTCCCTGGATAGACAGTACACAGTCTGCTCAATATACCTCCCTCCCCACACTCAAGTCTCTCGCGATGACCTGGTGGAGGTGGTAAAACAATTCCTCAGGCCCTTTCTATTACTGGGCTATTTCAATAATCGCCACCCCTTGTGGGGAGACACTCTCCACCTATATGGCCCCGACCCTGATTACTATCATGACTGAGCTCTCCTTCGAGTGCCTCAATGATGGCTCTCCTACATTCTACCATGCCACCAGCTGCACTCCATTCTATATATGCAGTATGCAACTTTGTAGCTTGCAGCAACAATGTTTTTTTTTTTAGTAAATTTATGCAGTGTGGCACACTGACTTTTGAATAATTTTAGTTTGTGGGAAATTATCTACAATTTTTAATGAGAGATTATAACGCCTAAACAAAAAATATTTATTCTGAGCATATTTTTTTTATTATTTGAATTTCTGGATTATTAGTACTTCTACTGGCGCCAGTCAAAACCAGGAGGGGACGCTTTATTTTCCTTAGCGGTACCTCCCAGCCTGTCTGGGGTCTCACGGAGGACCCTGGGTGGCGATAGGGGATACCAGAAGGATCGGGCAGGTGGGAGGGAGGACGCGCTCAGGGTGGCTGACAAGGAGGGGTCCGGGAGTGTTGGGGAGGCAAGTACTGTGAGGGTGGAAGGAGATGAACCAGAGCGTTCTCATGGAGGGGTAGAAAAAAATGGCACCAGGAGGCAAGGGCAGATCCATAAGACGCATAGGCGCGGCCGAGCTCCCCTTGGCCACACCATGTAGATGCGCCAGTGCCACATCCACTGGATCCTCGGGAGAGAGGATGTTGTCCAGATTGGATCTCGTCGTGGGAGGCGGGTCATGTAACTCGGCTACTATTGTCAGAGTCTGTGGAGGTAGATTGGAGGGACTTCTACGATGGGGTGATATGGTCCTCGTAGACGAAGTGGAGGGTGTAAAGGTCCGAGCCGTCTTCTTAGATCTGGGGAAAGAGGGAGAGGCCTGTTGAAAGGCCTGAGAGTCTTGCGACTCGCTCCGGCGTCTCCGCCTCGTCGGCTTACCCCGGGCGTTAGGTTGGGTGTGCATAGAGTGCTGGGAGAGCAGGGTTCGAGGTGGACGGGGCCTGGGTGTAGTGGTCCCAGATTCCTGGGGAATCTTTAGCAGGGGAGGTGCGTAGAGAGGAGGGATGGTGGGGGTACAGGAGGTCGTCGGGTCCAGCGAGGACTCCCTTTGGGAGGGATGGGAAGCAGTGGTCGAGGGGGGTTTGAGCAGCAGGCCAGGGCAGCGTGCCGAATGGACAGAGCCGAGGGCAGCGGCATAAGATACCCCCGGCTTTACCTCCCGACTCCGCACCCTGTCTTGCGCCTCTCGGAGGCTAAGGAAGTCCACTACCTGCATGCCTCGGATCTCCTCGAACTTGAAGGAAAGGCATTCGCGGAATGAAGAGGGGTGTGCGCCTTCGCAATTGGAGCATTTGGGTGTGTTGGGGCACTTGTCTGAGTGAGCGATTTCTCCGCAACGAACACATAGTTGGTGCGGTTGTCGGTAAACTGAGCTGACGTCCCCGAATTTGTTGCATTTAAAGCAACGGGTCGGGTCTGGGATGTATGGGCGGACAGTGACCTCGCAAGACGTGCGGTCTCCCACACCTTATATAATACGGTTGGGAGGGACTAAGGTATTGAAGGTAAGAAGTAGGCGCGGGGTGGGGGAGGGGGTGCCTCCCTGTCGGGATGTGAAGCGATGGATCTTAGTGACACCCTGGGGTGTGAGGTCCTCCAGGAGCTCGTTCACTGTGATCGATAATTCACTGGTATGCATCAATTTTGCTGTCAAGGGTTTTGTAAGTGATTCTTATAGAGTTTTTCCTGCTGATTTCGAATCTGCAATCCGTTTTTCTCAATCAGCTCAGGTTATCCGGCTATGGCCTCATAAGTAAAATATAATTTTTCGTGATTTTGTCAAAGCGGAATTGGAACAGTAACATCTATCATCACTTGTTTCACTTGTATAATATCTTTTCTTACTTTTCAGGCATATAGATAAAATATTTCATAATGAATAGAGCGTGTAAAAATGATCCCAATAGATTCTGCTACATATGTGGGACGGTTACCATGCCAAATAAACCAGTCCCAAATCACTAAATTTGTGAAGACAATGTATAGAGCATACTTTGGAATTAAGCTAGGGGACCAGGACAAAAATTTCGCCCCTCATATGTGCTGCAAGACGTGCATTGAAAATTTGAGATGGAGCAAAGGCAGAGCGAAATCTTTGCCTTTTGGAATTCCCATGATTTGGAGAGAAGGAAAGGATGACGTGACAGATTGCTATTTCTGCATGACAAACCTCCAAGGTGGGCTTATAAATTTATTTTCTTAAATATTTTGAAATCCTCGTATGAAACTTGACATAATATTCACCATAATGTAATATTCACCATATATAGCATAATATTCACCATAATGTAATCATACATTTACATATACATATTGTTATAGAAAATACATTTACACATACATATTGTTATACAAGTTACATTTACATATACAATGATTGTATATTTTTTTCTTTTTCATTCATATTGTCCCCGAAGGGACAATATGAATGAAAAAGAAAGAAAATATACAGACTCCATCGACCTATTTCATATCTTACAGACCGCAGCCTTCCTCACGAGCCGCCACTGTCTGAATGCTTCTTCTATTTCATATGCAAGTTTTATATCCATGTTTCTGTGTTTCTATTTTCAGGAGTTAACAGAAGAATAAACACATTGTTGTATACCCTGACATTCCTTCTGCTATGAGACCTGTACCCATGGTCCTGAATTCCAATACCCGACCCACCTCAAACCCTGGACTTCGATGATTCTGATGATGAATCAATGACCAATGCCAATGACCAGTCCCAGTCGTATATACCTCAAAATACCGCTTCAAATGAGCCGAGGCCTCTCAACCAGGCCAAACTTAATGATCTTACCAGGGATTTAGGACTTTCCAAATTAGCTGCCGAGATCTTGGGCTCACGACTTCGAGAGGACAACTTGCTGGCTCCGGGAACAACATTCTCCTGGTATAGGAAACGAGAGGAAGAATTCCGCAAGTTTTTTGCAGTGCACGAAAATATCTCTTCCTTAGTGTACTGCTGCAATGTTGAGGGGCTAATCGAATCCTTGGGCCTGCCATATAACGCATCAGAATGGAGGCTATTTATAGACTCGTCTAAACGAAGTTTGAAAGCAGTACTTCTCAACATTGGGAATAGGGTTGCATCAGTCCCTGTAGCACATTCCGTACAACTTACCGAGAGCTACGATAACATGAAAATTTTACTGGATGCTCTCGTATACGACCAACATAACTGGAGGATCTGTGGAGATTTGAAGGTAATACTAATATCATAAGTAAACTATTGCTATTGACTATGTTGGTTTTCCAAAGGTTATTTGAGAGCGTATAAGAACACTTAACTTCCCCACAGAAGTGATACAGTCCAATGCATAGATTTTTTTATCTGATAGAACAAATTCTCTAAATTCTTTAAATATTTTCATTTTTTTTCAGATTGTGGCATTTGTATTGGGAATGCAAGGGGGATACACGAAATACCCATGTTTCCTCTGCAAATGGGATAGCCGAGCGGATGAGAAGCACTATGCACAGCGTGAATGGGCATCCAGAGAGAATTTTGAACCTGGGTCGCATAATGTCGTTTCAGTGCCCCTTGTACCACCAACAAAAATTTTGCTCCCACCACTTCATATTAAGCTGGGCTTGATGAAAAATTTCATCAAATCAATGAATAAGGAGGGTTCAGCATTCCGATGTCTCGAGAGTAAATTTCCTCATATACCTGATGCTAAACTAAATGCTGGGGTTTTTGATGGTCCTCAAATTCGAACTTTGATCAAGGATACTCAGTTCGAAAACGCAATGACTCCAACTGAGAAGAATGCCTGGCAGGCATTCAAATCAGTTGTCACTGATTTTCTTGGCAAGCGTAGAAGTCCAGAATACGAGTCCGTTGTCGAAAACTTGATGGAAGCTTTCAAAGCTCATGGGTCGCGCATGTCCATAAAAATGCACTTTTTGTGGTCCTACTTGGGCTATTTTCCTGAAAATTGCGGGGATTATAGTGAGGAACAGGGTGAACGATTTCACCAAGATATCAAAATAATGGAAGAGAGGTACCAGGGAAACTGGGATATCAATATGCTGGCGGACTATTGCTGGTGTTTGAAGCGAGACGTGCCCGAAGAAAAACACAGACGGAAAGCCAAAAAAACTTCATTCCTTCCTCAATAAACTTTTTTCCATATTCATTGTATGAATAAAAGTATCTATTCACACAATGTTTTCATTTTTCACGAGTGTTCTTATAATATTACTCGTATCTACAGTGTTTAAGCTAAAAAAATCAATAAATTTGGGGATAAAATTGGACTTATAATAAATGGCCAATAGAGAAAAAACCTGACCTGATTGAGGAAAACCAATGTCATTTTCGAATTCAGCATGGTCGAATTATATAATATGAGTTGAAAAAACCCTCACAGCAGACAAACAAATTTCATATGCATACCAGTGTAATAGGTAGGTGGCGTAAATAGTGTCCCGACTCTGGTTCATGCGAGGGTGTGGGGAAATGGACACCGAGCATCCAAGAACCTCAGTGGGGAGAGTAGGGCTTTCGTCCCTGCGGCTGAGCGTGATTTTATGAGGAGGGAGCCATCCCTCTGTGGTCGCACATCATAGCGGCTGGAGTCGCTGCGGGCTCGGATCGCCTGAAACGTCCGTTCAGAGTTGGTCGGAAGGGATCCAGAGGTAGGCCGGATCACTAGGGATTTGTGGATACTTGGAAGGGATAGGGAGGCTGTAGAATCGAAGTGGACTGGGATATCCAATGGTCGATAGGATGGACGTGAATGCCGACTTCCCCGTCCGCCGCGGGACTCTCTCCGTGGGGAGGCGGGCCGACGACGGGTGAGGGGAGTATACGGGGAGCAAGAAGCCAAGTTTTGGAGGCAAGTCTTGGGTGGAACTTGACTTGCCCGAAGGCAGCTGAGGTGGGATGGGGCGGGACCCCTGCTCCAGAGGGTGTATGTCCAAGGGCATGTTCAAGGTAGAGGCTGGGGTCAATAACGGAAGAGGAGAGTGCAAGTGTTTCGCTGCCAGAAGAGGGGCGACCCCTCCAGACGTGGTCTTCCAGTGGTAGAGTACTCGGGAGCCTGGTTGCCCACCACCCGCCGAGTTCTAGGACAAGAGGTAATGGTCTCCATATGTTAATAATGTTGTAGAACACGGACCCAGGGGACGCGGGAAACTGCCTACCGGTGAGAAAGAGGGGCCGAGCGCAGACCGCAGGGGGCGAGGTACCTCGTCCCAGGGGACACACCGTCGGTTTAAAAACGGGGCCCCGTGATGCGAAAGTTTGCTTCCAAACGGCGTAAAGACCCCAACTATCCAACACAGTGACGCCCTAAGGGCGTCACCTCCGGAGGACAGCACTGTAGACCCGCATTGGGAACCAAAGACTTTAGTGGCTCTTAGCCCGGTCTCCCCAGTAGCTTGTCCGGCATGGGCGACCCTTCCGGGGGCTAAGCCCCAGCCGACGTAGCCCACTGGGTCAACACGGGAGCCCACCCACCACGAAAGGTGGCCACAGGTGGGGGGCGAGATCGGATATGAAACAAAACAGTATTCAAGTGGAAAACCTGCGTATTTCATAAAAAAAAAAAATTACTGTAAAAACCTAATACTTTCCTTCTTTGGATCATCAAACAGGATCGTTGCCGGAACATGGCAAAAGATTTCAAAGAAGGCTGTTTGAAGCTGGTAATAATAAATGGACGCCTTTTTTTAATGATGGACGACTCTGGTTTTGGAAAGGCCACAGGTCTTCTCCAAAAGGAGCTTGGGATAATAATGAATAGGAGAAATGTCAAATGTTATGCTAACTTGAGGGAAAGGCTTAAAGACATAAGGGAAAATGACTTCCTTGAAGATGGGATTTAGCCACGAGAATAGAAAGATTATTTTACGGAATCAATATTCAGCATCTCTGAGAGGATTCTTCGGACACGTTGTGTAACGGAAATGGAAGACCGAAATACAGGTCGTACAATACGAGACATACTTTTAGACTGATTAGAAAATTTTAATAAACCCTAAATACGTAGTACAGGGTTGGGCATGACCTTCTGCTATGGGGCACAAACCAAAATAAAAGATACAACAACAAATAGTACACTATTTGAGAGCTTTACTCAAAGTGAATATCAATATCTCGTATGCTTGCCATTATCCTTCACGCACAGCTACTTAAACGTTCAAGGTATGATTTCAGTAAGTGTTCAAACAAATCTGTCATGTTCAAGTTTTTGAAGGATACTTTGAATGTGTTGGAGAAGGACCTTTTGAGAATATCGGTTGGGACCATGTTCCTGCAGCATCAAATCTTCCACTTTGTCCTTGAAAATCACTCCAAGATGCTTTGCTACGTTCAGATCAGGGGAATTTCCTGGCTATTGAGCCTGATTAAAGAAATTAATCCCAGATTCTCTCAGAAGTTGTTGGGTGGCATGGGTCACTACCATGAAGATAAACCATTTCCGAGTCTATTACATTTTGTGGATCCGAAAGAAATGAAACGACATTTTCTGTAGCAATAGTCCGCAGATAATATGCACCATCCCATGAAGTGCCTTCTTTAATGTCCCACATTTTGATAACAGTGAAGCAAATGAATATCCCAATGCAACGAAATTTTTTGCAAAGCTCATGGTCTTCAATATCTTCTAAGGAAAGTGACCACACACTCATTTTGACAATTTGGCTGACGGAGAGTCCAAACTAAGAATTCATCACTTGGTGTCGGGAGCATGAAGTAATCATCATTTCACATACGCAGGTAATCACAAAACCAAAGTCGATTCTCAATGCTTGTTGGGGGATATCATTGGCTTTGGGATCACATGGATATTGTTTCGTGAAATATCGTTGAATCGTTGACCGGTCAACAGCCTTCTTTCGCCTCTTCTGATGCTTTTGGCAACTTCGAGTGCAGCTTCGTCGCCTTTTGTTACTGATTTCAGTCACAATGTATTTGCTCTCCTGCGAGTTTTACGGACCTGCCTTCGCCAAATTTTGAGAGTCGTATCCTTCTTCCCATTGTCCGTCACCCATCTTTCATTACGATGAAGTTTTGGAGCAATCAACTTCCGAATGATGAAAGTTGCACCCGCTTCCATTGCTTCTCGATAGGAATTTGGCTTGAATTCGGTCTACCACGTTGTTCTTCACTATCTCCAACGACACCAGCCACCGTCACCTTCAGTTATTGATCTGAAACCCCAATGAAATTATCTATTAAAACATGTTCAGTCCCTTGCAATAGTTCAGCTCCACCCTCTCCGAGATGTGACAGAAACGCAGTCCCTCTTCCTCCCCCACCCTCACTCCCTCCCTCCCTCTATCCCCCTTTCTCCTTTCGTTATCCCCACCTCCTCTTTCTCTCTGTTCCTTCCTCCTGCCTCCTTGTTATTTTCTTTCGATTTACCTCCATTCTTATTTTCCTTTTTCCTTCCCCTCGTACTAATACATAACCCTTCTCTTCACCCCCACTATTGCTCCCCGATTACCTCCCACCCATCACCTACTTTTGTCATTTGTGTTTTTGCTTCTTTCCTTTTTACCTTCCCCTCATAATCCATTATATATATCTTTTACATAATAACCGACTCACTCATCCACTCAGGCATTTAATTTTTAAAAACCTCCTTCAATAAATACTCAAAAATATATTAACAGCTTCCGAAAATGTTCGTGTATATCACTAATTGTTTCTTTTTTAAATAATACACCAAAGACGACAATATTACGAGATCAAACCGTCTACATGGAATCGCACAATAGTTGAAATTAATCATCATAATGTAGAGGAATACAACACTTATTTGTAAGTGCTGATATCGAATCACGATATGACAAAAAGTATTGCATCATGAATGATCCCAAAATTCGAAGGACACTGTAATTCGGCGGGTTAGATTATGATTCGAATAGCATCTAATTTTAAACTGTCATTTGAACCTAGCGACGAAATATATTAAATAATATATCGTCAGAGTCATACCATATTTTCCAAAGTAATTTTTTGTGGTTTTGAGAAAAACGAAAAAAAGGATTCTAAATTAAATTCATTATTTGCAAAAATTCATATTTTCCTGTCATATCACCCTTATAGTTCATCCTACAAGGACGAAATTTGTACCAAAAGATGCGCAATTGTTTTTACATGGCATTAGCAACAAAAACTAAAAAACGCCAAAAAGTGACTTAGGAAATTTTGTTTTGACGCTGATGATATATTAATATACATGTAAAAATGAATAATTCTAACATTCATTTTGGCATATAAAGTCCAAATTCGCGTGACACTAACTGTATATAAAATGAACGTTTAGAAAAAATTTTGGATCACCTGAAGATCGGGGCCCCCAGCCTTCTTTAGTTAGCCTTATAAGGCTAAGTAACGAAAATATCACGACCTGACCTAACCTAACCAATCGTTAGGTCAACTGTACGCCCTTGACGATTGGTTAGGTTAGGTCGTGATATTTTCGTTAGCTAGCCTTATAAAGCTAACTAAAGAATGCTGGAGTCCCTGATGTTCAGGTGATCCAAAATCTTAATTTTCTTTATTTTAGTTTTGCTAAATAGTTGATGAATTATTTCTTTTTTAACTTACCTAATCATTTTTTTTGACTAAGCTTCATCATGTAATCGCGTTAAATTCTGAAATGCTCATTTTTTTATACACTCTCCCTTAGTTGTAAAAGATGAAGTCATAACTTGCCAAAACTCTAAATTAACACTTAATTTTAAATTTTAAGCATTTAATTTTGGCTCATATGCATGTTTAATTTTAATCCATAATAAAATGCATATTTCAATTTCCATTTTTAGTTAACTCGGCAAATCATGACAACATCAGATCTGTCAATATGCTGTTTAAAAGAAAAATATGACCATCTTTAAATATCTTGCTTATCTGCCAGTATGCTGTTACAGCCAAAATTTACCTTAAAAAAAAAAAATCAGCCTATTAAGAATGAAAAACAAAACAGGTCAACATTAAATAATAATGATGTCGCCAAATTATTAGTATATAAACTCTTGTAACCTTTCAAATTATCATTCTGATCTGACCAAGAGGCTGAAGCATTATCTGTAATATTTTAGAAGCCGTAAAATTCAGTCAGAGAATCTCTTTGTCTTCTCCTTTGAGCCCTGCTTTCTCCAGAGAACTTAGTTTTAAAATAGAATAAATAATTTCCCAGTACGCTACAAGAATAATCGGGGAACCGTCAGATAATTTAGTAATTTTCACAGAATCCTCCGATCCACTACAAGAAGAAATCAGAGTGTAGTATAAAAGAAACTACTGCGATTCCCTACACGGTACCAGCTACCCCAGAGAGAAAATCCGTTGCTGCCACCTAACCACCTGTCAACCTCGAACCACCCAAGGCCATAGACGGAGGGTTAACATATACAGGGTGTACATAAAGTCAGGATCTATTTTTGTGAAGCACTTGGAAATTATATGGAATTCAATCATAAAATGATAAAGTGGTAACATTTATTAACTAATTAAGAGTAGGATTCGACGTGACGCCCATCAGTATCCCTGCACAGCTCAAATCGTTCCGCAGCATTTCTAAACACATTCTGGAGCATTTGCGGGGTTATGTTATCTGCAGCAGTTCGTATACGTAAGTTTTCAAGACTCGTAATCTTCGTCTGATAGACGTGCGATTTGATAAAGCCCCATGCAAAGAAATCTAAAGGGGTTAAATCTGGTGATCTCGCTGGCCAAGGTCTTTGGTTGCTTCCGCGTCCGATCCAGCGATTTGGAAAACGTCCATTTAGATAATCCTGAACAATTTTGGCAGTGACAAGGAGCACCATCATGTTGATAGACGACGGTACTAACAATCCTATCCCCAATCAGCTGAGGTTCAAGGAATTGCTGCAACATGTCCAGATAAATAAGCCCCGTAACTGTAGCTTCAGCAAAGAAAAAAGGACCATAAACCTTAGATTTTGTTAAACCCATCCAGACATTAACTTTAGGCGAGTCTCTTTCCCAATTTTGGACGAAATCATTCGGTCTTTCATCTGCCCAAATTCGACAGTTATGGCGATTTACTTTTCCACACGTATGGAAAGTGGCTTCATCACTAAAGAGAATGTTGTCCATTAAATTATCACTCCAGATTTGTTCTACGAGATCAGCACACACAGCACTTCGTCGAGGGAAATCTTCATGTAAATCATGTAAAACCTGCAAATGATAGCTTTTCTTCTGCAAATTAACTTTCAGAATTTTGTGCACAGATGACGTCGGGAGGCCGAGTCTGTGTGATGCAGCACGAACGGACGTACGTGGCTCCTCAGTGATAATTCCGCGTACTGCATTCACGGTAAGATCTGACACACCGTCGTCCTGAGCTTGCTTCATCATTTACAGATCCCGTTCGTTTAAATTTGTTCACCAACTTTCGTATTGTCTTGTCTATTGGCCCCGGCTTATGAAATCTCCTTCTAAACTTCTCTCTGATGTCATTGTATTTCTTTCCCTCGATTCGCCAAATTACTATTGCCACACGCTCTTCTGTATTCATTCTAAGGGCTTCTGAAAAGAAAAATAGACAAAAATAATTATTTCACAAAAATAGATCCTGACTTTATGTACACCCTGTATATTACAAGCTAACTCACCTGTTCATACTGCCAGGATCATCAGACGGTGGTTTTAGGAACAACGAAATGTCGAGCTGCTGAACTGGCCCACCAAGGGGTGTGACCTAAATCCCATTGAAAATGTGTGGGCAAATGTGGTTAACGCTTGGGAGTCTGGGCAGGGAGCGGACCTGCTGGAACACACCATGGCAGAGTAGGAACTTTTCCGCAGGAACACACAAGGCATTTACAATTACGTGGCATCTGTTCCAAATAGGCTACGAGAGGTCATTAATAATAATGGAGGATGGACCAAGTATTGAGTAATTGTGTATAATAAAGTTAGTTTGTTATATATATGTTTGTTATATATATGTATGTTTGTTATATAGTACAGGGTGGGCCGTAAGTTTCCATACATAGGAAAATTTAAATTATGGTCTTCACGTGCGTCGGTATTTGGATCAGCAGTTTCCGGATGCTTGGATTGGTCGGCGTGGTCCTGTGGAGTGGCCTCCCAGATCCCCAGATCTCACCCCCCTTGATTTCTATCTTTGGGGGCACTTGAAGGCCATGGTGTATCAGGAAAAGATACGAGACATAAATCATCTAAAGGAACGTATCACCAACGCCATTACAAGCATAACGTCAACTGTGCTAATGCGTGTTCATCAACAGTGGGGAACACGTATTGAAATGTGTTTTCAAAACAATGGCAACCATGTAGAGCATATTATATAAATAAAAATGGTTGTCCATAAAAAAATGTTTATTTTTCCTATGTATGGAAACTTACGGCCCACCCTGTATATATATATATATATATATATATATATATATATTTGAACAATTGTCAGTTCCTTACAATTTGAACATTGTTTTTTGTATGTTCTTAAGAAAATTTACTCGATTCATGTTTATTTTTGTAATAAAAAATTGAACTATTTTATCATTCTTTCTCCATGGATAGACCTTTTTCTGGATAATCATTTGTTGATGATGCATGGACTTTAAACAGAAATATTATTGCCTGGAAGAAAAGTCGATACTACAACTTATCTTATACTAAATATAACATGGCCACATCAACATTCTATGATTGAGTTTTTAAAGTATCCCACGTTTGTGAAATAACTTAACTATTCTATTCCCTAAATTTAGGAATAATGCATGAATAAAATACATAGTCGTCCTAGCATTACTACCAAAACTAGTGAACAATATATTTATTGTCATTGGTTTACAAAAAATAAAAGTATTATGACAACACCTGCGAGAGGGAGGGGGAGGAGGAGAAGGGAGTAAATGAGTGGGGGACTGCGTTGTTGTCATATCTCGGAGAGGGTGGAGCGGAACTATTGCAAGGGACTGTATATCTACTTTGGCAGTCCAGTAAAGTTTGCACCCCCTAACAAAAGGTTATGCACAACTCTGTATAACAGATAACGGTACAAATATAAAAGATATTCAACTATTTCAAAATGATGTACATCAGGAAATGAAAGAGTGAAGAGGCTGGGGTAAAAACTGATACCGATGGGGGTATAGAGACGGTTTTTAGACCGTTCACAAGATGAAGTTCCTAGTCTAATGATCAGTACAAATGTTGGGAACAATCGGCGAGCTCTAATATCAATATGATGTGTAACGCATACTTTTCAATTTCCTGAAAGAGCCGACCCTTCACACGGTGTTTCAGAAGTCTGGAATCATAGTAAACCTACCTCTCTTTCACAGACACAATTATATATTCTTATGATTTTGGACTTTTGAAACACCCTGTATTACAGTTCCTTATGCAAAACAGCTCCGAATTCTGAATATGAATAGAATTAATAATTTTCAAAGTACCTTCTCTTGAAGTTGACATTCGATGGAGATGCGTACATTTGACGGTAACATCTGTAATACCGTTAAGATCACTTGCGCAAGAACTGATTGAGGGTGGCGCGGGTATAACTTTCATCAAAACGGCATAAAAGTAAAAAGAAAATTAGCAAACAAGGCTTGTAGAGTGGATCTACGGAAATGTTTTTAGTAGTAATAGTAATAGATTTTTAGAGGGACTTACCATCTGGCGAGATAAATAGTAGTTCCTTAGTTTTAAGCAAAACTTTCGATTATAAATATAGCTTATGGCTTGGATAAGCTCGATCGCACCTCCCCAAGTGGCTTAATGTTTTCCAAATGAATTGTATTTAAAGTAAATGGGGTGTAGTGGCCCCAGTGGCGTACTAAGAGGGGTGCGAGGGGGGAGGTCCGCCCCGGGTGACAGCCAAGAGGGGGTGCCATCGGGAGAGTTTAAATACCAGAACAAGTTTTCAAACCAAATGAAAAATTCGCCAAAGAAAAAAATTTAAATGTTCAAACTATTACAACAGCTTAATGTTAATTTCCACTATAAAATAAATTTTTATTTTTATTGGCAATACAAAATTTACAAACAAAATTAAATATTTGATAAAAATTACATCGAAAGGCAAACGTTTGTTGACGCTTTAGTCATCAGTTTGTTGAGCATAGCCAGCTGGCTGCAACTGACATTCCAAGTCTTGTTCACTTGACACTGACTCCACATATATGAGGTATGTTTCATTAAATAATTATGATAAGCATAAAGTGTTGGTGTTTATAACAATATCATGGTACTTCTACCAGTGTCCAGTAATTTTTGACAATGTGGTATCATAGTGATGTTTAAGTGTTTATAAATGCATCGTCGTGATGTTATAGAAACTCATGTTTATGAATGGTGGTCCCTGTGACTACTGGTTATCAGTAAAAAGAGACAGGAAAGTCACACTTTGCACTAAACTACTTTAGACACGAGTTTTTTCCTACAACCATGACTACTGAAGTAACGATGATTTGTATGACTGAGTGAGTTTTTTATGATGACTATGTGGTGATCTTACGATGGTGGCGATATGACTGCATGATTTTTTTTAATGCAAATACATGGTGATGTTAAGACAGAGAGGGTGATGATGTGACTGCATGGATGTGTGTTAATGCTTACATGCTTAATATAGTAAACACCGTTTCAGATTTACATCAACAACTACAGTACTATTCTATATTGAATTAGTACTAATGCTTATTGGCTTAGTCAAGTTCAACAATTTTACAATGTCCAGTGTAGTATCATTGTATATTTAATATGTTGTTAATGCTTACTGCTTATTAAATAAAGCTCCGAAAAAGGATGCCAGGAGAGAGATGGCAAAGGATGCTGGTCTCACATTGCCAGAGGAAGTAAAAAGGGCTATGTTTGAATGTCTTGATCGCTTTTATCAAGAATTGGAGATTCGTTCTAAGGCAATGGATCAAATTCTGTCAACCTTCGCTGTTATTCAGCCAAACACTTTGGTTGTTGCAACATAACTTCGGAAGTATATTCCAAATTTGATTCAGATTTTCGATGAATTCTCTGAAGAAGATATCAGTGTGGAAATTGGACGACTTCGGAGGCATTTGGAAGCTGCCAAAATCAGCGTTGAAGAGGCAAAGAAATGGACAGCATTGCAGTTTCTGGAGTTTATTGTGAAATGGGATTTTTGTGAATCTTTGCCAAACTTGTCACTGTGCTTGAGATTCTTTTTGACTGTCTCTATTGCTTCCTGTGAAGAGTTTTTCCAAATTGAAATTGATAAAAAATTTCTTTCGCTCTACCATGAGTCCGACAAGATTGACAAATCTGCCTTTACTTTCAATTGAACATGAATATGCAAAGGTGAATTTTGATGAGGTCATTGATCAATTTGCAGAAATTAAGGCTCGAAAGCAGAGACTGAATCCTCTCTATTTACCTTTGAAGAATAGGCAGAGCGTTGAGACTGGCTTTCCTGTTTTTTACATAAAATAAAATGCAGTATTACCTGTTCTGAATTTTTAATGCCCTGCATTTTTCTTATTTCCAATTTGCTTATGACAGTACTGTATTATTTAAAAATCTACTTGCAAACCTATATTTTTCTGTGTTTAAATTTTAAAATTATTTATTGGGGGTGCCAAATACTTTAGGTACGCCCCTGAATGGCCCAGTTGTCAAATACTTCAGAACCGGCATACGAAGCATCAAAAATACTTCAGAAAGACTTGGTGGGAAGCAAGTCTTGTTATAATTTATGGTAAGTCTCAAACTTTCAGATATTCGATTTTAAACTTAAAATAAGATTTAATTTTAAATTATGCAAAATTGAATGTGCGCGCGCACATACATATGTGAAACCAGTAATTTCATGTAATGCATAAAAATTTCAGGAATTTAGTTGATTAAATGATTAATGACTGTAGAGATAGGTTAGATTAGGTTAATGCAAATTACCTGTTTAAGGGTCACATGTACTACGTGAAATGCCTGAAATTTGTAGGAATTAAGCGAAATGACTGGTTTCATACACTAATATATACATACACATCGTGACTAGTGCCGTAGGTGCTTCCCGTTGATCAGTAAAAAGCGACATTGGGTCTGGGTAGTTGTTGGATGGGAGACGGTCCTCTGCATCCGGATAATGTAGCGACCCGAGGTTCGAATACCCCCCGTCATATGATCTTAGATGTTGCGAAGTAGGTAAATACCCCCCCCCCCCCCCAAATCATCATTTTATTTAGTTTTATAGTTTTATATACAGGGTGACCCAAAAGTCCCTATCTATTTTGCCGAAATAATATTTATATTTTGTTTTCTACAAATCATAGATGATGGATGTACAAGAACGTGTGATGGTAGTAACACTACGTATCCAAGGGAAGAAGTGCAAAGAAAATCGAGAAAAACAAGTTCACAAACGAGGATCTAGACCAGGCGTGGGCAAACTTGGCACGCCAACTACTTTTTTCCGGCACGCGATTCCCCGGGCTCACTTTAAAAAAAATTAAAATAAGTAAATATCCAAATTCTTCGCTGAGTTTTATATTTTAACTTAATGTTTTCTGCTAAAAAATGGTAAAGATTAACTTTTGCATCAAAGATTTGACGATTTTGGCACACTCACTTAAAAAGGTTGCCCACCCCTGATCTAGACAAAGCAGTTCGCGAGCTGTCAATAAATTTAAAAGAACAGGATCTGTTCACGAGGCAAGATCTGGACGTCCAGGTACCCTACTCAAGAAAATATCGAATTGGTAAGAGGCCTCAAACAAATCCTAGAATATCAACTCGCACAGCATCACGTAGACTGAGCATAGCAAAAACGACTGTTCTAACCATTTTAAAATCGACATTAAAAAAGAAAAGTTACCATATTCGAGTGCTACACGAGTTACACGAAGAGGATTATCCAAGACAAGCCGCCATGAGCACAGAATTGCTTAAGAAAATTCATACTAAAAAAAAATCGTCACTTATTTCATGCATGATCGCACAAGAAAAAAATGCATATAAAAATATAATATCCTATTCCTAAGCGGCGAGTACTATAATTAAATCAAAAACTTTGTTTCAATTTCCAATTTTCATTTTTACTTCAGTTCAATTTTTCAATTTCAAATAAGTTGCAGAAATAGAACTGGAAAAAATATAACTTAAGAGTTTACTGTATGATAAGGGAGGTGAAGTAATGAAGTTGTGATGTGGGACAATGGTGGCGAGAAAATACCTTTTCAGAGATTTTAAAAAGTATGGCATACATGGCTTTGTCACTGCCAGTAACTAAAGCGTCGGAAGAAAGACTTTTCGCGACTAAACCGTCAGGAACTAGCAGGAAGCACCTCAATCGCTCACATTCACTTCATCGGCTGACAATTATGCACCTGCCTCAGGGGAGCATTATCCACAGGCCAGCCCCGCATACTACTACACATTTTACCCAGAGCGCTTCATACACACTGAGCCGGCACATTGCCAGCCCGTCGTCCCCCATATACCACATTGGTCCACTTTTTTCCATCTAGCTCGCATCTTTCACCCTCCCAGACGCCCAGGCCCCCCTGACCCAAAGCCTTCCTCACCACATCCGTCTGTCTACCTCCCCGCCTCGTAAATCCTCTTCACCATCCTCTCCATACGCCCAAACCATTTCAACATCCCCTCATCGGCTCTCTCCACAAGACTCGGACTACCACACTTCTCACGGATAACTTTCTTACATGATCAATCCACCTCACCCGACAAATCGTCCTCAAGCATTTCATTTCCAGTACAGCCACCCTTTTCTTTTTATTCACCACCCATGCCTCATCTCCACAACACTGGTGGCACTACTATACCTTCATACATACCCATCTTCCCCTTTGCTTTGTCCGGAGCGAGGGCGCGTCCCTCTGTGGCGAATGTGGGAATACACCTTTCTTCGGTGTAAGGGCTTTCTCTGCCCTCGTGGACCATTGGGCCCGTTTGGGGACCCGGCTGATCTCCTGCTTCTTTTTCTTTCTTTCTCCTTTAACCCATTCTTTCTGGCTTCTCTGTTTTTTTGGCATCGTTCTTTGGACCTTGATTTTGACCCCTTCCTTGGCCCTTGGGTGTGGGAGGTGGTTGCCCTGCACCCTTGTCGCTTTCCAACCAAACCCAAACCCTGTCCCTGCCGCTTTTCACCGCGCGTTGGATGAGAGTGGCCGCCTTTCAGGCACAGGGACTGGGTGCGGGTGTATCTCCCCTGCGTGACATCTATCGGCGGTGGGACCAAGTGTGCCCACACTTCGCCTTTCCCTTGTTGGAGTCGGTGGTGGCTGGATGCGCGCGGGGGATGAAGTTTTTTTTGTTTCGCTATGGACACTTCTCCCCCTCGGCTTCTCACGGACTACTTTCTCTCAACACTCGGGTGGTGGGCAACCAGGCCCTCGAGTCCTTTACCACTGGAAGACCGCAACCTAATGGGGTTGACCCCCCTGTGGAAGCGGAACGCTTGCACTCTCCTTTTCCGTTGCCGACCCCAGTCCGTCCCTCGACTACGCCCTTGGACCTACACTCTCTGGAGCAGGGGTCTCGCCCCAGCCCACTTCAGCCACCTTCAAGTTCCACCGAGGACTTGCCCCCACAACCCGGCTTCTTGCTCTCCCCATATGCCCCCCTCACCCGCCGTCAGCCCACCTCCCCACGGAGAGAGCCTCGCGGCGGACGGGGGAGCCGGCATTCACGGCCGTCCTATCGACCGTTGAATATCCAGTACATTTCGACTCTACAGCCTCCCTCTCCCTTCCAAGTATCCACAAATTCCTGGTGATTCGGCCTACATCTGGGTCCCTCCCGAACAACTCTGAACGGACGTTCCAGGCGATCCGAACCCACAGCAACTCCAGCCGCTATGACGTACGCCCACAGAGGGATGGCTCCCTCCTCGTAAAATCACGCTCAGCCGCAGAGACGAAAGCCCTACTCTCCGTCACTGAGGTCCTTGGATGCTCGGTGTCCGTTTCCCCACACCCTCGCCTGAACCAGAGTCAGGGCACTATTTACGCCACCCGCCTATTGTCGTCGCAGTGAACGAGCTCCTGGAGGACCTCGCACCCCAAGGAGTCACTAAGATCTATCGTTTCACATCCCGACAGGGAGGCACCCCCTCCCCCACCCCACGTCTGCTCCTTACTTTAATACACTAATCCCCCCGGCCGCATTGTATGGGGTATGGGAGACCGCGCTCATGCGAGTTTTCTATCCGCCCATACGTCCCAGACCCGACCCGTTGCTTCAAATGCAATAATTGGACACGTCAGCTCCGCTTGTCGACAGCCGCATCATTGTGTTCACTGTGGACGACTCGCTCACCCTGACAGGTGCCCCAACACACCCAAATGCTCCAACTGTGAAGGCGCACACCCCTCTTCATCCCGAGAATGCCTTTTCTTCAGGTTCGAGAAGGAGGTCCGCGGCCTACAGGTGACGGACTTCCTTAGCCCCCGTGAGGCACGAGACAGGGTGCGGAGTCGGGAGGTGAGGCCGGGGGTGTCCTATGCCGCTGCTCTCGGCTCTATCATCTCGGCACGCCGCCCTGGCCTGCCGCCGAAACCCCCCCCAGCCACTGCTCCTGTTCCCCACAAAGCAAATCCTCGCAGGACCCGACGGTCCCCTGTCCCCCCACCGTTCCTCTTCTTCCCGCACCTCACCTGCCACGAATCCCCCAGGAGTCTGGGACCAGGGCTCCAGGTCCCAGCCACCTCAAACCCTGCCTTCCCAGTACTCCCTGTACACGCCCGAACCTGCCGCCCGGAGCAAGCCGTCGAGGCGGAGACGCCGGAGCGTGTCACCAGACCCTCCGGCCTCCAACGTCTCTCTCCCTCTTCCCCTAAGACCAAGAAGACGGCTCGGACCCTTACACCGCCCACCACGTCCCACTGTCCATCTCTCCCCATCGCAGAAGTCCCACCGTTCTACCCCCACAGACTCTGACAATAGTGGCCGAAATCCACGACCCGCCCCGTACGACGAGACCCGGCCCAGTGGATCCAGTGGATGCGGCTCTGGCGCAGCTGCACGGTGACCGAGGGAAGCTCGGCCGCGCCCACGCCCATGAGTCTCTTGGATCTGCCCTTGCCTCCTGGTGCCATTTTCTCCACCCCTCCACGAGACCACTCTGGTTCACCTCCTTCCACCCCCATCGTACCTACCCCCCCAACATCCCCGGCCCCCCCCTTATCAGCTACCATGAGTACGCCCTCCCTCCCACCCGGTCTTTTTGGTACCCCCTGTCACCACCTAGGGTCCGCCGTGAGACCCCGGACAGGCGGGGTAGCGCCCCTTTTGGGGTTAACGTGCCCCCCCTGGCCCGACCATAGAAGCCCGTCAAGGCACTTCTGACCCGCTCAGCCCACGATGTTCCTCTGCCTGCCGTGATCCACGCCTCCGGTCTCGCTCGCCGACTCGACCCCGCAACTCGACAGGCCGACCGATTCCTTCCCTGGTGAACGGTAGATAGCCAGCCATGCTCCCGACCCAGCCTTCAGTTTCGCGAACTCCAGATCTCCCTTCACACTCCAACCTCCTAGCGCCTACACCTTTACCCATCCCCCTTCATCAACTAATGGATCCCCCGAAAAACAATAGTCCACTGGAACTGTCGAGGAATCTTTGCAAACTATGAAGGCCTTAACTCCTTGATTGCCACTTCCCGTCCGGTGTGTGTCTGTCTCCAGGAGCTAATCCTGGGGACCAGGCCCATGCCCTGCCCCACTGGTTATTTTGCGTCGCCACCCCGCCTCCTACCTGCACTCGAAGGGGAGCTGCCATCCTCGTCCACCACGCAGTCCCCTTCTACAATCTCTCCATCCGGTCCCCGCTACAGGTGACTGCCGTCCGGCTCTCCCTGGATAGACAGTACACCATTTGTTCAATCTACCTTCCCCCCCACGCTCAAGTCTCCCGCGACGACCTGGTGGAAGTCGTGGAACAACTCCCCAGGCCCTTCCTACTACTGGGCGATTTCAATAGTCGTCACCCCTTGTGGGGCGACACACACTCCACCTATATGGCCCCAACCCTGATATCCGTCATGACCGAGCTCTCCTTCGAGTGCCTCAACGATGGCTCTCCTACATTCTACCATGCCACCACCTGCACTCCATCCTGTATAGACCTGTCCCTCGTTCAACTGATGCCCTCCTAGACTTCACGTGGCAAGTCCTCCGAGAGGACATGGCAGTGACCATCTCCCCATTCTACTCACCCTCAATCGACCCGACCAGACCGTACGGGTACCGGTAAGGTGGGTTACCACCAACGCGAATTGGGCCCGCTTCCGCGACAACACATATACCACCCTTACAACTGCCCACTTCCCATCCATCGACGAGTGCATCGCATACTTCGAGTCCGTCGTTCTAACGGCCGCAAGCACAAGCGTACCACAATCCTCCGCCTACCCCCGCGCCCGACGGGTTCCTTGGTGGACCCCGGAGTGCGCGGAGGCCGTGCGCGCCAAGAAGAAGGCAACTCGGCGCTTCTACCGGACGCGACTCCCCATCCATCGCACGGAGATGCAGCGGGTCAGGGCCATCGCCCGCCGCACAATGAAGACAGCGCGCCGAGCCTCTTGGCGTGCCTTTGTGTCCGGCATCACCGCCAACACACCTTCGGCTACCATCTGGAAGAAGGTGCGGGGCGTCGAGAGGCGACATGTCCCCTCCCGACCCCCGGTCCTCCGGACTAACGACGGACTCCTATGTGAGCCCAAGTCGGTGGCAGACCACCTTGCTTCTACCTTCGCCGCCGTTTCTTCCTCTGCAGCCAATCCGTACCCGCCCCTGACGATAGCCCCTCCCACCGTCCATAGACAGCACCTACAACCGATTGTTTACCATGCGTGAACTACAGCGGCACTGGCCTCTCGACGATCCCCTTGTCCCGGCCCGGACGGTATTCCGTACGGCATGATCCAACACCTCCACTCTACCTTACAAATTTTCCTGCTAGACCTATACAATCGCATATGGATAGAGGGTGCCTTCCCCTTTAGGTGGAAGGAGGCCCACGTCATCCCTATCCCCAAGCCCGGCAAAGATTCCCTGGACCCCACAAACTACAGACCAATCGCCCTGACGTGTTGTGCCTGCAAGATCCTCGAAAAAATGGTCGCTACGCGATTATCGTTCGTCCTTGAACCTTCCCGTTACCCAGTCCGGCTTCAGACAATTCCGCTCCACCACTGATCCCCTCCTGCTTCTCAGCCGAGACATACAGGATGCCTTCGACAATAGACAGTTCGTACTGTCATTTTCTTTGACATCCAGAAGGCCTATGACACCACCCGTCGAGCAATGATCCTCGGTCAGCTCCGACATCTGGGCCTCGTCGGAGCCATGCCTACCTTCATCAGGGGCTTCCTTCTTCTCGGACCTTTAAAGTCCGGGTGGGCTCAGTCCTCTCTGACACCTTTGTGCAGGAGGACGGGGTCCCACAGGGAAGCATCCTCAGTGTTCTCTGCTTCTCGTCGTGATGAACACGGTCTCACAATGCCTTCCACCCACAATCCGCTCTTCCATTACGCGGATGACCTTGCAATCTACTTCGCAGGGCGAGAACCGTCTGTCGTTCAACGGCAAATGCAGCTCGCCATCTACCGGGTGGAAAGGTGGGCGACGTCGGTGGGTTTCCGCCTCTCCATCCCTAAGTCCAAGTGTATGGTCTTCAGTAGAAGAAGACCCACAACCCTTCCTCTACCCTCTGTCACATTATACGGCAGTCCTCTTGAGGTGGTACCCTCCACGCGTTTTCTGGGCATGACCCTAGACCGACGGCTCAATTGGGTTCCCCATCTCAAGCACCTAAAGCAATCCCTTCGACGCCCCCTCGCTCTCCTGGATCACCTCTCTCACACCACATGGGGTGCAGATCGACGCTCTCTTCTTCGCCTTTATACTTCCATAGTACAGTCGAAGCTGGACTATGGTAGCGCAGTTTACGGTTCAGCCTCCAACGCCCGCCTCCGTATCCTGGACCCGGTACTTAATAGAGGCCTCCGCCTCGCCACCGGTGCTTTCCGCTCCTCCCCAGCCTCCATGTGGAATGTGATCATCTCCCTCTCGCCCTCCGACGGGGTCTACTCCTCATGCGGACATACCTCCGTGCACAGAGGCTACCTTCTTCGCTTCTGGGCACGGCGGTTTTAGAACTACCACCTCAGGGACGGAGCTGGCACTTCACTGAAGCGGTCCGCTCTTTCCTTGATCTTTTCAACATGCCCGCCCCCTCAGTTATCCCCATTTCATTCAGCATCTACCCCCCTGGATCCTAACCCCTATCAAGTTTTGCAAAGATCTGTGTTCCCTACCGAAGACTACCACGAGCGCCATGATATACAGGTCACTTTCCGCGAACACGCAACCCAACACCCGGACGCAATCGCCATTTACACGGATGGTTCCCGCTCGGAAGCTGGTGTGGCCTCCTCAGCGGTGATTCTGTCCCAGCCGCTCTCCCGGGCGTCGGCCTGCCCCGCGAGGCCTCCGTTTTTTCGGCGGAACTTTTCGCCATTACGGAGGCCCTCGATATTGTGCGCACCCACTCTGCCAGCTCTTTGTCATTTATTCGGATTCCCAAAGTGCACTCCCCTCACCCGCTCGTCTGTACCATCCAGCAGACCTTCCACTTTTAACGATCCCAACACAAGACAATCGCATTCTGTTGGGTCCCGGATCATGTCGGCATCCAGGGTAACGAGGCGGCGGACCGCACAGCAAAGACGGCCTGCTTGCTGCCGGCCTCCTCCCGACCCCTCCCCTTCTCCGACTTCTTCCCGGCTTCCGCTCCCACTTCCGCTCCATATGGCAGCGGGAATGGGACCAGGCCACACAAAAACTCCACACGATCAAACCGCAAATAGGATACTGGGCTTCTTCATTCCACCGGTCCCGCCATAAAGAAGTAATCCTAGCCCGTCTCCGCATAGGTCACACCCGCATCACCCACGGACACCTTATGGCGAAATCGCCAGCCCCACTTTGCTCTACCTGCCATACCCCTATCACTGTCTTACATCTCCTGGTGGAATGCTCAAAGTTGTCCGCTCTCCGTCGCAGGTGTTTCCCTCTCTCGGCCGAAAACCCCATACCCAACTGCCTACGATCCATACTCGCCGAAGGCCCCCACTTTCCAGCGGAAGCCGTTCTCCTCTTCCTTACTCACTCACTCACTCACATCTGCTCCATCCCATCTGAAACCATACCCCTCCTACCCACTATCCATCGACTGACCCTTACTCATTCCCGTAGTCTACCACCCCTAGCACAGTAATATCACCCACTCACTGCCTCGCCGAGATATGTACCGCCTCTTTAGGTACGAATCGGCGGTAAATCAAAAAAAAAAAAAAACCATCTTCGCACCTATAAATACCGATCTCCTTCCAAACACTTCGAGAATACCTCGTACCTTTGCCCCCCCTTCTTCCACGTTGTGCCCCAACCTATAGTCCTATACCTCCATAGTCCCATTCCTTGCCACATCCACCCCCAAGTACCTGAAACATGCCACTTCTATTTCCTCACCATACAAACTTGCACTCAGTCGCTCACGAACCTCCCTTTTACAGTACCACAACCTTGCTCTTATTCACATTTACTCTTAACTACTTCCTTTCACACACCCTCCCACACTCGGTTACCAGTCTCTCTATCTTTCCTCTCGAGTCCGCCACCAGAACCGTATCATCCGCATACAACCGATTCACTTCCCAACCTCAACCTCCCGCAGCATGCTTCACCCCAACCCCTCCCCTCGACCTTTGCATTCACCTTTCACCACCGTCTATAAACACATTAAACCACCATGGAGACATCACACACCCCTACCGTAGACCCACTTCCACCGGAAACTACTAAACCTTCCTCTCTTCCCACACGCACACATGCTCTACTCTCGGCAAAAACTTTTCACGCATTCAACAACGACCCATGCACCCAATACAGCTGCAGCACATACGCTTTTTCAAGATCCATGAAAGCCACATACAAATCCCTTTCCTGGCACACTCGGCAGACTATTCCTCTATAATTCAAAGCATACATTTTTGTCCCCTCTGCCTTTATACAGGGGTAGGATACATCCACTCCGCCAGTCCTGAGGCAGCTCGCCTCTGTTCATACACACACTAAACAGACGCACCAACTAATCAACACTACAATCACCGCCTCTTTTCAAGAGATCCCATCTGGTCCTACCGCTTTTCCACCTTTCATCCTGTTTAGGGTTGTCCACCTACGTACCAACCCATTCGCCACAACTTTCATACTTCGAACCTCTTCTCTGCCCAAACATACCACATCTCCAAGAAATAAAATCAGTAAAACGAACCCGCGATACTTATGTTAATAAAAATAATATACAAATGATATACAAGTAATAATTTAGAATAAAATGATAAAGTTAACGTTTCATGTTGACAAATTTCCCAAATGTTAAAGGCTGAGAATTATTTCCTTTAAAAGTTTTATTCATCTAATGTGATTTCGAAGGAAAGCCTTCAAATATCAAGCGGTTTTCATTACCATTATTTTATTTTAATTGTTGGTAATAAAATTGCTAAAAGAGCTACTATTTTTAATTAGTTAACCTTTTCTAAATATTTAACAGTTAAACCGTTATCAGAGTCGGAAACAAGAAAAACGATATAGTATACGAATACAAAAAATAGGTACAATACAGAAATAAGTGTTAAGGTATTAACGGGAGAGGTTGAGGTATAGGAACAGAAGTCCATTTCCAAGTATATAGAAATCCAATCTCGAGAAGTATAAATATTTTGTTTTCCAACTCTGTCTTGCACATTATAGATTTAATTCTTTGCGGCAAAGTACTTTTTACTTCCTTCTGGATCCGGTTTCATCGTCATAGCACCTGGTTTCCATCCGGCAGGACAAACTGAAAAATTAGATACAGAAATAAAAGTTTACGAATGTAGTTTTGACTAGACAAAATTAAATACAAGCTGATAAACGAGTTAGTGGATGCATTATGCATTATTATATCCCGAGGACAAGTGAATTACTGCGAGGGATATATTTACTAAGCATGATTTGTGCCAAGGTTACAAATCAAGTTTTAATAAATATAATCTTGGCTCAAGTGATTAAGTTCCCATGAAGATTAAGTTAACTTTTATATTACTGTATGAATGTTAATGAAGTCTAACGATTTAATCCTAAAAGTACATTGCATTTTCAGTTGGGAAATATAAATCCTCACTTAAATACGTGAAAACAGATGCCTTAAAGTATCTGGTATCTTCCCTCTTTAAAGAACCCACATATATACCCACGAACAAGACTTACAACTTGAAAAGTTAACCAGATTACATAAGCGAGAACCAGGAATTACCGGACCATGAAAGCGTAAAAGGCGGAACAAACAATTACAATTTTTTTTTTTTTTTTTTTTTTTTTACCTTCTCCGTGCTCATCGGTAAACTGGAAGGCCTGAACTATTCTCAAGGTCTCGTCAACATCACGTCCCACTGGAAGATCGTTAATCGTCACCTGAAAAATGTTAATCTCTACACATCGTCACGTACGACGCGCGTGACGCATAATGCAAATTAATGACGACGCCAACATTTCAATTGAGAATCTGATTCAAGTTAATGATTCGGTAGACTTATTAAAAATATTAACCTATTAGTGCCCAGTGTCACTACTGATTTTGTTCTGACTAACGCCAGACGATTTTATTCAGTCTCGGAAAGGACCTCCAGGCACTAAAAAATTTGCTCTTGCGTATTTTAAAGCATGAAGGTCTAACTATAAATTTTTTTATTCAGTATATTCCTTATTAACTGGGCGCACATATATATTTTTTTTCATGTAGGAAGGAGGGGGCCAAGGGCAATGCTCGCAAAAGCGACCATGCCCATAGGAGGAGAGCCAAAATAAAGATAGAGGGTTTTCGAGATGCCTAGACACTGCGTTTGAAAAATGGGAGGTAATAGACAGGAGGAAAGATAGATTGAGGAAGATTGTTCCAGAGTTTACCGGTTGAGTAGATGAAAGACTCAAAATACCCATTAACTCTTGGGTTAGAAAGAAAGAAAAGGAACGAGAAAGTAGAGAAAGTCTGGAGCTGCGTGCTCTTCTTAAAGGTGGCGGCATGCACTTAGAGTTCAGAAGAACATTGTCCGTTATAATAGCGATAGGAAAGAAAGAAAAAGTTACAAGGACAAGAGGAAGCCTCAAAGACCTTCCGGTCCACTCTGGGAGGTTCCTGTTATTATACAAGTTTATTTTTCTTTCAACTATCCTAGCAGTAGAAGAAAACTGGATAGAAAAGTAGAAGGCTCTCTCGCCACCCTCCGCTCCCTCCCTGCCAGAGGAAGGTACGGAAAAATGTTGAAGAAAATACCTTGACCCTGGAAAAGTAGCCAAGGAAATTTTACTGGAAAGTGGATAATATATAAAAAATCTCTATATTTAGCATGCTCACAGACACCGTGCAAGCGAACTCCTGCAGAGTTATGTTATGTTTTAGTCTTAAACTATGAGAGTATTCAGTACTTTGTCTAGCCTATTTTTAAACACATTTGCACTTTGACTGGAAACAACCTCTGAAGGAAGTTGGTTCCAGATATTTATTTTATAGGAAAAGAAATTCCCGCAGAGAGGGGTCCTAAATGACTTTAGTTCCAGTTTAAACCCATTATTTCTTGTCGGATTTGCATTAAGTGAGAATAAGTTTATGTAATCTACCCTGTCTATTCCATTGAGCATCTTGAAGACTTGAATAAGCTGACCGCGCAACCTCCTCGTCTCTAAGGTAAACAGATTTAGGCGCTCCAATCTCCGTTGGTAGCTTTGCATTCTCATTGAAGGGATCAATTTTGTAGCCCTTGCTTGTACTCTAACCTTTCTATGTCCTTCCTGAGGGATGGAGACCCAAACTGCGCACAATATTCCAGTTGAGGTCAGACTAGTGAATTATAAACACACATTACAGTCTCCTTGTTCCGAAACAAACTTTTTTTAATATAACCTAATATTTTTAAGGCCCGCTTTTCGACTTCTACATAGTGCTTCGACGGTTTCAGAGCGTTGCTGATATAGACTCCTAAGTCTTTCTCTAGATCGGACTCAGTCAAGTTCCTTCCCAAGAGAGAGTAATCGGCCTTCGGGTTTTTATAACCTATGTGCATTACCTTACATTTGTCAAAGTTCAATGGCATCTGCCAAGTAACAGACCATTCGCCCAACTTGTCAAGATCGTTCTGAAGCGTTCTTACGCCCTCCTCAGTACCTACACTACTTCCTAATTTCGTATCGTCTGCAAATTTTGAGATTGTACTTAGAAGCCCGACGTCTATATCGTTAATACAGATGATAAAAAGTAAAGGACCCAGAACGGAACCCTGTGGGATACCACTGGTGACGGGCGCCCACTCCGAAGCCACTCCATTTATTACCATTCCTAGTCCTCTGACTTTAGCCATCAATCTAGCGTGAGGGACTTTGTCAAACGCTTTTTGAAAGTCGAGATACACTATATCTATTGCCCTACTTGCATCGTACAGTGTATGCATATTATGGAAAAACTCTAACAGGTTTGTCAGACAGGATCTATGTCGCCTAAATCCATGTTGAGAATAAAAAATTAGATTGTTAGATTCAAAGTGATACACTACGTTTTGTAATGATGGATTCCAACAGTTTGCCGACAACTAATGTTAAACTGATCGGGCGGTAATTGAAAAGATTTTCCCTATCACCCTTTTAAAAGATTGGTGTTACATTTGCTAACTTCCAGTCGGTTGAAACTTTCCTTAACTCGATTGATTGTTTGAATATGGTTACCAAGTCGTCAACAACATTGTGGCTAACCTCTTTTAATACCCTTGGAAGAAATAAGTCGGGGGCCAGGTGATTTGTATTTGTTCATCTTATCAATTAATTGCTGTACCTCATTTCTCGTAAAACTTATGGTCTCTACGGGATGGTCACCGTCATATGTAATCCGAGGACTTGGCACTTCTGTTGTGTCTTCCTCCGTGAAGACTGTAACGAAGAACTCGTTTAACGTATTAGCTATATCTTTATCACCGAATTTCAGTACGCCATTTCTGTCTTTTAGGGGGTCTACAGAATTTTTAATTGGCTTTCTGCTATTAACATGGGCAAAAAATTCTTTAGGGTTAACTTTACAGAGTGAGGCAACTAACTTCTTCAACACGTTTGGCTGATCTAATTAAGGACTTAACCCTCCTACGTAGGTTTATATAGTTTTCTAAATGTCTGTTTGAAATGCGACTTTAGTAGTTTGTAGGCTCTATTTCTTCCCGTAATAGCACTGCTAATTTCGTTGTTAAACCATTTCGGTGACTGTTGACAAGGAAACTATTTTAGTGGGTATAAAAGTGTTCTGTAATATTCTAAATTGATCCCTATATGAGCTCCAGGTGACATTGACATCCTCACTTATTAGAACTTCAAATGTGTCGTAACTACTTCGGAAGCTTTCAAAATTTGCTCTCGAGAAATCCAGTCTTTCACGAGTCTTTTCGCGTGTATTAACTGGAACCCTGAGGTCAAACCTAATCAAATTATGATCGCTGTTACTTAAATTTTCACCAATAGTCAGGTTAGAGACTAGGTCATCTTCGTTCGTGAATATGAGGTCTAGTTTATTATTACCCCTTGTAGGACCGTCAACCCATTGACTTTAGTTATCATCGGCAAATTCCAACAGTCTTGAGCCCTCAGCATCAGCTGTTTTGTTTCCCCAATTTACATTACCACAATAAAATCACCAAAAATCACACTGATCTTATTATTCACTATTCTACTTAATTGGTTATACAAGTTTATATCCTTATCAACAAGTTTATATCCTTATCCGTGAGGTTGCCTATATACTAGTAGATGCACTACTTCATTATTTAGGTTTATATCAATTCCCAACATTTCATGAGCAGATACGATATTACTGTTTACCGGGTGCAGGAAGTCCCAAGCATACAAAAGTACACCGCCGCCTTCCCTTCCTATCTCTGCGAAACATTTTGTAACCTACCATTTCAAATTCTCCTACAAAATCCCTTGATTCAGTATGAATCCAGGATTCCGTTATTCCTATGATATCAAAGTTCTCAGTTTTGACAAGCGCTATAAATTCCATTAGTTTGTTTCTAATTGACCTAGCATTGAAGAGCACAGTTTGGAGTGACTAAGTTGTGATTTTTCCTAACTGGCCTGAGACGTTTCCCGACGCAGATGAACCAACTACTGGGGGAGTGGGACCAACTGCTGTGACAAGAAAAAGTAGTACCTCAAAAGGCCTTGCGGCCCATACCGAGGAGGTACCAATGGCAACGGGTGCCAGGGAAAATTTTCTACACACTCAAATAGTGTGCAAGATTTGGTCTAACCTTTTCTTGAAATGATCCACAGAGGGAACTGTTCCCAACTTCTGAAGGTAAACTGTTCCACGTGTCACAGATCTTATACGTAAAGTAATTCCCACACACACTACACTTAAACAGTTTCAAATCCAACTTCCAACCATTGTTGCGAGTTGGGTTATCACTTAAACTAACCATGCTTCTAAAATCGACATCGTTGAACCCGCGTAAGAGCTTGAAAACCTCGATCAGTTGACCACGCAGCCTCCGAGTTCCCAGCGAAAACAAGTTCAAGGCGCGTAACCGTCGATGGTAGCCCATATTCCTAACGGAAGGGATTAACTTTGTGGCCCTCGCCTGCACTCGTTCGAGCCTCTCAATATCTTTCCTGAGGGTAGGCGACCAGAAATGCACAGCATACTCCAGGGGCGGCCGAACCAGGGAATTGTACAGACAGAGAACAATCTCCTTGTTCCGAAACTGAAATTGCCTCCTGATATAACCCAACAGTTTCTGGGCTTTCTTTTCTACCTCTACGCACTGTTTGGTAAACTTAAGGTCGCTGCTAAGTAGCACACCCAAGTCCTTTTCCAAATAAGTCGCCTCGATATTACTCCCCAACATCGAGTAGTCCGACTTGGGATTGGCGTAGCCAATGTGCATCACCTTGCATTTACCCAAGTTAAACGGCATTTGCCATTTTTCGGACCACTCTCCTATCCTACCTAGGTCCGCACGCAGTTCCTCGATCGCCTCCGGCGTCCCAACATTGGCCCAAGCTTCGTGTCATCAGCCAATTTGGCGATCCGACTGACGATGCCACCGTCTATATCATTTATGTAAATGATAAACAGCGGCGGCGCCAAAACGGAACCCTGAGGAACCCCGCTAGTGACTGAGGCCCAACCCGAACTAGCCCCTTTAATTACAACCCTCTGCCGCCTATTCTTCAGCCAGTTTTCAATCCACCTACCTACTTCCCCACCGATACCCAGCGCGCGCACTTTCGCCATTAGCCGGCAGTGAGGTACCTTATCAAAGGCTTTCTGAAAGTCGAGATAAAGTATATCAATCGCCCTACTCTTATCATACTCACTCAACATGACGTGGAAAAACTCTAGCAAGTTGGTGAGACACGACCTGTGCCGTCTAAACCCATGTTGGGAGTCCCCAAGCAGCTTGTACGATTCCAAATGGTCAATGATCCTATCCGCTATTATCCCCTCTAATAATTTACCTACAAATGAAGTGAGACTAATGGCACGATAGTTCCCTGGACTTTCGTGATCCCCTTTCTTAAAGATAGGGGTCACGTTGGCTTCCCTCGTGTCACCAGGCACCTGGCCCGTCTCCAACGATTTGTTGAAGATTGTAGCCAGGTAGGGAGCCACCTGATCGCACACCTCCCGCAACACTGGGGAGAAACTGGTCTGGCCGAGAAGCCTTAAACGCGCTCAGATTGTCTATTCTATCGGCAACGACTTTCGCGGTACATCGAACACTATCGAGGCCAGCACCTTCGTGCCTGATGCCTGGCTCGGGGATGACGCGGGTGTCCTCCCTGGTGAACTCCCACAAAGTACTCATTCAGCACATTAGCGATGTCCGCAGAACGCCACTGGGGTCCTTTAACGGACTAATCATGCTTCTAATGGGCTTTCTACTATTAACATAACTGAAGAATTCCTTAGGATTCCCCTTGCAGAGGCTTGCCACACGTAGTTCTTCGTTACGTTTCGCTAGCCTAACCTTCGCTTTCACTTCCCTACACAGGCGGACATACGCTTTAGTGTTCTCGTGGGAACGATTGGCCTTCGCCCTCCTATACGCTACTTTCCTATTTCGGATAGCCGAAGCGATGTCACGACTGAACCACTTAAGCTGCGTTGAAGCAGGGGTGACCGGTTTTGAGGGTATGGCAGCAGACTGCAGCAGCATAAACTCGTCCAGGAATGCACTCCACTCTCCCTCAACATCGCTGCCGACCTCTAACCCCATCTCACCTACACTCTCCCGGAGGCTAACGAAGTCCGCCCGCCGTAGATCGAGCTTACTGCCTCGAGTTACTACGCTTCACCCGAGGGACGCGCACACGGAACCTGATCAGACCGTGATCACTCCCGCCCAACGATTCGTCAACGGTGAGGCCAGTGACGAGACTGTCTTCGGTCGTGAATACTAAGTCTAGAACGCTTTCGCCTCGTGTAGGCTCATTGACCCACTGAGTGAAGAAGTTCTCATCAGCAAAGTCAACTAGCCTCCTCCCTTCAGCATCAGCAGTCCTGTCTTCCCACTTTATGCCGCGATAGTTGAAGTCTCCTAAAACTAGACACACCCTATCCCATAGCAGGCTACGGAGTTCGGTGTACAGGGCTGTATCCTCCTCAAGGAGATGCGGAGGTCTGTACACCAAGATTAACGTATAGTTCGTCCCTCCCACGTTCAGATCGACGCCAAGCAGCTCCGGTTCCGACCGGAACTGGCAGTCAACCGGACTCAACGTGTCCCTGACGTATATCAGTACCCCTCCCCCCTCCCCATGGGTGCTGTCTTCGCGAAACATTCTATACCCGGGAATTTCGAACTCCCCAACGTAGTCCCTACGATCAGTATGAATCAAGAACTCTGTGATAGCAACGATATCCTGGTATTCTGATGCTAAGAGCGCCCGTAGCTCGCAAAACTTACTCCTAATCGACCTAGCATTAAAAAGCATTGCACGGAGGGAGCCTTCCCTATTCTGACCGCCCCCTAGCACGACCCGTTTCCCGAACAGCCAGGGCTGTCCGGAGTTGAAGAGCCCCTCACCAACGAGGGGGCAACTTCCGCAGGAGGCTGAGCCCCCTCCAACGGGGAAGGAGGGTCACCCACCTGGACGCACCCTTCAGTTGGAGGTACGTCCGCCACCGGCTCATCATCTCTCCCCGGTGGGGGCCCATCATCAATTCCCGGGCTTGACCTCACCATACGGTATAGGTGCCGGTCAAGCAGCGTGCCTAGCACACCTTTACCCTTGACATTGAGGTGGACACCATCCCCCTGATACAGGTCCCACCTACCCGAAAACGCGTCAACAAATCTCCTCGCCCAGTGGGACGCACAAGTCTTGCACCCTCTCGTTGATGGCAATGACCTTCCTGAGCGGTGGTCACTGGCATTCATCCGCGGTAAAATGCCCATCAACATTCCCGTCTGTCTTAAGTTTTAGATCATCCGCAAGATAAATTTTATTTATTTAAAAATATAATTCAGGGTAGTTTAGAAACACAGGCGTACATCATTTTCGATAGAAAATCTTTCATAGCACCAAAGATAAAAAATCTGCGTTGCGTGTTTACTGCACGGGTACATGGTTCCCATCCCCGCCTTCCCAGTTGATAAAAGTAAAGAAAATGAAAACGCATAGTTTTTAAAATGCTTCATATGGCACAAAAGGCACCACACGAATAACTTGTTCATCGAATGTAGAAATGGGTGGGCGGTACAAACTACTAATTTCACAGATTTTTGTGCCAACGTTAAACGTCCTTAATTTTCATGACTTCAGCGTATGGGAAATATTTATGAAACCATATCGCAAATGTTCAAAATGTTCAAAATGTTTCATTTAGTTCAAAGCACGTTTATGTAAATTAAATTAATGTAGCCTATGAATAGTTTCGATTGGTTGGACACTTTTCGCACACTCATAGTGTACGCATGAAAGTTCAGCAAACTCATTTTAACCCTTTAAACCCCACTGTGCGCAAAAAAGAGAAAAAAATTTTAGTGATTTTATGAGTCACTTTAAACCTCAAACAAAGGCGAGAATGGTAAAGCATCCATAGATGTTGACCGTCGTTTGTGGAAAAACCTAAAACATCGATTGATGTTGACCGGCGTTCTCCGAGAGAACATCAATAGATGTCGAACGGTGTTTAACGGTTAAAGATTAACCAATCCTATCTAGAAACCAATGAAGATGGTGTCCGGACAACTGCCCCCTGGATTATTGCCCCCCATAAGTAAATAAAAATTAAATAGAAATTAAATTTACGTTTAAAAAATGGCAAGCTAAAACAATATTTAACAACATTATTGCCAATTCTTGCTTAATTTTGCTTGTAGCCTGAAAAAAAATTATATTTAAAAATTTAGCAATATTTAACAAATTTTTCCAATTATTGCTTACTTATTTATAATAAAATTATGAAGTTTAGCTACTTAATTTTATTTAAACAGTTGGCAAGACTTATTGTATTTCATATATACTATGATTAATTAATTATATTAAACAGTTGGCAATACTTATTGAAAGGTCGTTTTGAAAGTCATAGTTGGTGGTTAGGTTAGGTTAGGCTAGGCTAGGTTTGTTTTTATAATATTAATAAATTTAATTCCTATTTAATTTTTATTTACTTATGGGGGGCAGTTGTCCGGGGGGGGGGGGGGGAGTTGTCCTAGCACCAATGAAGATATTTGCAATACCGGATATGATACAGTAATCGACTAATATCGTACCTGTCGTAAGTTTTGTTTCTTATCAATAACGAAGAGGCCTCTGAACGCAATTCCATCGTCTTCCTTCAGTACTCCATATGCTTTTGATATTCTCATGCTCTTGTCGGAGAGGAGTGGAATGTTCATCTGACCTAATCCGCCATCCTTGCGGTCTGTGTTCACCCTGCATTCAGTAATTTGAGGATAAGCAATGATTCTCACCTAAAACCACCAGTGTCGTATATGGATTTTAATTATTTTAATGATTTGCCGTTTAATTTGACTGAAGGGTTGTAGAATTGATCATTTTGTAGTATTGTTTTTTAATAAGAAATTTAATATTTTTCGGAGTGCAAAAAATAAAACATTAAAATTTTACGAAATTAACATAGAAAATGTAATTTGAAAAAAATCACTAATTAGCAATCCGTTAAAAATGGAGAGCGAGGTGGGAGAATGTGCTGGAAGCATATAACCAAACCAGGCAGTCTCGGACACGATGGGATACAAGTAAGCGTTTTGTTGGATTAAGATGTAATTAACGATCCCATGTTAAAATTTACTCTCACTCGCCTTTCTAGTCATGTTTAGGGTCTTAATTAAAATAAACCGGTGAATAGCGATAAATCGTCGTTATTTAAAAATCCCCGTCTTCATTCGTTGAGTCCCAATGGTGTCCACGCTACCAGTCTACAGAATTCAGAAATCAGTGTAAACAAGTATAAGAGAGTGGAAATAACGCAGAGAAAGAAAAAACCTATTCTCGCGACAATTTACGGGTGGAGTTTTAATTTACCGAGTAGAGAATGTACAGTTGCCCGCATATGTAATGTTCCTCGCCTCACAGGCGAGGAAACGTCGCACTGATAGTCGAGGTACCCCCGAACTGAGGGAAGGTCGGGTGGAGGGGGGACAACCTAGCAAACAACATAACATAACATGACATACAGATAATTATGATGTAATGAGTGTTCATAAAGATAAACAATTAATATGATCGTGAACATCTTTGAACTCCATGTTTACTAGTCCTCTATTATTAATAAATAATTGGTTTTCAGTTTACAATGACAAATAATTGTGAAGCTGGACTATATTTTACTTAATTTGGCCCTTAAGCTTTAAGCTTTACTGGGCTCTTATTAAAAATAAAGAGCTAGTTATTATTAATTAATAAGTAAATAATTACTATTAATAGTTAATGTATTAACCCTAAATAATCATTACTGATACGACAAATGCAAGGTCACTATTAAAGGTATTATACCAATACCATACAAAGAAACAAATATTATACACGAGATAAGAACTGAACAATCACAACAAATGTGTCTTTAATACTAGATTATAACCAAGAAATTAATAAACATTAGTAATGGACATTAATCCTAGATTTTTGTTAGTATGCCATTATTAATCGGGATTTCAACTTCGTTTTAAACAAATTTACACTCAGTATTTTTTATATCAGCTTTTAAATCATTCCATATTTTCAATCCAATGAAAATTGGTAGTTTTTGAGATAAAAATCTAAATTGAGGTATAAACATGCTTTGATCTATTTCTGGTCTGATACGAGTGGATTTCTTGACGAGTTAAAATATCTACGAGAGCCACTCAATATATTTTGCACCCACCTTTTTTCTCTCTCTCCAAGTTTCTCTAAGTGCCCGAAAATTTTGTACACAAGTAGTTACATACGGTACCTTTTTTTAAAGTTTTTATTTTTCCACACAGTTTCCATCCTTTTCTACGGCTTTCCTCCACCTCGAAACAAGGGCCTTTATTCCTTGCTGGTAAAAGTCCGCTGGGTTCCGCTGGAGCCATCTCTTAACCTCCTTAACAACTTCATCGTCACTCAAACTTTCTTCCACGAATAGCATCCTTCATTGACCCAAACAAATGAAAGTCTGAAGGTGCCAGATCCGGGCTGTATAGAAGGTAGGGTAACACAGTCAAGCGCATTTTTGTGATGGCCTCTCTTGTTTGCAAACTGTCGTGCGGTCTTGCGTTATCGTGCAAACGGACGTCTTCCAGTTTTCTCTCCAGTCGAGATCGCTTTATACGTCTCGAGAGTATCTGTAGGGTAGCAAATATATGCCTCCGAGTTGATTGTCTTTCATAATGTCCACCAGAATTACCACTGTCATGTCGCTGTGTGGCTCATCATCAAGGCTGGCTCTCCTCTCCGATGATCTCTCACGTTTAGACCAGCGTCCAACTGTGCTTCGATCAACATCTCTCAACGTTTTGTAGAAGTTTATGAATATTTCCAACTGTTTCCTTCTCTGCGGTTAAGAACTGTATAACAGCAGCTCTGTTTACGACACACAATCACTGTCAGACGCCATTTTCGAAACTGCGTTAACCATCGATTTTATACATGGGCGTTTAACCCTTTACTGCCCAAAAGGACAAATTTGTAACCTTTCAAATACACGCATTCATAACTTAACCCTACAAAATATTTGGGCAGTAAAGGGTTAAAAGCCGTTTTATTCAAGGAAGCGAAGTTCAAACTGGAAAAATCCGGTTGTGAACCGCAGAAAGTTTAAACTTACGGCTCAAAGACATTCCAGCCCCATGGCCTATTATTTAGCTAAGAAAAAAGGGTGGAGCAAAATATATTGAGTGCCCCTAGTATTAGGGCGGGTCATACTATGCATTTTTTTTAAATCAATGGAGAGGTGTTCAAATGACATTTTGGTGTATAGAACACAATTCTGAAGAAAATATTTAATTCTGATAACCCTAACCTACATCATTTTGCAGTTGATTATTATTAAATTGTTGATTATTTTACTATTGTAGTTACCCCAGAATATGTCTTCTCACGTTTTCTATCATGGCTGCTCACGTTATCTCTCATAGAGCATTGTTCTAACTAATTCATATAAACACATATAATGTAATTCATATAATAATAATAATATTTAAATACTCAAATAAAAAGGTGTACCATTCCACTTAATTGTAATTATCATACAGTTTGGTATATGAAATATTTTGATGGTTTTCTGGCGCGCATAAGACCATTTTCTGAGCCACCTTTCTCAGAGGCTAGAATGTAACGTTTCAGAACATTCTAAAACGTTTTGCGAAATATTTGAAGTGACTCATGATTTATGAAGCTATTTTACCACCTCGGCTTGCAGTGAGGGGATAGATTTAGTGATTATCTACTGATATTTTTTTTGTTACTGTTCACATGTGAGTATTATTCTGTTATATTTTAGAAAAAGCTATTTCTACGCATATTATAGTGATACATTGAGCAAAATTTAATTAACTTTGATTTGAGCTAAAATTAGGTGGTTCATTTTTAGTACAACTGAGCAGTATGAGGCCTATTTCAATGTTCTAAAGAATATTTTTAGGATGTTTCTTTAGTTTTTTTAGAGTACATGAACAAATTATTTGCATTACAGACAACAGATAAATTAGCATTTTATAACATTGAAACCAAAAAAGCATAATGTGTTTAGCATTTGCAGATAAATTTGTTCTTGCCCATTTCAGCTCTTTTTTTAACCAAGAATTTTGCGCTGAAAAGAGTTAATACCTGTCTGTAGTGGATACTTAACTGTTGTATTATTGTTTTTATTTCAGTGTGAACTCTAAGAAAATGGCTCAAGTCAGAACAAGAACGAAATCAAGTTCTCATCTGAGTAATCTTGTTGACACTGGCCGGGAGCTGTTGGTGTCTGAACTGCCAACTGTGAGGGATATCCTGAGGTATGGCATCTACTTGAGGAAGCAAAGTGAAGATGACAGGAGGAACTACCCAGTGGACAAGCTGGTGAGTGACATCTACCCTGGTCTGATTTGTCAGTGGAGCAAAGCTAATGCTCTTTTCAAGCCACCTGTTATCAATGAAAAGTGACCATCATGTCCAAGCTCAAGGAGGTCTGGAATCAGGCAGTGAAGTTTTCTCTTGGGAAGGGCAAACTTGATGCCAAGAGAGGTTCATTGTCAAGTTAGACAAGTTTTGATATTTTGACTTGCAAGTGTCAGATTACCAGTTGTGAGGGGGGAGGCTGTGAGGGCTGTGTTATCCAAGCCCACATTAACTGTTCCTGCAGCAGAGAGAAAAAGATTCCTGTGAAAGATCTTGCCTACATCAAGGGACAGAAAGAGAAGGTTGGAAGTAAGGGACCCCACCAAATAGGGGGTCCTGATCTACCAGAGCACAAGAGACAGGTGAGGACATTGAAAAGGCAGTGGATGGAAAGGAAGGCAGAGAAAAGCAGCAGCAGCAGCAAGGAGGAAAGTGCTGCAGTAGCAGAGAAGGCAGCCAGGAAGGATGTTGAGAGATTTTTGGCAGATGGTGATGAGGATCTGGAATTGGAGAGAAGTGGTGATGAAGATGAGTTTGTTCCTGAAGTTGAGCTCTTCCCTCAAACTAACCCTGAGCCAGCAGCTTCGGCAAAGGTACAGAAAAACTATGATGAGATTCAAAACATTGCCCTTGCTAGTGTAAGGTATGGCATAGGGCTGAGGCCAACTGCAGCGATAGCAACAGCAGCTCTGATTGACGCAGGAATCATCACAGAAAACAATACAAGTAAAGTGATTGATAAGAGCAAGGTCGAGAGAGCACAGGAGAAGTTGATGAGAGCTGGGGGAACAGTTCGAGAAGAAGTGCAGGGAGGAGGGGGGGGATCTCTTGCATCCTCTTTGATGGGCGGATTGACCTGACCAATGTGATGATGGAAGCTGAGGGCAGTGACCAATCTTTTCCCGCAAAGATCAAGGAAGAACACTATAGTGTTGTTAGTGAGCCTGGCAGCTACTATCTGTTCCACTTTACCCCAGAGAAAGCAACTAAAGAGGAGTCATATGCGGAGAAGATTGCTAAGGTCCTGTTTGCCTGGCTGAAAGAGGGGTTATGATAAGACCTTGTTGGCCATTGGAGGAGACTCAACAAATGTCAACACTGGTGTGAAAGCTGGAGTAACGCGGAAGCTGGAGCTGCACCTGGGGAGAAAGCTGGTCTGGTTGGTGTGCAACCTGCACACTGTTGAACTTCCCCTGCGCCATCTCATTGTTGACCTTGAGGGCCCTACTCTGTCGGACAAAAAATTATCCGGGCCAATAGGAAAGCTCCTTGATTCTGCTACAGACTTTGATATCAATCCAAACTTCACCCGAATCTCTGTTGGCCCTCCACTGATCAAGCTTCCTGACAAGGTCATTCAAGATCTCTCAACTGATCAATACTATGGCTATAAAATTGTCTGTGCAGTCAGGGCTGGCTCTGTTAGAGATAGGACCAGTAAACCACAGCCGCTGGCTCACCACAGCGAACAGACTTCTCAGGCTCTGGGTGTCAAAGCACGGACTTAAAGGAAAGAACCTGAAGATTCTGCAATTCATTGTGGAATTCATCATTGGAGTGTATTACCCATGTTGGTTCAACGTGAAGGTCAAGCACTCCTGGATCGAAGGGCCTAGGCACATCCTCTTTCAGCTGGACTGCCTCAAGTCCCAGAGAAAGGAGGTGCTGGATATTGTGATGCCAATTGTGAGAAGATCTGTTTGGTATGCCCACAGTGAAGTCATCCTCCAAACACTACTCTGCTCTGAGGATCAGAAGGAGAGGATTGAAGGGGTGGAGAGAATCCTGGCCATCAGGGGAGAGGGGGACCCGGACACTCAGCTGGGGGACTCCTCTGTTAGGAGCAGAAGGACACCTGACATCAACTGTGATGCTTCCAGCATCGGTGACTTGATCAGCTGGTCAGAAGGTGTGTCAGAGCCACCTCTCACCTGCTCTCTAAGCACCTCAGAGGTGAAAAACTTCATCAACACCCCCATGGAGGTGCGCAACTGGCCTTGCCACACACAAAGCATTGAGAGGGTTGTTAAAATGGTGACTGAGGCTTCTGCTAAGTACTTCTCACAGGAAAAGAGGGATGGAGGGATCAGGGCTCAGGAGACCAGCAGGAAGCTGATGTCCAAGTCTGAGTCAAAGCAGGATTTGGACAACCTGGCAAAGTTCAAGATGTCAGGAGAATGATCTTTGTAATTATATCCAGTGATATACATGCAGTTCACCTATTAATAAATATATGTAAAGTTGATTTGGCCTTGTCAATATAAATGATTTACCTTATATCTTTTAATATATTATAAAGGGATTCAAAAGGGTAAAATTGGCAATTTAGAAATACAAAATGATGTAGGTTAGAGTTATCCTATCCAAAAAATAAGCTCATATTTGAATTCCCCATGTAAAAACACAATTTAGACACCCCTGATGGTAGGATTTCCTTCAGATTCATGTTGTCACCTGAGTACGACCCGCCCTACCCTAGTATATGAATATGCTCTTTGAATTGCTGAATGTCTAGAATGAAATCAGAAGAGCACAATCTGTGTCTTGCGTATTCTTATATCTAGAGCCAACTCTTCAAAATACTTGGAGTTGCTGTCACGTAACTTTCTTCAGTCTTATAAATGTGTGTCTTATTGATGGAAAGCACAACTCACTATGAATGCCGAACAAATGGCACCAACTCCTGCATCTGTTCTACTCGAGTTGTAAACAACAGGTATTTGATGGAGAAGGATAAGACTATCCTCCAAATTAGTCTTGCACAGTAATAAGTTTCCATTACGATTACTACAAGTCTATAATGAACAGCTACCACAATACAACTTTTTATATATTAGTGAATTTGAACCAAAGAGTCATTACACAACTGAACTCCACACTCTCTCATTCCCCTTCCCCACCCACCAGTCTCGCGTATATTAAATCATTATGTAACAATACTAATAAAAGGAAATGAGGGAGTGTCGAGTTTGGTTGTGTAATGTGTGTCTGGTTCAAATTCACTAGTATATGAAAAGTTGTATTGTGATAGCTGTTCATATAGACTAGTAAAATAGTTATAATAGTAATCATAATAGAACCTTATCACTAGGGCGACCCAAAGTTAATAAGGTTAAAAATTTGCTAGTAGATTAATAAAGTTAATATTTTAGTTATGGGTTAATAAAGTTAATAAAGTTAATAAAATTATTAATAACGTTAAAAAATTTGTTATTGCAAGTTAAAACTTCCGTGATGGATTAATAAAAAAATTAAAAATGGGGAGTGAAACTGCGTATGATTTCTGATTAACATGTTATAAGCAGCATTCTGGATGATTATACAAGCTGATTATGCATTATTTCTACATTATTCTTTCGTTATTTATCAACGTAGTGTTTTTCTGAGCTTTTCTACATTTGGTAGTTGGGCAGAATATATAAATTTCAAACATGCCTAAAACTGCGAAATCAGTTTTTGTGAAAATCCAGGCAATTATTACTAGCTATCCTGGTGAATTTGTCCAAACTCCAACAACATAACTAAACACGTTACGTTAGTAGTTTAATAAACGAATGACGAGTTATTTGTGGATAAATATTAACGCTTAGTAATAAAATGTTGCAAATAAAGGATTTTTTAGGGTTAAAGAAAATTAATAATTGGTAAGAATAAAGTTAATTATTTCAATTTTTTAGGTTAAAGTTGGGTCGCCCTACTTATTACTGTATAAGACTAGTAAACTACTACATGGAGTATCAACGCTGTTCACGATCATTGTTTATCTTTATAAACACAGACATTATAATTACCCCGTATGTCAATGACTGCACATTCAACTGTCCCTTTAGATACACAGTACGGGGCTCCAATAAACCTTAGGCCCCCCCCCCCCCGCCCATGGCCTAAACCATTAGAGGTACAGTAAAACTAAACATACCTTACAAGAGAGAATTTAATCCTGCATTTAATGAAAACAATTAAAACTTGGTGTTCCCGCCATTGGCTTCCAAGACAGCCTGAATTCGCTTTGGGTAGCTTACCAAAAGTGACGTGAATAGATCTTGATCGTTACGCAAATTTGCTAAAACAGTTTCAATGTGTTGCGTCATTGTATTCTTCGAAAATCGATTTGCTGCAGGTTCTTGAAACAAGAGACATTCAACCTTGTCCTTTATAACTGATCCAATGTGTTCACAGACGTTCAGATCAGGAGAATTTCCTGGCCATTCTTCATTTCCAAAGAAATCGATCTCATGGTTCCGCAACAACTGTTGAGTGGCTAATGCCTTAAAGCCGGGGGCCTTATCGTGCAGAAGTGTGACCTGATCGACATCCATAACATTGTTTGGGTTTCTTATAAAATGAAAGACATGCTGGGTTAGAATAATATCACGAAAACACTGTCCATCCCAACTCTGACCATTTGGCTTCAGCACCCACATGAGCTTCTTTGCAGTGAACAAAACAAACACCAACACAGTCTGGACTTTTTAATAATTCGCGATAATGTTCATTGTCATCGATTTCATCTGGTGTTGTGGCCCACACTCAATCATTTTGGTAGTTAGGCCGACGTGTTACTTAAAAAATTCATCGGAGACAGCTAAATGCATGAAATCATCCACATCCCAATCTTCAAGATAATGGGGAAACCACATTCTGTCATCGATGTTAAGTTGAGTTTTTCTTGGCTTTGGAAGTTCATGCCAAGGCTTTAAACCTTGCCTATGACGGTACAGTCGAATGATCTCACCACTAACGATCTTTCCTCTCAACACTTCGATCTCCCTAGAAAGTTTAGCACAGCTGTTTTTCCGCTTTCGCGTACCGCTTTCAATGGTGTCCTTTGTTTCCTGAGAGAATGGCAAATTTGGGCGCCCAGATTTGGTTGTATCCATTTCACATTCATCCAAAGTTTCATTCCAATTTCTTTTGACGAAGTCCTCACTTCTTCGCAACTTTTTGGCAAACCATGAACGTGTTATAAAGGTGGCTCCAGCATCACGAGCTTCCCGAAATGTTATTGCTCGTATGCGATCTATCACACGTTGCCTCTCCGAATCACCAATTAATTGAGAAGCCATTATATTATCACTATCAGCTAGAGTAATTTAATACCTGCAATAAAGAATTTTATATATTTTTATAATCACTAAAAACTATTTCGATATAAGTAAACATGTAAGCTGCAAATGGGGGGGGGGGCTAAGGTTTTTGGAACCCCTTATATGTCTTATAGTGGACTTTTTGTCCCCCCTCCACCCCACCTGGGGTACCTTGACTATCACTGCGGCGTGCCACATGTACGGAAGTCGCTGTGAGGCGAGGAATATTACATATGCGGGCAACTGTACTTACATGATCGATATTACATTATCTGTCCTTTAATTTGTATAATTTCATACTTGAATTTAACATCTTTCACCTATGATGCATCATGCAAGGAAGGTTTTTTCCTTTGTATGCAAAGGTCTCGCGAAAAAGGCACTCGACCTAAGCTGTTATACATTCTCTTACTGGTTAAAAGTAAAGGCCGCACTACAAGCTTTTACACGATTGGTTACTTTTTAAAACTTCCAAAACTGTCCGTTTCGAAGCAAATAATCGTTATAAGCAATAATCAATTCTACAATCCTTCAATTGACAATTAAACAAGTTAAAATAATCAATAAATTCCACTGAATTAGCAAATCATTAAAATCTGTATACGACACAAGGCCTCCCGCCTCCTTTCCACACAACACTAAGATTGAACAAAGTTGGGGGTTAATTTTGCTGACGAACAAAGTTGAAGTTAATGCAAATATTTACGCATTTTTAATTTTAGCTTTACAACTCTTACGAACTATAATTTTTATGGAGTTTCGTTAAAAGTACGACAAATTACTTCTAACCTTATTTATCACGGTCATAAGCAGGCGCGTATTTACATATGGGCCAAATGGGCCATGGGCCCAAGGCGGCAAAATTTTGAGGGCAGTAAAATTCTGGAGGAAAAGTCTTAACAAGAGAGCACTTTTTAGGTACAGAAAAAATCCAAAATTTCTGTTTTTTTTTTTTGTTTTTTTTTTTTAGCTAAAAACAAAAAACAGAAAAGTTAGTACGTACCACTTAAAAAAAAAATCTACGTTTGAACGAAGTCGATTTCAAAGTTGGTCCTTGGCCTTAATATATTTTACTAATTTTAATAATATCTATTTTAAAGCTAATTATTTTTATTTTATTTCAGATTTATTGTTTTCACTTTACAGAGTATCAAGCCAAAAATTGGCCAATTATTTTGTTTAAGGTTCTCTCCATAAAATTGAATTTATATTTTTTCTATTTTGCAACTAACTTTGAAACGGGACAACATTTAAAATTTAAAGATAAGATTGTTTAAAATATCAGTTTAGTACAGTAATGGTATTTATACAAGGTAAGAAGGCAGTTTTTAAGACAATTTTCAATTTTTTATGTTAACTGCCTATATGTAGTTAGCGGTTAGACCTACTCAGCCTGGCTGAGCTATTTTTTTTTAAATATATAATTATAATATATTTTAACTTTAATAATATATTTGTTTTAAAATAATTTATATTTAATTAATTTCAGATTTTGTGTTTTTTCAGATAGTGATGGGAGAAAAAGACTAAGCGGCTCGGAGTATAGAGAGAGCTCCGGAGAAAGCTGAAAAATAACGAATGTCATTGCCAAAACTGCAAAAATTTACTTTCTTCAAGAAATCTGATATAAAGAGCAAAAATATTGAAAAATCTGAATGTTCTTTTAAAAGAATTAGAATGTACCGAGATTAGGAGTTTCCAAGATGATCAAAATGTTAATGAAGGTCCTAGTAATTTTAGATTATCTGGTAGAGAAGTTCAAGAATCCTGCCTACCCTATACTAAGTCTTGTGATGTAGGTAGCATCACAACTACCTCCAGCAATACTTCCATTGGACAAGACCCAGCATTATGGGAAGTTAATGCTACACGTCATTATGTATCAAAGCATGGCATAAATCAGGACCTAGAAAACAAGAACTTTTCTCAATCAAAGACGTTTTGGTGAACGATTCAGATATTTTCATAAAACCTTATTTGAAACACAGCTTGTCAACTGAAAGGTGAAGAGAACATATTTAATGTATTCGGAGAGCACAGGCTCAATTTTCTGCGTTCCATGTCAGTTATTGGGTGGAACTACTAAAATTGGTAAGGAAGGATTTGATGACTGGAAGCATGGCAGTGAAGCATTAACAAGCCATGAAAATTCCTCTGAACACAAGTCATGTGTGTGACCTATGAAAATGAGAAGTTTAACTCTCGGAAAAATTGACAGACAACTTTTCTCTCAAACTGATAAGGAGAAGTATTGGAGGAATGTTTTAAGAGTTGTTGCAGTGGTCCGGTCACTGGCATCTCATGGTTTACGTTTTAGGGGCCACACTGAGAAATTTGGTTCTGTCCACAATGGAAATTTTAATGGCTTTGAAACTTATTGCTGAATTTGACCCTTTTCTGGCTGAACATATTGCAAAATACAAAAATACAGGAAAAGGTCATACCTCATACTGGTCTTCGTTTACAAGTGAGCAATTCATCAAACTAATGGCTGACAAAGTTACCAAACAAATAACTGAGGAAGTGGAATGTGGGAAGTACTATTCCATTATTGTGGACTCCACCCCCAGACATATCACATGTCGATGAACTTGCAGTTATTCTGAAGCCTTGTCCACACTTGCTATATAAACACGTTATTAACAATGTTATGTAACATGTTCGAGAATATTTAGCGAAATTTCAAGTTATGTAACAAAAAACTCAAGGTTTATAACATGTTAGAGGTTATCCGTTTGAAGTCGGAAAGAGCAAAGGGTGTTATATAACTTATTATATAACATGTTATAATTGCGTCCACACACAGGTTGTTCATAACCTTTTGTTTATCCTTTCAGTATCAGTATCGACTAGTGTGCTTAATAACATTTACGTAGTGTAGACGTGATTAGATAATATTTTATATAACTTTTTAACAACATTGATATATAACATGTTACCGAGAGTGGACAAGGCTTGAGATACGTAAAAGATGGGCATCCCGTAGTGATTTTTGGCATTGCTTTCCAGCGTAGGCCACAAATCAGAGCAGCTTTTCAACTCAGTTTCCAGCATATTAAAAATGCATGATCTCGACATTGCAAACTGCAGAGGAGAGTCGTATACTAACGCTCCCAGCATGTCAGGGACTTACTCTGGCTTGCAAGCCAGAATAAAAACGGCCCCAGTAGCAGTTCACGTACCCTGCTCTGCACTCTCATTAAATTTGATTGGACAGTGTGCAGCAAGTTGCTGGAAGGAAGCCATTGATTTTTTCGCACTTCTCCAAAATCTTTACGTGTTCTTCACTGCCTCCACTCACCGTTGGGAAATACTACAAAATCATTTTACCAAATCTGAAAATGTAACGCTAAAGAGCTTATTAGACACTATGATCAACCCGTGAAGAAGCGTGTAGGAGTTTCAATAAAGACTGGGAAGAAGTTAGAGAGGCACTTGCGTCCATTGAAGATGAATCAGAAAAGCCTTGCACACGCAGTGAATCATCAGGCTACCTCAATTAACTGCAACACCTTGAAACTACAATTCTTTCTTTAATGTGGGGTGACATTCTGGAAAAGTTCAATGCTACTAGTAAACAGCTCCAAGCAGTGAACATTGATCTTGGTGTAGTAGCAGAACTGTATGCATCATTGACATTCTATGTAAAAGATGCGAGAGAACTTCGACTTTTATGAAGCAGCAGCAATTAAGAAATCATCCATCCGTCAATATGAAGTTACAATGAAAAAAAAAGAAAAGAAAACTTCGAGTCGACGAAACTCGCGAAGGCGAGGTAGAATTAGATGGACGGAGGAACTACTTCATTAATACTTATCTTGTGGTAGTACTTGACAGATTATTGTCGGAATTAAACAGTCGCAAAGATGTGTATGAAAACCTGCATGCACGGTTTGCATTTTTTACAAAAGTCACGACCTTGAATCCGACAGATATAACTGCCAATGCTATTAAAGCTGAGAATTTTACAATGACGACTTGGTGGAAGCATTTGTTAGTGTCTTCATTTCCGTGGGTTTCTTCTGATTTGAAGAAAACTACGAGCATTCTTGAGACGAGCGAGATGATCCACGACTAAAGAACTACCTACGGTCAGTGATGTCAGAAAATCGTCTCAACTCTAGCTATCCTTAGCATTGAATCGGAACTCACGAGAGCTCTTAGCTATGCAAATCTTATTGACTCCTTCGCTGGCTGATCAGCAATTTCGGCGGAAACTGCTTTGAGTATTCTACAACGGTCGATTTCGTAACTAAAAGATCGTAAAGATAATCTACACTGCATTTCTGTTCACACATTTAAGGGATAGATAGATATCTCAATCATATATATATTTTTTTTTTGCTAGAGTAAATACCTAGACCATTTGATTGCATTTTACTGAAAACCCTTTATCAAAACTATTTATTGCTAAATGGTAACTTCGTAAGTGTCCGAAGGGCGGCTAAATCAGTATGGCCCTTGGCGCCAAGAAACCCGAATCCGCACCTGGCCATAAGGATGAAAATATTTATACTACCACCATCAGTTATTCAAGGTTTAAACTACTACAAAGTAATCTTCCAAACTTGCAACTACTATTAAATTAAGTTTGTGTAGGCACTGTAGCTATATTATAGCCTACACAGATCCCATCTCCTAGTACCGCCGTACTGGTATTTCATTTTATTCAGTCTTTCTTAACCAACATAAAGCTCTGCTTAGCTTTCCCTTACGTTGGCTCTCTCAAAATTCTGCATCAACAAACTTTATTAATCTCGTTTGCAAAATAACTAATGTTTATTACACTTTTCGATGATGAGAGGATGTAAAAACTGGGGTCAACGCGCTTTAGTTGTAATGGGACAGTCTACAATTTTAAACCTTAGAATTTTATATTATGCCTACACGATAAATATAAATCACAATCAAATAAATTGGAATTTTAGAATGGCCTCATTAGTATAAAAGGTAGCTTCCTAAACAAGTAAACTAAGCTGTAGATTCACACAAGTTTGTTACACGAATACAATTTTACTTTTACAAGTTAAAGGACTAACTAAAACGGAAGCCTGGGAAGTACTCTTAAAATAACTCACCAAGCGAGGTGGCAGAAGTGAGAATCTGTGGAGCACGCCACCAACTCGCAATCAATGTTCCTGAAGTCTTCCGCCCTCTCTGAAAACGAGATAATTTCTGTGGGACAGACGAAGGTGAAATCGAACGGGTAGAAGAACAGGACGAGGTACTTTCCCTCATAGTCTGCTAGAGAAATATCTTTAAATTCTCCATTTACGACGGCGGTGCCTTTGAAGTCTGGTGCTGGTTTTCCGATGGCTGGAATAGCGTCGATCATGGTGGAAGAATCGGAGGAACTATACTGCTGTGGAAGATTTAAAAGTTTGTAAAACTTTCAAGCACAAAAAGAATTAAACTAATGTATACGAGGCACTCCAGACCACAACCTGCCAAACGCCAGAATTGAGTTATTTATACCACGATATTCTGCCACCGTTCCTCTATCGCGTGGGTGAGAGTCAGGGAGCAGTTTATGGACCTGTACGTATGGTCGAAATCAAATATCGTTATTGGTTCAAAAGTTAAGGCATTTTGCAAGTTCACAAACTACATTTTTCTTTGTTTCTTAATTTTGGCGCTTGGCAGCTTGTGGTACGGAGCGCCTCATATCCAAAACAACATTTACAAGTTTTCTTACACATGTATCAGGTAAAACAAATGACATCTTTGGAACGGGCAATGTCTGTTGCAGGTCAACGCACATTGTCATCAGTATTTCGTGCGTTCGTCTTCATTAGCGCTTCTCCTTGGGCTGCCAGCTCTTTGTGAAGTAGTTTCTTCTCCAGTTGTTGCACGAGGTTGTCGTCTCCTGCATCTGAAGCAGCATTGATGGAAGCTGTCAACCCATCACAAGTACTGCAGGAATCGGTGCGTGGTGGCTGGAGAGCGATGTTGAACTGCTTAGTGAAAACATCTTGGTCGTAATGAAGGTTCACTTGGGGTTCGCCTGGGTGCTCATCGCTCATCCAGTCCAGATACAGGTCGTACAACCTTCTCACACTTAGCTGTGACTCCAAGTAGCGTCTGTGCGAGGATTTGGCACGGCTATAATGACACGAAACCGTGGGAAGCATACGGACGTGTTGGTGTACACGTTCGGCTTTTGTACCAATCTTGCTGCCTGGCTCATGCTTCCCCCGCTTATCTCCGACAGGGACACAAGCAGCACTAACCTTCCTCAGGGCGATCTCAACCCGGGTCCTCTTTAATCCAAAAATGGATAGAAAACCCTGCCTACATACCTGATACGTAGTATTTTGGTATACCACAGAGTAGGCATAGTTAAAGGCACGTCTGGGGCCGGGATCAGCAGGGTCCTTGGACTTGCGACGACGCACCACCGGAACTAGACGCACTATTTTCTGGATATAGGCATTTTGATGGTTATAGTCTCCCATATCCCAGAATTCTTTAAAGAGGCACTCAATCACTGGCCTGGTAACTTTGTCGAAACATCCATCGTTACACGGTGGTCCAATAATACGAGCAGGCACTGGTTTTTTGGTTTTCCTACTCACGTAAGCTTCACCTTTGTTCCGCTGCTTTTTCGCGACGGATTTCACCCATTCCTCACTTTTCCTTTCCCTTTTTCTACCACGGGAAGGACCAGGCACATCACTGTCACTAGACTCGCCCATCTTTTCTATAAGTTAATGAACGCCGATAAAATTGGATAAAACCAAGATTATGCAGTCTGTCTCTCGATGAGCGAGGAGGGAAGATGAAGCGTCCCGATTAGCCGATATTTTATATGACGCGCGCACGCATTGGCAGAGAAACGTCAACAGAGACCGTGATGGAGTGAGCCGCGCGCTATGACTGGCTCGCTGCCCTTCCGGGAGGTGTGGTGGCGCTTGGCAGCTTTCGACCATATGTACACTCGTACAGGTCCACAATCTGCTCCAACTCACCCACGGGACAGAGGAAAGGTAGAGGTATTATAGTGATATAAATAACTCAATTCTGGCCCCACTGGCGCTTGGCAGGCTGTGGTGGGGAGCGCCTCAAAAAATAACGTACAGTTATTGATATAACACATATTTGCGCGCCTGCCGCCAATTAGATAATTTATAAGTCCCCCAACACCCAACCGCGAATTAAACAATTTATTTCCCCAATTTGAAGCTTAAGTGAATAGAACAAAGATCCAATTATAATTTAAGTAAATAATGCGTCACTGATACAGGCTATACAAGTTTTACAATGTCAAAGCGTAAGCTCCACCCACTAGGAACCCAATTTAAGAACAGCGATAAGAGGGCTCTGACAACCTCAGCTACATTTGTAGGCCTAATTCTTATTCGAAAGATTAAATAGAGCCGAGGTAAAAATTCTGATAATCTAGTTCTAGGCCAATGGTCGACAACCTTTTTTGAAACTGGGTCAATTTGATTTATTGGTAATGGGTCAGTGTTCAAAATTTAAATCAAAACACTTTTCGGGACAAATTTTAAAATAAAAAACTTAATATTTTATATATACTATATACTACAATTGACCCGGGGGTCAGAGGTTGCCGACCACTGATCTAGGCCAAGCTACGGATAAGCATAATGCATTGATTAGTTAGCAAATTTTGAGCCTACAAAAGGGCATACATTATAGGCCTACGGGTGAAGCAAACTTTCTGCTGACGTACTTCACAGAAGTGGTGAACATACGTGGCTAATGGATTAGTCTAAGTCACGAGATCATATCTATAAACCACCACTGATTTACAATATATATAATTTATATATAGGGTGATCGAAAAGTCTCTCCGCAGTAGTAATAAGATATTTACTTTATTGAAGTTAGATATTTTAATGAAAGTTGTACGATATCGTGAAATCTTTAACAAAATATTGGCGAAGTCTAGGCTAGTCGAAGCTAAGTCTTGCTACGTTACTTACTCTAAACAGGTAACAGTGATATGTCATTACATTTATAGAATTCTATCATGTAAAATTTAAATAAAGTAAATCTCTTATTACTACTGCGGATACACTTTTCGATCACCCTGTATATATATATATATATATATATATATATATATAAAGAAATCAAAGCAACACGAAAGTTTTATAAATACTGAAAGGGAGTTTATTCCTCGTAGGCCCAAGTGGTGGACTAGGGAAATAGGCGAGTTCATAAACGAGCGTATAGACTTAAGCGCAATGGCACGGCAGCGAACTTTAATATATATATCAAGCTTAGACGTCAGGTTAAAAGATCAGTTAGGAATGCTAAGCGTAATTTAGATACTTATAGCTGCGGATAGTAAACAATACGTTTTTTGAATACGTCAATAATCGTTAAGACGATAAAAGATAACAGGCCCTCTAGTGGATGTTAACAGCGCTTTGGCTTCTGACGCTCAGGCGATGGCGGGTATTTTCAATAACTTTTTTGCGACAGTTTTTACCGTAGAAGACGTAAATAATGTCCCCGACGTGGACGATATCGTTGCATTTAGTAGCGAGATTATTTTGAATGAAGTAACTGTTTACGAGGGTGAGATTGTGCATTATATCGATAGGGCTAAAAGTTAGCAAGGCTCCAGGTCCTGACGCTTTTTATCCCAGACATTTGAAAGACGTTATTATAGGTCCCTTAAAGATGATTTTTAATCAGTCACTCGAAACGGGGATTATTCCTGAAGACTTCAAATTAGCTAACGTCACGTTCATTTTTAAAAAAGACCGCCGCACAGTAGCTAGCAATTATAGGCCCATTAGCTTAATGTCAATTGTCGGTAACTTTTGGAATCCGTAGTGAGGGATCGTATCATCGATCACTTAGAAAGTAGAGATTTGATTAATAGTAGTCAGCATGGGTTTCGACGCCATAGATCTTGTTTAACTAATTTGTTAGAATTTTATAACGAAATAGTGCGCGAATACGATAGGCATAGAGCGGCTGACGTTATTTATTTAGATTTTAAAAAGGCGTTCGATACAGTTTCGCATAGAAGATTAATTGCGAAGGTTAAAGCGCACGGTATACGCAGTCAGGTAGCTAACTGGTTAGAGGAATGGCTTCGTGCTAGGAGACAGAGGGTCGTTGTTAATGGTACGCAGGGTTGCCAGGTGTGGCTAAAATTAGCCATTTGGGCTAATTTCAGATGTGGCTGGCTAAAAAAAATTATAAGGACTAGCCACTAGTTTTTTGGGCTATTTTTGGCTAATTTCAGTATATTTACCATATAAATTTTTAGCTTATAAAAAATTAACTTTTTCTACAAAATTTTGAGTATTTGTCTAAGCTTTTCAGAAAATAATGTATTCAATGTTTGCTATCAGTGTTGTCTTTTTAGTCTTTTTCAAACCAGATTTGGTTTAAAAAATTCAGGTCCTCGGGCCGCCTCTAGTAATCTCTAGTGGCAACTGGCAACTTAAAAGTTACCAATTACAGTGGTGCCAGATTGGGCTACAAGTAGCGGATTACGTTACTTTTTAGGGCTGCACGCTACTAGTTTTAAGATTTGGGCTACCCGCTACTTTTTGGGCTACTTGAATAATTTTGGGGGCTACAATACGCAACTTTTTTATTCGGAATTTTCTGTTCAAAATTCAGAATGCGTGCCAGGTCGGTTGCACACCCAATATTTTCCATTATGAACACTATATTTATATACACTATGATGCAATATACCTTTGAGAACGTAACTGAACGTTTTTCGACAAGCGCAATCTGTGTATGATGGTCAGTAGATTCTGCGCATGTTACGTAACTGAACTGTCTGAACATGTTTAAGACATGTAGATTTGCCGCCTGCCCATACCAAATGCCATTTAGTTTATCATAGAAACTGGTTGAGTGTGCACGTCTCTACCAATTTTGGTTAATATGAGTTTTATCGCACTCAGAATATCAAAAGCAAATATAATTATAAAATATTAAAGCATAATTTTCTCATCATTTTCATATAAGTCACTATGCTCGCAGATGCGTACTTAAATTATGTACATTTGAATATTATGACATTTTTGCATTTTTTTTTCCCGCCCTTCCAATATTTTGATTGGTGACGTCATGAGAACATGATATGAGAGATTTTTTAAGTTCTTAGGCCTTTTAAGTTGCTAGTCTACTTCTGTTAGGTTTTGATAGATGTTTGTGGCGATGACATGTGAACGGTGCGAATATTATTTTGAGGATTTAATATACTCTAGGCTAGGTTAGCCAGGGTTAGGTTAGGTTAAGTTAATTAATACCAAAATTAATTAACCTAACCTAACCCTGGCTAACCTAGCCTAGAGTATATTAAATCCTCAAAATAATATTCGCACCGTTCACATGTCATCGCCACAAACATCTATCAAAACCTAACAGAAGTAGACTAGCAACTTAAAAGGCCTAAGAACTTAAAAAATCTAGCTCATATATCATGTCACCAATCAAAATATTGGAAGGGCGGGAAAAAAAATGCAAAAATGTCATATTCAAATGTACATAATTTGTTAAGTACGCATCTCCGAGCATAGTGACTTATATGAAAATGAGAAAATTATGCTTTAATATTTTATAATTATATTTGCTTTTGATATTCTGAGTGCGATAAAACTCATTAACCCCAATTTTTAATAAAAGTATTTAGCATTATAAGGATGTCATCAATATTTATTAGAAGGTAAGTCTTCAATTATTTACTCATTTTATATTTCTCATTTTTATTTTATCATTTAAAAGTAAGTATACATTATGCAATCGATTTAAAGAAAAAAATTCACATTTTGCATATATATATATATATATATATATATATATATATATATATATATATATATATATATATATATATATATATATATATAGTTTATAGATTGATATAGAGGACTGGCTAATTTTGCTAATTTGGTTCTCTCATGTGGCTAAAAGTGCTTTCGAACACCTGGCAACCCTGAATGGTAGTGAATCGGGGTGGTTGGATGTAGGTAGCGGTGTCTCACAGGGTTCAGTGTTAGGCCCATTGCTATTCGTAATTTACATTAACGACATAGATGTAGGATTGACTAGTAACGTGTCAAAATTCGCAGACGATACTAAAATAGGCGGTAAGGTTGTTAATTAACTAGGACGATAGAAATAGGATTATGGAATGGACGGCTAAGTGGCAGATGCAATTTAACGTAGACAAATGTAAAGTTTTGCATATAGGTTCTCGTAACAATAATTACACGTACACGATGGATGATAGAGTTAGCGAGCGTTGAGGAAGTAGATTTAGGCGTACGCGTATCTAAGGATTTAAAAGTAAGGAACCAGTGCCTGGAGTCTTGCGCAAAAGCTAATAGGATGTTAGGCTTCATAGCGCGTAATTTCGAATTTAAATCGAAGGATATTATATTGCCCCTTTACAAGTCCTTAGTCAGGCCTCATTTAGAATATGCCGTTTAGTTTTGGTGCCCTATTTGCGTGAGGATATTGATAGGTTAGAAAGGGTTCAGCGTCGTGCCACGAAACTAATTCCGTCATTGCGCAACAAGCCTTATGAAGATAGGATTAAAGAGTTAGACCTGTATTCACTCGAAACTGTATGATTAAGGGGGGAAGCTTAATGAAGTTTTCAAAATCGTTAATAACATCGATAAGTAAATTTTGACAAACTGTTCACTTTCGATAATAGCAATACTCGTAAAAACGGATTTAAGTTGCGTTGCAGACGTTTCATTATTAATATCACTAAAAACTTCTTTACGTTTAAAGTAATTGATAAATGGAATAATCTTCCCGCGGCCGTCGTGAACTCTACCAGCGTTGCGCGTTTAAAAACAGTCTAGATAGGCATTTTAAAAATATTAACGTTGATATTATATATATATATATATATTATATATATTAGTGGTGGACCGGATATCCGCATCATTTTTAACATCCGCACTTCTGACTGCGGATGTTATGCGGATATTATGCGGATATTACCTCTAATAAATTATGCAATTTACAATTAAATTAGCTTATAAGGCCCAGTCATGCACATTCATGTAAAGTATTAATTATTAATGAACAAACAAATATATAAGCCTCAAAATATAAATACCTGGTAACAGAAAATTGAATGAAACTTGCAAAAAACTTCTTTTTTTTTCTACGTGAAGGTCAAAATATGAAAATAAAACCCCACTCTAATAGACAGACTTTATTTCCACAACAGTTTCGATGCCCACTGGCATCCGCCTCGGGTGGATACACCTCCACCCGAGGAGGATGCCAGTGGGCATCGAAACTGTTGTGGAAATAAAGTCTGTCTATTAGAGTGGGTTTTTATTTTCATATGAATGAAACTTGTTTCAATGAATTTTCTGTGGCTGAAACTCTTGGGAAAGTTATTTTTATCGTAATGAAAACATTAATATTAATTCTTCTGCATTGCCTGCCATGCTTGCCTGCCTGGCCCATTGCTTGCTAAAGATGGACTAACTCACATCTAATACACAGGAAATGGCAAACATTCTACAATCTCAATATGCTTTAAGCTGGAGTACCCCTGTAGTAGAAAAGAAAATAAAAACTACAGCATTTTTTGATAGAGAAGAAAATGACCAAGACAGACCATTATTGGAAGCAGAGCTGGGCAGTATTTAAATACATTTGTATTTAAATACGTATTTAAATACATTTGTGTATTTAGAACTGTGTTTATAAATACATTGTTTTTCATGTATTTAAATACAGTATTTAAATACTTTAATGAGTATTCAAATACAATGTATTTAAATACTCAAAATATAAAAATGTAAATACTTTTACTGGTTTAATACACGTTCTGTACTAGCACTGTACGACGCGTCGACAGTGTAGTACAGCATGGTTCATGTTTCAACGTGTCAGTTCAATCAGTTGTGTGCCACTCTTAGTCGAAAGCGGTTGATTTCTTTATCGTGTGCGTGTCATGGCTTCAACAAGCAAATCCGGTGAATCTGATATATCTGCAGATAACAATTTAGTGCACCCTCTGTTTGATGGAAAATACTTTAAAATTAAATCTAAAGACGGTAATAAGGTAAAGTGCACCTGCTTGCTGTGTAAACACGAAGTCTCTGCTGCAAGCAATGCTACAACGAATCTGTACACTCATCCTTTATCAAGCATTTTATATTGTTGTTACTCATGAATTAGTGAATGCATATGTTAAAATTTGTATGTATTTAAAATGTATTTACAAATGTATTTAAATACAATTGATGTATTTTGTATTTAGTATCTAAATACATTCGTAAAATGTATTTAGTATTTAGTATTTAAATACATTTCTCCCATGTATTTAGTATTTAGTATTTAAATACATTCAATGTATTTATTGCCCAGCTCTGATTGGAAGATATACAAATAACCACTAGAGATATACAACAGGTAATAACAGAGCTACCGGGGAGTTCAGCCCCTGGTCCAGATGGAATTGGAGCCAAGATTCTTAAGGAATGCACACACACTATCTCTGCCTTTGAAAATCCTGTGGAGATCCTCACTAGACACCAGTAGAATACCACCAATCATGAAACAAGCAAATATTACCCCAATCTACAAAGGAGGCAAAAGAAAGAAGCCAAGAACTATAGACCCATATCTTTGACTTCCCATATTATTAAAATATTTGAGAAAGTCCTGAAAAGGCACATTGTCAGTTTTATAGAAAATGAACATCTTAGAAGACTTTCAACATGGCTTCAGACAAGAGATCCTGCCTTACTGAACTTATAGACCATTGCAATACAATCCTACAATATTTGGGAGAAGACTACAATGTTGATATCTATCTAGACTTTGCAAAAGCTTTTGACAAGGTTGACCATGGTATATTATTCCATAAACTAAAAGAACTTGGTATTTGTGGAAAAATAGGAAAATGGATCCATGCCTTTCTCTCTGACAGAAAACAAATAATTGTAAATGGAGCAAGATCTATAGAAAAAGAAGTGATTAGTGGAGTGCCGCAAGGCACAGTACTAGGACCAATTCTATTCATTATAATGCTAAACAATATAAACTGTAACCTAGGAAGCTCTCTCCTGTCATTCGCAGATGATACCAGAATACTAAGACCAATTACAGAAAAAGAAGACTGTGTAGAGCAGGCGTCGGCAACCCCTGGCACGCGAGGCATCTATCCTTGGCACGCGAAAAGATTTAATTTTTTTTTAATTTTAAGATTAAAAAGAGGAAAAATACTACTCAAGACCATAAAATTATTTTTTTAAAAATGGAATTGGCACGCAACACCAAAAAGGTTGCCGACGCCTGGTGTAGAGCTACAAAAAGATCTACAAACTATATATTCATGGGCAGATGCAAACAATATGGCCTTCAATGAAGACAAATTTGAACTAATTAAGTATGGACCAAATAAATACCTGAAAGAACAATTCAACTACACTGGACCCACAGGAAAAGATATTGTACAAACTGATCATGTCAGGGATCTAGGGATTATATTATCTGAAGATGCAACATTCAACAGGCACATTGACAAAGTAACCTCATCACTGAGTCATCAGGCAAACAACTAATAGGATATATACTGAGGACATTCAGAACTAGGGACAGTATGACCATGCTTACCCTGTGGAAATCACTTATCCTTCCACGCATTGACTACTGCTCTCAATTATGGTTTCCCCACAAACAAAATGAATTGCAAAAAATTGAGGGCCTACAAAGAACCTTTACCTCGTATATTAAACAACCTGATGGGCAACAGGTTGAGTAAAAACAAATTAAACTGCTGGGATAGGCTCAGAGGCCTCAACCTTTATTCCATAGAGAGAAGGTTTGAGAGATACATCCTAATCTACACCTGGAAAATTTTAGAAGGGCTTTTAGTTGCCCCCAATACTGAACCAATTGTGCCCACCTTAACAAGAACTGGAAGAATGTGTAAAAAATATCACCTCCCACCAAACAGTCTGAGGGATTCAAACCCTTCAATATAATAGTATCTCTAGGCAGGGTTCTCACCTGTTTAACTCCTTGCCTCAGTACCTTAGATATATAAGTGCAGTCCCAGTAGATACTTTTAAAAAACACTTGGACATGTTTTTAGCCAACATACCCGACCAACCCACAGTGTCAGGGTATTCCTCTGCCAGACCAGCCCCCACAAATTCAATAGGGGACCAAATCGTATGGCAGGAGCGAGAGAAAAGAGGGGTGGCGACCCCGTCGGGGCCCCGCCTCAGGAGGCGCTGAGCGGACTTCGAGGGAGCAGCGCACCCTTGAGGCAGAAGTGCTTTAAGGTAAATAGCAATATCACGAAATTTGAAAAATTATGTCATTCATAATTCTATATTATATTGATAGATTAACGAAATATCTGCATCCGCACCCGCGGATATTGAAAAACTGACATCCGGTCCACCATATATATATATATATGCAAACTTAAAGATCAGAAAACCAACGAATGCAAAGGAATAATCCCTCCAAATTAAAGTAAAACCTATTGCACTTTTGACTGTTTATATTACTTGTATAATACGTGGATACAAAATAGCTTAACTGCTACGTTTTGAAATTAACTTAAACGGCTTGTTAGTACTGTTAAATACGCCTTACCTATAAAATGAAACCCAACCTTAAAGACGAAGAACGGATAAAAGCCTTCTTACAGCTTTAATAAGCTTCGGTCGATAATTTCGTTCTAAAAATTTAAATTTCTGCCTTTTAATGTTCACTCTTAATTCAAGACTACGGAAGACCTCTACTATACTCTAATTATGACTATCAGCAGTTGAGAGTTGTGCGTTAGAAAGACTTTATACGAAAAAATGGCAAAAATGGCAAAATGGAAATTCCAACCTTAAGCTACGGTACGAATACGGGACCCTTATTACTTATATTATAAATATATAAACCAACCTTAAATCTAAAGCACTTAAAGTATTACAGGGCGTCAAGCACTAGGTACCTTTCAAAAAGTAGGAAAATTGGAAATTTGCATCAAAAAAAGTTACCCCTGTTCCATTACAAGTACGGAAACCCGCAGCGTCTAATAGGGAAATTTTATGGTGATTTAAGTTTAGCATCAAATGTTTTGAAGAAAGCTCGAAACAATTATTGCCTACGACGACTTCAATTAAAATTTTCCCACTTTAAACAGATCAAACCGCGAACTTTGCCCGAGAGACGCAAAGCCACGTGGGGCCCCTATCGATTGATGTATTGTCCTGTAGGCAGTAGGCCTACAGCTTCCTCGGCAACATGGACGATTGGGATAGGAATGAGATCCCTTCCCACTTGCACGTCATTCCAACCGTCATTCACACGGTGTGAATGCGAGAACGACAGTAAAAGGAAAGGAAACTAACCTAACCCAAGCCCGAAGTAGGAAAGCCGTAGTCGAATGGCAATTGTAATATCAGTGAATGAAAAGAGAAAGATCGATACGAGAATAGCCTCAGACACGCTATTTCCGATTCTCTCGACAGGGAAATAACCGAAAATGCGAAGATAGGCCAACAAGAAGTTACATAGGGCCTCACTTCGTACTTTTCTAAACTTCAATGTGACAATGTAGCAGTTTAAAAATTGTACCTATAACAATGTCTACTCTCTGACTGTTGCGCCTAAATATTTATGGAAGCCTACCGCAAATGTGGTGAGTTTAACATTTCAACTACACTTGAATTCAACATGACCTTTTAGTCTAATTTAAACCAATTACAGCTAATCTGTATGAAAAGAATTTTTCTTTTAAGAAACCCTTCTCCGACAGTTATCGAGTGGTTGGGGCAAATATAGCCTACATGTGGGAGACTAAAATTTGTCATCAGAATGACCGTCCCAATTCAATTCTTCAATTTATCTGAAAATAGTGTCGCAAGCAGATAAGGGAATAAAATCTGAAATTTTCAGTTAAGCTTTAAAATTAGGGCTAAATTAGCCACTGTCCTACGGACTATTAGCTCGACTACTACTGCATCAGTAATACTGTATAAACTTTCACTACCATGTTACACTAAAGTATCTTTACAAAGCGTAGAGCCAATATTAATTAGCACTATAGCATAAAAGCTTGATAATATGTTAAGTTAGTAATTAGTCTTTTATGGAATGTTTCTGAACACTGTTTGGATAGTAAAGTTTCACCTTCGACTAAAGCCTTTTAACAAGAGATTTATTATTCAATGATGAAAGTTGCCAAAGGCCATAAACATGGACTGAAAAGTGTGCACACTCGCACAGCCTATTATCGGCTGAATGCTAGGTAGATCGTTATGTAGGCCCTATATACTACAAATTTAGGGGATATCCTATTCTGACGTCCAAAATTATTTTACAATTACAAAAACAAATAGCATCCCAAACAAGCAACTGGCGAATGTGTTTAGTCGCTTCCTGACATACACCCTAGTCCAGTATCCTGTGTGATATACTTTTATATATTAAAAATAAACGCTCACATTTTTGGTAAAAGTTGCTTAAAAATTAATCGAAACCTGTGAAAATTGAATGCCCGATTAGGTCAAATGCACGCCCTTGACGATTAACCGGTTAAGTAGTGATATTTTCATTTAAACAAATATTGCAACCAATTGTCAAGGGCGTACAGTTGACCTAACCGGGCATTCCAGCCATGTTTTCTCATAAGAAATGAACAAAAATGATTAATCAAAAAGCTAATGATAAATAATTTAGGACCCTATTAGTTTATTTTTGGTTGGTTGAATAATTTGGTACGCCAAAATAGGATATTGCCCAAATTTATTGGTTCATATACTGCGGGTTGCGTTGTTGGTCCCCCTTTTCGTGTGTAATGTATAAAATAGCCAACAAATAAAAAATTACCCACCTCGAAACTGAACAAATTGCCTAAGATTTGAGAGCTCTAATTTAAATTGGTAATTAATAATTTCTACTTTTAAAAGGCTTCGCAATTAAATGAAGACCTTGTTCCTAAATTAAAAAAAGTTCCGACACAGGCTGCAACCGATACATTAGCACCAGAAATTTTATGTAGGCCTTAATTTACATTTAGAACGGAGCTTTAGGATAAGTATTTATTTAGGGCCTTAAGCCTCAAAATTATGCTGTTAAGGACTAAGCCCTAATGAAATACTTGTCCTGCATGTTTTACATGAAAAGAAATTCTTAGTAGCCTACGATAAGTCATTACACAGGCGGCGGCTAAGTACAGACCTACAGCTTAACGTTAGCTTCAAATTCACTCCCACCATAATGTTTTAGAGTAAAAAACATGTCAACAAATGTATTAGCATTACAAAGAATATATTTACATGTTCAAAAATTAAAAGCATTCAAAGAAAAAAAAAATAATCCCAAATTAGACCCAGCCAACCACAATTTTGTTCCGATTTTCGACAAGGGAAGAAAGCTATTTAACACGTGCGTTCTGCTGAGAATTTAAAGTTAGTACAGATGTCAACAAGGGTTTTAAATTAGTACGTTAGATTTTACTATAGTTCTTCATTGTACTGGCCCTTAATTTAAACTTAATCTGTAATTTACTTCATCTTTCATGTTCTACTTACTACAGAGAGTTTTCCGAGGATAAGCCCCGTTAAGTTTTAATAAGTATATTAACAACCCTCACCTCTCGCAAATTATAACGAGTAAAGATTTTTTAGTTTTCACATCAATCTCAAGCTTCAAACAATGCATTAGTTATACATACCGAAAACACGAGACACGAAAACTCTTCCTACCAACTTACCAAAGCCAATGAAATTAAGCAACTAAGAAAGAAGCAGTGAAGCCAGCGATATTGCGAGGAGCGAAATAATGCTCCAGCTCACTAAGGGCTTGGCTGTTGGTTCGCTGTTGGCTGAAAACGTTGGCTTATGGCTTGTATAGAGGACAATACCGACGCACAGATAAACTGACTGTTAATCGTAAAAATAAAACAGCATTTTTAGTCGTTACAGGTTAATTAAAAAATATTCATTTTGTAACTAATGTAAGATGTTAAAAAATATATAGGCCTATTAGCTAGTTTATTCTCAGTAGGTTTTTTTTTTCCATAGCGCGCCAAAATTTTTAAATGTTCTAACTACAAATGTTGGTAATTGTTACTTTTCAGCCCAGACTGCTATTTCCCATGAAACCTAGGTTTTTCTCATGGTTTTTGATGTGATTCATGCGAATCTGACCTTCATTTCCGTCGGAAATGACCAGTTGTTAAGATATACCCGATCCCCTACCCCATCAATATTGGGAAACCTGTGGGGAATCGTTTTTTTGGGGGGTGAAAAACTCGTCATTTCCAACGAAAATGAAGGTAAGAAATGTCATGAAACACATCAAAAACCATGAGAAAAACCTAGGTTTCATGGAAAACCTAACCTAACTAACCTAAAAGTACCTAACCTAGCCTAACATGCATGTTATTACATTATCATTTGTATAATTTAGGCCTCGGGGGTACGGGGGCGGAGCCCTCGTAAAAATCACGCATGACAAATTGATCGATATTGATCGGCATTTTAGCGTCGGAAATTCAAAAATAAAAAATATAAAACCCTATACCGATCAATTTGTGATGCGTGATCTTTACGGGGGCTCCGCCCCCGTACTCCGAGACCTAAATTATACAAATTGGACACACTACATTTAAAGGGAGAACACCATGCAAGCGAAGAAAATCGAGGCTTGCTTCGTTATTTTCAAAACAGTGTGAAAATGCGAGCTGGAACGGGAGGGCACTGGTTACACTGGACAACCATGTCGATTCTGAATTTGAACTGAAAACCAGGATTGCCAGATAAATTTCATAAAAGTAGCATAAAATTTCAAAAAAGTAGCCAATTTTGTCAGAAAGTAGCCCAATCTAGAAATTTATTTATAAAATGTCAACAATTACAGATAATGCGATTATTATGGATTTAATTTACTTACTTTTATATTTATAGGGTTTCTTTACTTTTTGAAATTAAAATTCCAAAGTGCTGAGTATTTCTTCGTCCTCTTCACTATGTTCTTTTTCATATATGCTTGAAGTATAGTGCAAGGAAATCAATGGTAAAAAAACTTTGCATGTTATATTGCATCTGCATACTTGAACAATGGTTTATATGTAATGACTTTGAACTCTACAATTCATAGATTGACAAACAAACAATAACTGATAAATTCTGTATATTAAAAAATACGCCAGCAAAAAATAGCCATTTAGGTGACACTGCTGGCTATATTACTTACTAGCTCGAAGCGATCTGTATAATATAAGTGTAATAAAATTACTAAAATAATCTTGCAATTTGTTAATCTTGAGAAGTAATATAAGAAACAGGTATAGAAAGCATTTCCCTAAGTGAGATTTGTCTGAAAATATATTATCATCTCACAAATCAAAAACTTCGGCCTGAAACAGAAAAGTAGCAGATAATCATAATAGGTAGTCCAAAAAGTTTTTGAAGTAGCCCAAATTACAGAAAAGTCGCCAATACCTTTCAGAAGTAGCCCAATTGGCTACTTGTAGCCCAATCTGGCAACCCTGCTGAAAACAGGAGATGAACGAGGAAGCAGATCGGTCGGTGATTTGCTGGATTAGGTCACGTGACGAAATAGAGGCCTGTGATTGGCTACCTCAAAAATGTTTACATAGTTCGTCGCTAGATGGTGCCACCTCCTGTTATGGCGGCGATAGAATGCCCCTTCAAAAAAAAAAATTTTCAACAAAATAACTATCTCGTAAACTAAACATTTGCGATGGAAATGTTATTGATAAATGTTTTGTACCTGTTAAGACATTAATGTAGAACCCCTCAAAATTGTCGGGAAACATTCTGGGCTGAAAAGTAACTAATACCCAAATAATGCCCCTTTTGTTTTTTTCTTAATTTTATGCTACTGAGGCCTAAAGTAGGCCCACATTCAGTCAGCGACCCTGAAGTAGGACCTAATAGGACCTCCAAGTCGGTAAGCTTGTTTTTGTCTAGCTTAACTTGGGCTATAAGTTAAAGTAGCCTCTCAGAGCTTGGCCGTTCAAGGCTCAGCTGGGATTCTGAACCCAATTAAAATAAATAAAATAACAGGCCCTGCTTCATGGTGTTTTTAATAGAAGGCTGACATATCTCTATTGTTACCTGTATTATTCTGGACAAACATCTAGTTAATTTAGTCACTGAAGTAGAATCGACAATTTAGAACATTTTTAATTCGAGCAGAATACTTGTGTGATATTGTACAATGTACAGGGTTGATCCAAAGATGTTTCCAAAAATATTTATGTAACAAATTATTTCCGGGAGAACATTTTAGTATTCGGTATTTGCTAAATAATGAGGATATTCGATATTCGGTATTTGGCCTAATAGCTTTTATATGTTTTACGCCAAATACCGAATATTTGATAACTAGGGTAAATAAAGTGATTTTGGAAATGGAACTTAAAATCTATTATTTTTATTTCAAAGAATAATTACAAACAAATCCAACATGGTATAGTGATAGTACTATGTAGCCTAATAACCTTACAGAAAATGAACAGGCAGTAATAATAATTACTGCAAAAACAAACCCTAATAATTGAAATTTAAGGCAAGTAGATTATCGTGTAGAAAAATAAATCGTTCAGCAGCATCAGGAGCTAAACGATTACGTGCTCGGTAATTACATTTTCCGTAGAACTGAACAGCTGTTCAATTCGTACGTTTGTGGGTGGCGTGGTGAGATATTTGCGAGCAAGTATTAATAGTTTTGGGAATCTTTCGCCATTATGGAGCCACAAATCAAGAAGGGTTTGTGTCCGCGACTGACTCGTGGCTCCTTTGAATAGATGTCTAATTCTTTTTTTACAATTTTGCTGGCTACTTTTGATAAGTGGAGGCACATCTGATTGTGAAGACTTAACAAACTCATCGAAGTAGCCCCATAAGTCAACCTTCAGCTTCTTTTACGAAGGTTCTTGATCTTCTCGTGAAACAAAAGCAGTTATTTCATCACCATGAGTTTTATTACGTGTAGGACTAGCATTAGGTGGTACAGACACAGTGATTATATCATTTTTTACAAACTCAGGCACTGTAATGCAAATTTGAAACGAAGATCTAAAACCTGAGCAATCATGCAAATAATAGAAAATTTACAGAATCCCTTCAAACAGTGGAAGACAGCTATTAAACTGTGTTTCATAGTATGAGTACCTGCATCATTACTTATATTACGCAAAAATACCATGAGACCTGTTACACTGGGAGACACCATGGAAAAGCACAAATAATCAGATGGAAAGTCATTCGTTAATTTTTCACATGGGCTAAGAAGCTTTACAACACGCTGAATAAGAGTCCACTGATGGCTATTGAAGCTTGGTATGTCATAGTCCGAGGCATATGCAACAACTGCAGTTTTTTGTTGAAGAATTCGCTGTAGCATATAGAATGTAGAGTTCCATCAGGTGATAACGTCTCTTATAAGTTTGTTTTCTGGTCATTTATGTTGCTTCTGGATTTCCTTCAGTCTGTCACATGCTAGAGATGAATGATTAAAATGTGAACACATTCTCCACACAATTGCACATATATCTGAAACATACTTCTGCCTAGGAAAGGCTTCATTAACTGCGAGTGCTAAAGTATGATTTGCACAAGCAACAGAAGTCATTTTGAAAACGCGAACAGCTTTAGTAATATTATAGCTATTGTCGTGCACAAATGCATGCACACGATCGCTCTCTATTGACCATTCTTGCAATATAGAAGTCAACGCAATTGCAATGTTTTTATGAGTATGAGAATCTGGTAGAATTTTGGTGGCTAAAAGATACTGCTTTTCCTCACATTTACTATTAATTCCATGTGCTGTCAAACTGATAAAGGCTCCATTGTTAACATCAGATGTTCACAGATCTGTCGTAAAACTCATAAAAGCAAGCTCATTCAATGAACCTAAAATACTTTGACGCATAGAATCATAATTTATGGTATAAATAAAATATTTACGGGAGGGAATAGGATACCGAGATTTCAACCCATTAATCATTCTCTTAAAACCAGAATCATCAACAATCGAAGATGGTTGATTTCCTGCGGCGATCATTCCACCTACTAATCTTTATATATTTTTTTTATTTATTTGAAATAATATCCCACACAGTTTTGCTTTGGAAACATTAACTTAATGATTGTTCGCTTGGTTCAACTTTCTTGCTAATTCCTGGAATTGGTGGTGGAGGGTGCGATGCATCAGTAGTAGTAGTTTCTTTCTCTGCCAAAGCCGCCTCATAAGCGGCAGAATGTTTATTACGAAGATGATTGCTGAGACTGGTTGTAGTAAAATTTGTTGTATCCTTTCCACTTTGAAAAATAAGCATCCCACATTTTTGGCATTGAGCTTTAGGATCCTTTGCGTTGGCATAAAAATTTTGCCATATAATACTACGTTTAGAATTCATTTAGATCTTATTTTTTAGTAATTGTATAAAGATAATGATAACAAAAAGTAGATATGGAATAAAAATTAAATGTTATTACCGAGAGTAGGCCTACTCTATTAATTTGTGTAAAAGATATGGAAAATATTTGAATAAAATACGGTGGAGCCAACCGTATCTTAATAGTCCAGGCAATCTAGAGCAAAAATAGCTTCAACCTGGGCAAAATTGCTTCAGAAGCTTTCTAAACTGTTTCCAGCTCAGGAACCATTGCAGAATAACATATCCAAAATCCGACAAAATTGGACCCCGGGAACACCCCCAAAAATGAAATTCAAAATGGCGGACTGGCAGTTTCCTACGAAATACAATAAATTTTAATTTCGCTTTGTAGAGAGAGTTATGACGTTTTTCTTGATCAGTAAAATGTTTTAAAACACATTTTCGTTTCTAAATTAACCTATTATGACACTAAAAATTGTATTAGGCGGCTAGTATTAAACTATGACGTCACGTAATGTAAATAAAATATACTGTATGGAGTGTATGTGAGAATGGACATTGCTACATCTTTATAAACTTATATTATATACAACTCTAATTCCTACTACCCACTATCAAATCTGCGTATTTGTGCTTGTCATTTTCTTTAAAACTGTTATTATGTACTCCTTTTAAATACTGCAACACAGTTTATTAATTTGTGTTTTCTGTTTCAGACTGACTCGGTGTGCGTCCGCCTTCAAGAATGCAGACCCCTGAAGAATTGTGCGTGATTTGTAAGGAGAAATTGGACAGCGGACAGGAAGTGGTTCACATCTCGCAAAAAGGAGCAGATGGTATAAATGCATCCAGCCGCAGCCGTGGAAGCGATGTTGTTGCAACAGCTGGAATAAGTGTTCACGTTGTATGTAGGAAAAGGTTTACGGATAAAAAGACCATTGAAATAAAGAAGCGACAGACCGCAGCCGAGGCAATACCAAGGAAAAGTGCTCGTTTTCATGAATACGCATTTTCCAGTGCTACTCACTGTTTTTTTGTGATACCTTTGTGGACTTTTTTTCCAAACACAAACCAAAATCAGAGCATGTCAAAATAAGAACTACAGAGTTCTCCGAAACCATAAAAAGGTGCTGTGAAAGCCGCTGCGATGAATGGTCGTTTAATGTAAAAGGCCGTCTAGAGTATTATCTTCGTGATCTTCCTGCTGCAGATTGTGTCTATCATCACACCTGCAGCGTAAATTTTCGAAGTGGAAAAAACATTCCTCGCGCATACTCCTCCGACGATCATGATTCGAAGAAAGGGAGACCAACTAATGAAGAGCAACACCAAGCATTCCTTCAGACCTGTGCTTACCTGGAAGAGAATGATGATGAACAACTGTTGATTGGAGACCTAATTTCCAAAATGGAGGAATATCTTCAAGGAAGTCAGAGCTCTGTCTACGAACGCAGGCACATGAAGAGAAAGCTTTTAGAACGTTACGGAGACAAGATCATAATATCAGGTGAAAGTGGGAAGGCAGATGTAGTAACACTACGAGAGACAGCTAATGAAATTCTTATAGATTATCATAAAAAGTCGAAAGAATGTGATATAGATATAGAGCTACAGAAGATTTACCTAGTAGAAGCTGCTGCAAAAATAATCAGAAGTGATATCAAGTCTGTCGACTCGCCTAGAAAAGATATGTATCCATCTCCAAATGACATCACTGCAGAAAGTGCTCTTGATTACATTCCCAACAGTCTGAAATTGCTATTATCAAAAGCATTTGCGGGACAGGATGCTTCAAGAAAAATAGGTGCAATTGGGCAGAGCATTATGCAAGCAACCCGTCCTAGAGGATTACTATGTCCACTACAGATCGGTTTGTCGGTTCAGCTACACCACAACTTTAGGTCAAGGTACCTTATTGACGTTCTCCATCAGCTGGGTTACTGTTCGTCGTATGCAGAAGTAACAAGATTCGAAAGAAACGCGGCGCTGTCAAGTGGGTCTGGCTCTTTTACTGTTGATGAAAACACTGCAGTCCTTCTAGCAGCAGATAACGTCGATCATGATGTCTGCACTTTGGATGGGAAGAATACCTTTCATGGAATGGGTATGATTGCCGCAATAACTCCGAAGATCAAGATCCACCCTTCAATTCACAGGCGTAATGTTGGTGACAATGACAAGAAGATTGCAACCGTTGACATTAGGGAATATAGACACGCGAGAAGCATGTTGAGGGACATCTCATTCCGCGAACTTCCAGTACCCACTGCCACCATAAGTCGACTTAGTCTTCTCTGGCAGATATCTTCAGCAGAAAGATCAGGTCCAAGTTGGTCCGGAACAATGCAGGCAATTCACGGTGGATCAAGTGTCTCACATCCAGGTGTGGCGTCGATCACGTTCCTTCCCATCATAGATATGTCGCCAACTGACATGACCTGCATATTTTCGACATTACTATATTTGAGCAAGATAGCACGCGATCAAAAAGTCCCATGCATTATTACCTTTGATCAGCCTTTGTTCTGGAAAGCTTCCCAAATCATCAATGAACAGAGAGACCTGCAGGACATTGTTTTAATGCTGGGATCATTTCACACTCTGATGAATCTTTTGGGAGCAGTCGGCACTCTTATGAATGGTTCAGGATTGTCTGAAGTACTTCAAGAAATATACGGACCAAATGCCGTGCAACACATGATGTCTGGAAAAGCTGTTTCAAGAGCGATACGTGGTCATATGATAGTAGATGCAGCTCTTAGTACCTTACTAGTCGCAGACGTTTTCCCTCGTAATGAAGATGGAACTCCTCATGACCTCCATAAGGAAGCTTGTGACCTGCTCGACGATGTTATGACCGCCAAACAATCAGTTGAGGATGTGGAATCTTCGAATGCATTGTCTCAGATTGCTACCACTTTGGATGCGAAGAAAACTGACCTACAATCTACTTCGCAAACAAGTCAACTCTGGTTGGAATATCAGCGAATGATCAACATTGCACGTTCCTTGATAACAGCAGACAGAACCGGCTCGTGGGATTTGCACTTGCAAGCTATGCTGGAGACCATCCCCATAATTGCAGCAGCCGGACATCACAATTACCTGAAATCGATATACCTGTACCTGCAGAAAATGTTAAGTTTGCCTTCTGAAAATCCAGCCGTTAACAAAATGTTCCAGGAAGGTAAGTTTGTGGTAAGAAGAAGCGACAGATTATGGGCCGGACTCGGCACAGACCTGGTGATAGAACAAGTACTAATGCGTTCCCTGAAAAGCAGAGGCGGACTGACACGCGGAAGTGGATTTACAGACATCCAAAGGACAACGTGGCTCTTTTCTATGCCTCTGTGTTCCACTTATAACTTAGCAATGCAGGAATACATCAGAGTTTTGTTGGAAAGTAGTGAACAGCACAAGGAAATGAGTGGAAGTAGACAAATCAGGGACAGTAATGACATGAAGAAAGTACTTGAACGTCTGGAATCCTTATCCCCATTCCATTCTACCTCGGGTCTCTGCAACATTGTAATAGGGCTAACTGCTGATCCTGGAGTTAACGTTCATCAATTGCATTCAATCGGTACGAACATTGTCGTAAAAATGATTGGGAAACAAGCCTTTACATATTCTGCCAAAAGATCTGACAAAGTGAAAACACTAGGATCTGCTTCTGCCGTTGTGATCACTGATGCTTCAGATATAGAAGTAGATCCTGCACTACCGTTTCAGAGAATGATGACTGTTGCCACTGGCGGAGACATGAATCTTGAAGATGTCATGTGTTACGAACTGTGTGCATATCCTCCTGCATTGTTCGAATCACGAAGTATCTTGAGGAAACCCGATAAGTCTCAGCTAGCTCATGCAATAATCAAATACACTGACACTTTACGCATGGAAGAAGTTCAAGAAATTCAGTGCACAGACCAGTACGTATTGGATGGTGGATCTCTACTACATCGTGTTTCCTAGCGTCAAGATGAAACATATGACAGCATCGCCAACTCATATGCCGATTTCACTCTGAAAACATATGGAAAAGCAATCATTGTTTTTGATGGCTACAGCAGCTCTCCTACGATCAAGGATATGACCCACAGAAGACGCAGCACCAAGACAAGCAGAAATGTGAATCTCAGTCCAAGCATGAAGTTTGTTGGCCAGAAGGAACACTTCTTGGCTAATGAAAACAACAAGCAAGCATTTATTTCCCTCGTAGGTGAGATGTTGAAGAAGCATGGGTGTACTGTTCACAACGCAGATGGGGATGCTGATGTGGACATCGTTCGTGCAGCAGTTTCCTCATCAGAAAATGCAACTACAACAGTAATAGGGGAAGACACCGACTTGCTGATTCTCCTTCTGTACCATGCCAAGGACAGTGGTTTCAAGTTGTACTATCGCAGCGATATAAGACGGGGACCATCTCCTAATCCTGTGTATGATATTCTCAGCATTCAATCATTGTTAGGCAATGACATCTGCAAGTATCTCCTGTTTGTGCATGCTTTCACGGGCTGTGATAGCACATCCAGAATTTTTTCGATCGGTAAAGCCAAAGCATTCGACACACTGATGAAGGTGGCTGAACTCCGTTCAGTTGCAAATACATTCTGTTCTGATTGTTGCCAACACTCTGACATTGAAGCCGCTGGAAGAAAGGCAATGCTTCTGTTGTATGGCTGCAAAACACTTGAATCCACTAACGCACTACGTCATCGAATGTTAGTTGAAAAGGTAGCTACAGCTAAATCTTTTGTTACACCCGAACGTTTGCCACCTACCGATGCGTCCACAAAGTACCACAGCTTTCGCACATACTTTCAAATACTAATCTGGAAGTCTACAGAAGAGAAGATCGATGCAGAACAGTGGGGTTGGTATGTAAAGAATAATTCCTACTACCCTACAGCCTGCGACAAGCCACCAGCTCCAAATTATCTACTCAACATGATCCGCTGCTCCTGCAAGACGAAATGTGCTACTTCAAGATGTGGATGCAAGCGTAATGGAATGCCCTGTTCAGCCGCTTGTGGCGAGTGCCAAATCAGTGGTTGCGATAACAACCCAAGTACCGGTAATCTATCCGATGATAGTGATGAAGAGGATTAATTTCTGTATGTTTGTGACCAGGTATCACTTCTGTAATGAACATAACTTGAAACTGGGAAAAAAATAATTGTTGTATTATTGATTATAAAAATCTGTAAAGAGCTATATAACATTATATTTGCGTAATAACTGGTCGTGTTGTATATTGTTGAATTATTTAAAACATTACAACTGAAAGAAAAAGCATCAAATGTATCTCTATAAATAAAAGCGTAAATTATATATTTTTTTTTTTTCGTAGGAAACATCCAGTCCGCCATTTTGAATTTCATTTTTGGGGGTGTTCCCGGGGTCCAATTTTGTCGGATTTTGGATATGTTATTCGGCAATGGTTCCTGAGCTGGAAACAGTTTAGAAAGCTTCTGAAGCAATTTTGCCCAGGTCTAACTACAAATTGCCTGGACTATAATGGCAAATGCAATTTAACATCGTACAGAAATAACCAAATAGGCCAAAAACATTCAATTAAGTTAATGCAGTGGTTCTCAACCTTTTTGCTACCACGGAATACTTTTCCCAAAATGAATTCACAGCAGAACTCTAACGTAATATAACAATTAGTAAAAGTTCTAAAACTGTATTATATAGGTATTAAGTGCCTACTGAAATAATTTTTGTTGACTTACTTCGCGCCAATGAGATGGTTGGGCTTGCTTCTTGTCAAGGAGCTTCTTAAAGTCAGGTTCTATGTTAGACAACTGCAGCCACATATCCGGTTCTGCATCAAGCCTACTTCGGTAATTTCTTTCAGTTAAAGCGTACTTTGAAAATCCTGCTTCGCATAAATATGTAATTGCAACGGGAAGCAGTTTGTACACAGCACGTTTGGAAATTTCAGAAAATTCTTCATTCAGGCGTGCCCAGAAGTTAATCAATGGAGTGTTGCTGAAAGTGTTTTTTAACACCATGTCTGTACAGTACTTATGTCTATCAACTGTTCACTTTCTTTCACGCTTAAACTTTGATGTGGCACAGATGCGGTGAATAGATTTCGCAACCAACTGCCGTCTTCTTCATCAGGTGGGAAATATTGCATGATGGATTGCTGTAAGTCTCATAAATGTTGAATAATTTCTAAAAGGACACTAACAGTGATCTCACTCTCCATCTTCATCAAAAAATCATGTAGGGTGGGAAAACAATCGGTGACATTTTTCTTTATGCATGTTTCCCAAAATTCCACCCTCCGTAATGTATAGTCAATTTTCACATGAGCGGATAAAATTGTTGTGGTCGTGCCTTGAAGCGATAAATTAAGTTTATTTAACCTGGTAAAAGTACCTGCCAGATAGACCAATTGTTGTAGCCACACAAGACGAACAAGACCCCTGTACAGAGACAGCAACTGAGTGGGGTTGAAGAAACTACGGAGCCGATACAGCACACCTAACGTCTTAGAAGCTGTTTTGGAAGGAGAGAATGTGTGGCCTTTCCAAGAAAGATCACGAGAAAAGGAAACACCAAGAATGTTAAGAAAAGAGGAATTATTGAGTTGTGTATTGTTGAAGATAAGGGGTTAGTTGTGTGGAAGATTGTAATGAGTAGACAGATGAAGGAACTGAGTTTATGAGGCATTGAAAGTCACAAGGTTTTCACTGCCCCAATCAAAGATAGTAGAAAAATCAAAGGTCAGGTGCACCACAGTCGTCCCACGCAAAACATTGAGTGTCTGTTGAGAGGGACGTTTTGTAAAGTGGGTGGAGAAGTAAAAAGTGGAATTATCGGCACAGAAGTGGATAGGACAGGAAATGCGACTTAATAGGTCATTAATAAATAAAAGGAAAAGAGTGGGTAACAGAAGAGAGCCCTAAGGATCACCACTATTAATAGCTTTAGGAGAAGAACGGTGGTCATCTACAACCGCAGCTTAGATCGGTCAGAAAGGAAATCAGAGATAAAGGCACAGATAGAAGGATAAAAACCGAAGGAGGGAAGTCTGGAAATTAAGGATTTGTGCCGGACACTATCAAAAGCTTTTGATATGTCTGGTACAATACCAAAGGTTTCGCAGAAATCTCGAAAGGATGATGACAAAGAGTAAGAGAGATGCAAGAAGATCGCCAGTAGAGAGTCCCGTGCGGAACCCATACTGACGATCTGAGTAAATTGTGAGAAGCGAGGTATTTAAGAATCTTACTATTAAGGATAGATTAAAATACTTTAGAAAGGCAAGAAATCAAAGCAATTCGACGATAGTTGGAAAATTGAGAGCGGTCACCCTTCTTTGGGACAGGTTGAATGAAAGCGAACTTTCAACAGGAAGGAAAAGTACCAGATGAAAGACAAAAATGAAAGAGTTTACCTAGGTGGGGTGTCAGTACAGACGCACAGTTCTTGAGAACAACAGAAGAGACACCATCAGGATCGTACGCCTTCCTAGAGTTGAGATCAGCCAAGGCAGAAAGAACATCTTTGAAAGAGGTTCTAATTTCGGACATGATTAAGTCTGAGGGAGGAGATGGAGGAACAGTACCGGAATCGTCCAGGGTTGAGTTGGAGGCAAAAGTTTAAGCGAAGGGTTCAGCTTTATCAGGAGAAGAGAAGGCAACTGAGCCGTCGGAATTGAAAAGAGTAGGGAAAGAAGAAATAAAGTTATGGAGAGGTTCTTAGCTAGGTGCCAGAAAGAACGAGAAGAATTAGAATTGGATAGGTTTTTACATTTTTGTTGGATGAAGGAATTTTTGGCAAGTCAAAGAACAGATTTTGTATAATTCCGGGCAGAAATATAAGCTAAGTGAGTCAGGAGTTGGATGGCGATGGTACCTTCTGAAAGCCTCCTCTCTATTGCGGATAGCATTAGAACAAGAACTTACACCAAAGTTTTTTTCATTAGTAGTAGGAACAGAACAGGAAGGTATGGAACCACGCCTGAGAGAATCACCTCCGTGATGGTCTCAGCGCACTCGGAAGGGCCTCAACCACGAAAGCAGTAATCATTCCAAGGGAAATCGCAGAAGTACTGACTAAGGGCCTCCCAATCAGCGGCGCCAAAATGTCAAAGTTGTCTCCTCTTGGGAGGATCTAAAGGCCGAATTGGAGCGATAGGACAGGAGACAGATATAAGATTGTGGTCGGAGAAGCGCAACGGAGAAAAAAATTTGACAGAATAAGAAGGATGAGAGGTGAGAAATAAATCCAGAATGTTGGGCCTATCTCCAAGGCAATCGGAGATGCGAGTAGGATGCTGTGCAATCTGTTCTAGATCATTCAGGATAGAGAATTTGTAAGCTAGTTCATCAGGGATGTCAGTAAAATGGGAGGAAAGCCAAAGGTGGTGGTGAACATTGAAGTTATCTAAAATGGAGATTTCCGCAAAAGAAGAGTGGGAGATAATGTATTCCATTTTGGAAGTGAGGTAGTCAAAAGTTTTGGATAGTCAGTAGAATTAGGAGAAATATGGACAGAGCAGATGTATTTAGTGTGAGATTGGCATGCAAGCCGTAGCCAGAGGGTGTAAAATTCGAAGGATTCAAATTCGGGAATACCAGAGCAAGTAAGGTCGTTGCGTACATATTAGGGATACAACGGGTAGCGCTTTTACCGGGTAATCGGATACGGGTACCTGAAGTGTAATACCCGATCGGGTACCCGTACCCGACCGGGTATTGAAGACTTTCCAAAATTTGTTGGTTTAGTACCGCGACTTATTAACTGTACAGTTCAAGCACTTGGCTTTACTATTATCTAATTTATCAATGACAAAATAGTCCCAAACCATACTACGATTTGCCATTTTGAATGTTTTGTTAAAAAATATTATACAAAAATATACCAAGAAAACCTGCAAAACAATAAAATTAAAATTAAATTAGAATTTGGTTTTTACTACCCGTACCCGATTTTTTAGCAATTACCCGATCGGGTCGGGTATCATCGAGTAGTACGTTACCCGATCGGGTCGGGTACCCGTTCGGATACCCGTTACATCCATAGTACATATACGCAACATCTAGCTTTGAAATGAAATTGAATACAGAGAAAGTTAGAGGGTACAAAAGTGGGATTGCTGTCAGTTGTCCCAGACACCCAAGTTTCAGTGAGGAAGAGAAGGTGAGGCTTAGAGGAGAAGAGGTGGTGTTCAACAGACTGAAAATTTGAGGAGAGACCACGAATGTTACAGAAGTTTATGAAAAGTGAATTAGGCAGAGGCCCAGAACATCTCGAATGGTGGTGGGAGTAATGGGGGAGAGGGATGGGGGTAATGGGGGAGGGGAGTTATGCAACAAGGGGGTGGGGTTAGCCCTCAAGTTGCATAAAGGGGGATGAGGGGATTTTGGGGGAGAGGGAGAATGACCTCCCGCCAAAGGGGTAACCCTAACGTAGGGCAGGGAGCCGACGGCTCTGCTTGTAATAAAGAAGAAAATAATGTTTAATAAGAAATTAATAATGGTTTGTTTGAAATTAGGAATATAAAGTTCATCAAAACGTGCTACTGCTGGAGATATAACGGAATTTAACACAAAGCTTCTAGATACTATTTTACAAGATATTCTAAGCTCAAGGATGGGAGTCATTATGAAGGTATCCATGTGAAAATGGGGTAATGACTTAAAAAGTTTGGGAACCACTGGGTTAAGCAATGGCTAAAATATCCATTGCAACTCGACACCGGGTGGTATTATTGCACAAGCAGGGTCAATCTCAATCAGAAATATCGGGACAAACTCAGGTATCAAGATGCGGTATTCAAGCAATTTTGAAGAAACAGCGCGAAACAGGCAAAGTTGAAGATCGAAAACGCAGTAGAAGGCCAAGGAAACTTTCTAAAAACGATGAGACACTTTAAGCTAACATCTCTCAGAAATAGACGAAAATCCAGTGCAGAACTTTGGGCAGAGCTTGCCCAGACCTCAGGATTACAAGTCCACTTATCCACCGTGAGGAGATCACTCATCAGAAATGGTCTTAATGGTCGAGTGGCAATCAAAAAGCCATTTCTCAGGAAAGGAAACAAGTCAAAGAGGCTAAAATATGCTCAAAAGCACAAGAATTGGAATGCTGACCAGTGGAAAAGGGTCCTCTGCAGTGACGAGTCAAAATTTGAAATTTTTGGCACAAAAAGAAGACAGTATGTGAGAAGAAGAAACGGAGAACAATTCAAGGAAATGTGTTTGCAGCCAACAACTAAGCATGGCGGAGGATCTATCCCAGTTTGGGGCTGCATTTCAGCAAATGGTGTTGAGGTTCTTATGAAAATTGATGGAATACTGAATGCAGAAAGATACAGACAGATCATAATTCATCATGCTATGCCATCAGGTCGGAGATTAATTGGGCAAAATTTTATTTTTCAGCATGACAATGACCCTAAGCATACTGAATAATGTAGTTAAAACCTATTTGGAGAATAAAAAAGAACGTGGAGACTCGCAACTGATGGAGTGGCCTCCTCAGATCCCTGATTTAAATATTATTGAGGTTGTTTGGAATTATTTAGACAGAAAGAAGCAAGAAAAGCAGCCAAAATCGAGAGAAGATCAATGGCAGGTCCCTTTTAGATGCATGGAACAACATTCCAGCGGATTTCTTACAAAAACTCCAAGATAGCATTCCAAATCGAATCGCAGCAGGTTTGCAGGAAAAAGGCGGTCATACAAAATACTATACTGACTTTCGACAACTGTATGTTGTGCAAGATTTGGTCAACCTTTCCTTGAAGTGATCCACAGAGGAACTGTTCACAACTTCTGAAGGAAACCTGTTCCACGTGTCACAGATCTTAAACGTAAAGTAATTCCCACACACAATAATCCTAAACCGTTTCAAATCCAACTTCCAACCATTGTTGCGAGTTGGGTTATCATTTAAACTAAACATGCTTCTAAAATCGACATCGTTGAACCCACGTAAGAGCTTGAAAACCTCGATCAGAGAGAGAGGGAGGAGAGAGAGAGAGAGAGAGGGCCAGAGGAGAGAGAGAGGGCGAGAGGAGAGAGAGAGAGAGAGAGAGGGCCAGAGGAGAGAGAGAGGGCGAGAGGAGAGGAGAGAGAGTTACAAGGAGTTACAAGGAAAAGAAGTACCTCAAAAGGCCTTGCGGCCCATACCGAGGAGGTACCAATGGCAACGGTTGCCACGGAAAATTTTCTACACACTCAAATAGTGTGCAAAATTTGGTCTAACCTTTTCTTGAACTGATCCACAGAGGAACTGTTCACAACTTCCGAAGGTAACCTGTTCCATGTGTCACAGATCTTATACGTAAAGTAATTCCCACACAAACTAGTCCTAAACCGTTTCAAATCCAACTTCCAACCATTGTTGCGAGTTGGGTTATCATTTAAACTAAACATACTTCTAAAATCGACATCGTTGAACCCGCGTAAGAGCTTGAAAACCTCGATCAGTTGACCGCGCAGCCTCCGAGTTTCAAGAGAAAACAAGTTCAGGGCGCGTAACCGTCGATTGTAGCCCATATGCCTAACGGAAGGGATTAACTTTGTGGCCCTCGCCTGCACTCGCTCCAGCCTCTCAATATCTTTCCTGAGGGTGGGCGACCAGAACTGCACAGCATACTCCAGGTGCGGCCGAACAAGGGAATTGTACAGTGAGAGCACAATCTCCTCGTTCCGAAACTGAAATTGCCTCCTGATATAACCCAATAGTTTCTGGGCTTTCTTTTCCACCTCTACACACTGTTTCGTAAACTTAAGGTCGCTGCTAATTAGCACACCCAAGTCCTTTTCTAAATCAGTCACTCGATATTACTACCCAACATCGAGTAGTCCGACTTGGGATTGGCGTAGCCAATGTGCATCACTTTGCATTTACCCAAGTTAAACGGCATTTGCCATTTTTCGGACCACTCTCCTATCCTACCTAGGTCCGCACGCAGTTCCTCGATCGCTTCGGGCGTCCCAACATTGGCCCCAAGCTTGGTGTCATCAACGAATTTGGCGATCCGACTGACGATGCCACCGTCGATATCATTTATGTAAATGATAAACAACAGTGGCCCCAAAACGGAACCCTGAGGAACCCCACTAGTGACCGAGGCCCAACCCGATCTAGCCCCTTTAATTACCACCCTCTGCCGCCTATTCCTCAGCCAGTTTTCAATCCACCTACCTATTTCCCCACCGATACCCAGCGCGCGCACTTTCGCCGTTAGCCGGCGGTGAGGTACCTTATCAAAGGCTTTCTGAAAGTCGAGATAAAGTATATCAATAGCCCTACTCTTATCGTACTCACTCAACATGACGTGGAAAAACTCGAGCAAGTTGGTGAGACACGACCTATGCCGTCTAAACCCATGTTGGGAGTCCCCAAGCAGCTTGTAGGAGAGAGGAGAGAGAGAGAGGAGAGAGAGAGAGAGAGAGAGAGAGGAGCGAGAGGAGAGAGAGGGCGAGAGGAGAGAGAGAGAGAGGAGAGAAGAGGGAGAGAGAGAGGGCGAGAGGAGAGAGAGAGAGAGGAGAGAGAGAAGAGAGAAGAGGGAGAGAGAGGAGAGAAGAGGGAGAGAGAGAGGGCAAGAGGAGAGAGAAAGAGAGGAGAGAGAGAAGAGAGAGAGAGAGAGGGCGAGAGGAGAGAGAGAGAGTTACAAGGAGTTACAAGGAAAAGAAGTACCTCAAAAGGCCTTGCGGCCCATACCGAGGAGGTACCAATGGCAACGGGTGCCAGGGAAAATTTTGTAAAAGTTTATTTTTCTTTCAACTATCCTAGCAGTAGTAGAAAACTGGATAGAAAAGTAGAAGGCTCTCTCCCCACCCTCCGCTCCCTCCCTGCCAGAGGCAGGTACGGAAAAAGGTTGAAGAAAATACTTTGACCCTGGAAAAGTAGCCATGGAAATTTTACAGGAAAGTGGAGAATATATAAATAGCTCTATATTTACCTTGCTCACAGAGACACCGTGCAAGCGATCTCCTGCAGAGTTTTCATATGTTTTAGTCGTAAACTATGAGAGTATTCAGTACTTTGTCTAGCCTATTTTTAAACACATTTACACTTTGACTGGAAACAACCTCTGAGGGAAGTTGGTTCCAGATATTAACTATTTTATAGGAAAAGAAATTTCCGCAGACTGAGGTCCTAAATGTCTTTACACACTCAAATAGTGTGCAAGATTTCGTCTACCCTTTTCTTGAACTGATCCACAGAGGAACTGTTCACAACTTCCGAAGGTAACCTGTTCCATGTGTCACAGATCTTATACGTAAAGTAATTCCCACACACACTAGTCCTAAACCGTTTCAAATCCAACTTCCAACCATTGTTGCGAGTTGGGTTATCATTTAAACTAAACATACTTCTAAAATCGACATCGTTGAACCCGCGTAAGAGCTTGAAAACCTCGATCAGTTGACCGCGCAGCCTCCGAGTTTCAAGCGAAAACAAGTTCAGGGCGCGTAACCGTCGATTGTAGCCCATATGCCTAACGGAAGGGATTAACTTTGTGGCCCTCGCCTGCACTCGCTCCAGCCTCTCAATATCTTTCCTGAGGGTGGGCACCAGAACTGCACAGCATACTCCAGGTGCGGCCGAACAAGGGAATTGTACAGTGAGAGCACAATCTCCTCGTTCCGAAACTGAAATTGCCTCCTGATATAACCCAATAGTTTCTGGGCTTTCTTTTCCACCTCTACACACTGTTTCGTAAACTTAAGATCGCTGCTAATTAGCACACCCAAGTCCTTTTCTAAATCAGTCACCTCGATATTACTACCCAACATCGAGTAGTCCGACTTGGGATTGGCGTAGCCAATGTGCATCACTTTGCATTTACCCAAGTTAAACGGCATTTGCCATTTTTCGGACCACTCTCCTATCATGCCTAGGTCCGCACGCAGTTCCTCGATCGCTTCGGGCGTCCCAACATTGGCTCCCAAGCTTGGTGTCATCAGCGAATTTGGCGATCCGACTGACGATGCCACCGTCGATATCATTTATGTAAATGATAAACAACAGCGGCCCCAAAACGGAACCCTGAGGAACCCCACCAGTGACCGAAGCCCAACCCGAACTAGCCCCTTTAATTACCACCCTCTGCCGCCTATTCCTCAGCCAGTTTTCAATCCACCTACCTATTTCCCCACCGATACCCAGCGCGCGCACTTTCGCCATTAGCCGGCGGTGAGGTACCTTATCAAAGGCTTTCTGAAAGTCGAGATAAAGTATATCAATCGCCCTACTCTTATCGTACTCACTCAACATGACGTGGAAAAACTCGAGCAAGTTGGTGAGACACGACCTATGCCGTCTAAACCCATGTTGGGAGTCCCCAAGCAGCTTGTAAGAATCCAAATGGTCAACGATCCTATCAGCTATTATCCCTTCTAATAATTTACCTACAACTGAAGTGAGACTAATGGGACGATAGTTCCTTGGACTTTCGTGATCCCCTTTCTTAAAGATAGGGGTCACGTTGGCTTCCCTCCAGTCACCAGGCACCTGGCCCATCTCCAACGATTTGTTGAAGACTGTAGCCAGGTGGGGAGCCACCTGGTCGCGCACTTCTCGCAACACTCTGGGGAGAAACTGGTCTGGCCCAGGAGCCTTAAACGCGCTCAGTTTGTCTATTCTATCGGCAACGACTGTCGCGGTACATCTAACACTATCCAGGCCAGCACCTTCGTGCCTCACGCCTGGCTCGGGGATGACGCGGGTATCCTCCCTGGTGAACACTCCCGCAAAGTACTCATTAAGCACATTAGCGATGTCCGCGTCGGAGGTCCGCAGAACGCCGCTTCCATCCTTTAATGGACCTATCATGCTTCTAATGGGCTTTCTACTATTAACATAACTGAAGAATCCTTAGGGTTCCCCTTGCAGAGGCTTGCCACCCGTAGTTCTTCGTTACGTTTCGCTAGCCTAACCTTCGCCTTCACTTCCCTACACAGTCGGACATACGCTTCAGTGTTCTCGTGGGAACGATTGGCCTTCGCCCTCCTATACGCTACTTTCCTATTTCGGATAGCCGAAGCGATGTCACGATTGAACCACTTAGGCTGCGTTGAAGCAGGGGTGACCGGTTTTGAGGGTATGGCAGCAGACTGCAGCACCATAAACTCGTCCCGGAATGCACTCCACACTCCCTCAACATCGCCGCCAACCTCTAACCCCATCTCTCCTACGCGCTCCCTGAGGCTAACAAAGTTCGCCCGCCGGAGATCGAGCTTACTGCCTCTCGAGTTACTACGCTTCACCCGAGGGACGCACACACGGAACCTAATAAGACCGTGATCACTCCCGCCCAATGATTCGTCAACGGTGCGGCCAGTGACGAGGTTGTCTTCGGTCGTGAATACTAAGTCTAGAACGCTTTCGCCTCGTGTAGGCTCGTTGACCCACTGAGTGAGGAAGTTCTCATCAGCAAAGTCAACTAGCCTCCTCCCTTCAGCATCGGCAGTCCTGTTTTCCCACTTTATGCCGCGACAGTTAAAGTCTCCTAAAACTACACACACCTTATCCCCTAGCAGGCTACTGAGTTCGGTGTACAGGGCTGTATCCTCCTCGAGGAGGAGATGCGGAGGTCTGTACACGAAGATTAACCTATAGTTCGTCCCTCCCACGTTCAGATCGACGCCAAGCAGCTCCCGTTCCGACCGGAACTGGCAGTCAACCGGACTCAACGTGTCCCTGACGTATATTAGTACCCCACCCCCCTCCCCACGGGTGCGGTCTTTGCGAAACATTCTATACCCAGAGAGGAGAAGAGAGAGAGAGAGGAGAGAGAGAGAAGAGGGCGAGAGGAGAGAGAGAGAGAGAGAGAGAGAGAGAGAGAGAGAGAGAGAGGGCGAGAGGAGAGAGAGAGAGAGATAGAGAGGGGGCGAGAGGAGAGAGAGGAGAGAGAGAAGAGAGAAGAGGGCGAGAGAGAAGAAAGAAGAGGGAGAGAGAGAGAGAGAAGAGAGAGAGAGAGAGAGAGAGAGAGAGAGGCGAGAGGAGAGAGAGAAGAGAGAGAGAGAGAGAGAGTTACAAGGAGTTACAAGGAAAAGAAGTACCTCAAAAGGCCTTGCGGCCCATACCGAGGAGGTACCAATGGCAACGGGTGCCAGGGAAAATTTTGTCTTTCAACTATCCTAGCAGTAGTAGAAAACTGGATAGAAAAGTAGAAGGCTCTCTCCCCACCCTCCGCTCCCTCCCTGCCAGAGGCAGGTACGGAAAAAGGTTGAAGAAAATACCTTGACCCTGGAAAAGTAGCCAAGGAAATTTCACAGGAAAGTGGAGAATATATAAATAGCTCTATATTTAGCTTGCTCACAGAGACACCGAGCAAGCGAACTCCTGCAGAGTTTTCTGAGGTTTTAATCTTAAACTATGAGTGTTTTCAGTACTTTGTCTAGCCTATTTTTAAACAGATTTACACTTTGACTGGAAACAACCTCTGAGGGAAGTTGGTTCCAGATATTAACTATTTTATAGGAAAAGAAATTTCCGCAGACTGAAGTCCTAAATGTCTTTACACACTCAAATAGTGTGCAAGATTTCGTCTACCCTTTTCTTGAACTGATCCACAGAGGAACTGTTCACAACTTCCGAAGGTAACCTGTTCCATGTGTCACAGATCTTATACGTAAAGTAATTCCCACACACACTAGTCCTAAACCGTTTCAAATCCAACTTCCAACCATTGTTGCGAGTTGGGTTATCATTTAAACTAAACATACTTCTAAAATCGACATCGTTGAACCCGCGTAAGAGCTTGAAAACCTCGATCAGTTGACCGCGCAGCCTCCGAGTTTCAAGCGAAAACAAGTTCAGGGCGCGTAACCGTCGATTGTAGCCCATATGCCTAACGGAAGGGATTAACTTTGTGGCCCTCGCCTGCACTCGCTCCAGCCTCTCAATATCTTTCCTGAAGGTGGGCGACCAGAACTGCACAGCATACTCCAGGTGCGGCCGAACAAGGGAATTGTACAGTGAGAGCACAATCTCCTCGTTCCGAAACTGAAATTGCCTCCTGATATAACCCAATAGTTTCTGGGCTTTCTTTTCCACCTCTACACACTGTTTCGTAAACTTAAGATCGCTGCTAATTAGCACACCCAAGTCCTTTTCTAAATCAGTCACCTCGATATTACTACCCGACATCGAGTAGTCCGACTTGGGATTGGCGTAGCCAATGTGCATCACTTTGCATTTACCCAAGTTAAACGGCATTTGCCATTTTTCGGACCACTCTCCTATCATGCCTAGGTCCGCACGTAGTTCCTCGATTGCTTCGGGCGTCCCAACATTGGCCCCCAAGCTTGGTGTCATCAGCGAATTTGGCGATCCGACTGACGATGCCACCGTCGATATCATTTATGTAAATGATAAACAACAGCGGCCCCAAAACGGAACCCTGAGGAACCCCACCAGTGACCGAAGCCCAACCCGAACTAGCCCCTTTAATTACCACCCTCTGCCGCCTATTCCTCAGCCAGTTTTCAATCCACCTACCTATTTCCCCACCGATACCCAGCGCGCGCACTTTCGCCATTAGCCGGCGGTGAGGTACCTTATCAAAGGCTTTCTGAAAGTCGAGATAAAGTATATCAATCGCCCTACTCTTATCGTACTCACTCAACATGACGTGGAAAAACTCGAGCAAGTTGGTGAGACACGACCTATGCCGTCTAAACCCATGTTGGGAGTCCCCAAGCAGCTTGTAAGAATCCAAATGGTCAACGAT